>LPNX010122344.1:124245-184442 GCA_001517045.1 Pseudotsuga menziesii
GCTAGGGTAGTTAGGTCTGATTTGGGATTGTTTTAGGGCTTTATAGGGCAGTTTTTGAGATTTTTGCAATTTTTGTATTTTTAGGGTTCCCTATAATTCCTCCTTAGGGTTTTTAGGGCTTTAGAGGCTAGGCCAAATTTTTAGGGAAGAAAGCCAAAATTTTAAGGAGACCAAAAATGTTAGAAAGTGGCAACAAGGAAGGTCTTCTAGCATTGCATGTGTCCGTGCATGCTAGGAAGACATTAAACAGGAAGCCAAATGTATTTAATGTGATTTTCCTAAGTTTGGACTTGGGAAAATACATTAATTATTCTAATTTGATTTTGACTTAATGGAATCACTTTTATAAAGTGTAAAGTGAAATAATTTAAGTGATGGATAGTCTAATCTTGGCCATTGATCTCATCGGAGGATCACATCCATTGATCCATAGTGAGGGTTAGGGTTTTCGCTTAGCCATTGAGTTAAAAGAAGATTTGGTGAAAAGGACATGTACATAGGAGAGATACAGACAAAAAAAAAAGTTAGAAGGAGAAGTTTGTTGAAAAGCTGGACGGACACTCACCCAAAGGATTTGTCGGGTTATCAGGATGAGCAACAGACTCTACAAATCATGCAGAGTGAGGACCGTACTCAACAGAGGAGGGCCGTACAGTTGCTGTACGGATTTTGTACTGCTAACATCAACATCGTACATATTTCGTACAACTGACGGAGGGTGGTCGCACCTTGTTGTTGGGTTTGCTCAGAGATTTAGCAGAGGTTCCATTTCACTAGGTTGGATAAATTTATCTGCTAGTTGTAATTGTTCCATATCTTCTTAATATAAATTTCATATCTGACTACTGCACCGGTTTTTCCATCTTGGGTTTTATCCAGGGGTTTCCATACCAAAAACACCATTTCTATATTTATGTGATGTTGTGGATGTTTCTTAGTATTTACTTTTCGCTGCAATACTAGTAAAAGAAATTCATGTGTGCTTGTTCAGTAACAATTAAATATACTATTTAGCCCTAGTTTGAGTTTTAAAAGAAAATTTACATCGTATGAGAGCTTAGTTGAGCTAAATCTGAGAAACTGCAATAGTATTGATAGATCAGGGGAAGATCTATTGAAGACACAATCCTAGAGTTCAGATCTAGGGTTTGACAGGTACACTTCACTATGGTCGTGTAGTTGAGAGTTGAGGACAAACTCGAAGGGGCTTAGAACTTTCCTACTTGGAAAGAAAGGATCACAAGGATCTTGGATGTCAGTGATGCAAAGGAGCACATTGACTCCATGAAGGTTGCACCCACAAATCCGACAGAGTTGGTAACTTGGACGAAGTTAGACTCCAGAGCTATGTTGATCATCTTGGATGGGGTGAAGGACCACATAGTCCCTCACCTTTCTGAGAAGAAGACCACATTGGAAATGTGGAAGGCTTTGAAAGGACTTTACTAGAGCAAGAACGAAAACCAGAAGATGGTGTTGCAAGAGAGGATGCGCAGTACCAAGATAGCCAAGGGTGAAGGAGTGGTGCCTTATCTCACAAGGCTCACACAAATAAAAAACAAGCTTGGAGCTGTTGGCTCTAAGACTGAGGATAAGGAGCTAGTTTGGATAACCCTCAATGGCTTTTCTAAGCCATGGACACCTTTGTCAAAGGTGTTGTGGCTAGGGAGAAGCTCCCTGATTGGAAGAGGTTGTGGGATGATTTTATGTAGGAGTAGAGCCGCATGGGTCAAGGTTCAGGTTCATCCAGCAGTGCCCCATAGATTGTGGATGAATATGCTCTAGCCCTAGTAGGGAAGAGCAAGGGTAAGGAAAAGAAAAAGAAAGGTGGTTAGAAGAACCTTGACATGTCCAAGGTCAAGTGTTTTATCTGCCACAAGAAAGGACACTTTGCCTCCCAGTGCCCAGACAGAAAGAAGAACAATACCCAGATGGGAGGATCTACAGAGGTGGATGAGTTCAACAAAAACTTAAATGAGGATTTTTGCTTGATAGCTTGCATGGAAAGCACCACAGGAAGCAGCGTTTGGTATGTAGACAGTGAAGCATCTTGTCATATGACGAGACATAAGAGGTTCTTCAAGAGCTTGCAGGAGGATGGATTAAATCTCCACATTGAGTTGGGTGATGATGCGCAATATCAGGTGCAGGGAGTTGGCACTGTTTCATTTCACAGGGAGTCTGACAAACCCCTCAGTTTTGCTGACGTATTGTATGTTTCTTGGTTGACAAAGAACCTCATATCCATTTCCACCTTGGAGGACAAGGGATTTCAGGTGAAGTTCCGAGATCATAGGGTGTATATCAGGCCCAAGGGGTAAGATAGGGGTTTGGATCGGGTGATTGAGATCCGAAGCAGGAAGGTGTACAGACTACACTTCGAGTTTGCAAAGGCTATAGTCAGCAGCAACAACAGTTAGGGTGATTTGTGGCATAGGAGAATGGAACACTTACACCATGGAGCACTGAGGCATTTGAGACAGGCAATCATTGGAGTTCCTCAAGTACAGGAGGAGAAGCATAACCACTATAAGGGTTGTGTGTTGGGGAAGAACATCAGGAAACCTTTCCCACAGAGTGAGCATAAGTCTAAGGGTACCTTGGACTTAGTGCATTCGGATGTTTGCGAACCTATGAGTGTCCAATCTTCCAGTGGCTACAGTTACTGCGTCACCTTCATTGATAACCATTCTAGGAAGACCTGGATCTATTTCCTGAAGTCTAAGTTAGAGGTCTTTAAGCGGTTTTGGGAGTTCAAAGCTCTTGTAGAAAACCAGACATGAAGGAAGATCTGAGTATTGAGGACGGACAACAGGGGTGAGTACACTCCAATGAGTTCTTGGAGTATTGCTCATCAGATGGGATCAAGGAGCACACAGTACCTCATACCTCGCAACAGAATGGAGTGGCAGAGAGAAAGAATAGGACAATGGTAGGAGCATCCAAGGCCATGCCATTTGATCAGGGATTACCACTATTCCTTTGGACCGAGGCATACAGGACCACAATATACATTTAGAACAGGTGTCCCCACACAACTTTGGGGAGGAAGACACCCGAAGAGGTCTTCACAGGCACTAGACCAGATGTGAGCCACTTGCACATATTTGGGAGTGTCTGCTATTGTCACATTCATGCTGACACTAGGAAGAAGTTGGAACCATAGTTACTAGAATCAGAATCAACAATAAATCGGCGAGGCAAAAGAGCGAAGAGTTTGAATCGAATCGAGAAAAAATCGACGAACACAAAAAATTAAATACATACATATTTTGAATTAAAAAAATCAATTTTCATAAATATTCAAATAGCCATGTCCATATATTGCAAGTTATCAATAGATGTCCAAAATATATCAATTCTCATCCATAGAAGTCTTCCAATTCTCATCCATAGAAGTCTGCCAATTCTCATTCATAGAAGTATGGCATCTAACTGAGTTTCAAACATCAGTTAACTCTTGCCCATGATCGTCACCAGTTAACATGTGAGTTTTGCTGCCCCTTAACACGTGAATCCAGTCTTACCCAGGTCGCTTCCCCTTCACACTATTTAAACTTCAAGGTTTCAAATATTGTCGTTGTCGGCTACCCCTTCACACTGTGCACAGTCACAACTCACACTACACAGTTCACAACTGAGTAATGAGTTAACTCCTGCATAGGTAGGTAGCCACAACCCACTTCAAAGATGATGGTCACTGCTCCTTCGCACCAACTAGAAGAAAACACAGGACGCAGACAAATACACCCACAACAAACAAAGAAATGAGGAAACACAACTGAAATCTGGTTTTTATCAATTTTTGGGCATGAAACTAAAAAATCGTGATTGGAACTCGGGAAAAGTTTTAAATCGCGAGTCAAAATCGCGTTGACTGGGTCAAAATCGGTAAACCCGACTAAAAGTCGACCCAATTTAAATCAACTTGTTTAGGTCCCGATCCAGATTTAAATCGGGAAATCGCGATTTAAAGTGCGATTATGGTAACATGGGTTGGAACCTTCTGGAGAGAAGGGGTTACTTGTTGGTTTTAGCAAGACTTCGAAGGCATACAGAGTATATATTCTTGCTCGCAAGAGGATTATTGTGAGCAAGGATGTCCAGTTTGATGAGGACAGGGCCTTGCGAAGATCTATGGACTTACCAACAGAAGAGCAGCCACCACAGGACTCGGTGGTCATGTTGGAGGAGCCACAGGTACAGGTACAGGTACAGACAGGGCACAGGTTTTGGTAGTCAGAGGGAGTCAGATGGACATGATCCTTCAATCATTGACTTGGAGGATGAACCGCAGCAGGAGATGGATATCCAACAGCCGCAGCAGGTAGACACTAGGCCACGGCTAAGTGGTTTAGGTCCACAGTTCAGGATTCTAGGTAGGTGACTCTTCCACAAAGCTCCATGAGATGTAGCAAACCACCAGAGAGACTTAGCTATATGGCATTGATGACAAAGTTGATTAACTTCGAACCTTCCAGTTTCGAGGCGGTTGCACAACATGACGTGTGGCAGGAGGCCATGGTCGAGGAGTATGACTCAATCATGAAGAATCTGGTATGGGAGGTTCTGCCGAGGCCAGAAGGTAAAAAGGTGGTGGGATCCAGATAGATCTACAAGGTGAAGCATGCAGCAAACAAAAGCGTAGAGAAGTACAAGGCACGCTTCGTGGAAAAGGGGTTTTCACAGAAGGAGGGTATTGACTATGAGGAGACCTTCGCCCCTGTTGCCAAGTATTCTTCTATTCAGACCATTATCTCATTAGCAGCAGAGATGGGTTGGGGAGTTCATCAGATGGACGTCAAGACTGCCTTCCTCAACGAAGTTATACAGGAGGAGGTATTCATTTTGCAGCCTGAGAGGTTTGATGTGGAGAACTGGGAGACACATATATGCAGATTGCAGAGAGCTCTTTATGGGTTCAAACAGGCACCTCAGGCTTGGTACTCGAGGATAGACAACTATCTACGGGAGATGGGATTCCAACGGAGTGAGGCGGACCACAAATTGTACTTCTTGTCAGGTGAGGTGGCTCTCATACCGGTACTATATGTAGATGATCTCTTTCTTACAGGAGATGAGAGGCTGATTGAGGACTACAAGTCCAACCTTGCAGTTGAGTTTGAGATGAAAGGCCTTGGGTTGATGCATTACTTCCTAGGCTTGGAGGTTTGGCAGAGAGATGGGTGCTTCTTCATTGGACAAGGGAAGTATGTAGTGGAGATCTTGAAGAGATTCAGGATGGTGGATTGCAAGCCTATGTCCATACCTCTAGTTTCCAACTGGAGGAAGATTGATGCATCAGGGGCAAACGGATTTGATCCTACATTGTATCTCCAGCTTATCGAATCACTCATGTATTTGGTCAACACACGACCAAAAATTAGTTTTGCAGTCAACTCTTTGAGTTAGTTCATGGTGGACCCTTGAATAGTACATTGGACCGATGCAAAGCACATACTTCGCTACATTAGAGGTACAGTGGAGTATGGGTCTGTTTATGAGTGTAGGGGGAGTGTATAGCTAGCAGGCTTCATAGATGCTGACTGGGCAAGATGTGTAGAGGACCGAAAGAGTACTTCAGGTTGCTGCTTCAACATTAGGTCAAGGGCTATCTCTTGGTTCAACAAGAAGCAAAAATCAGTTGCATTGACCTCGGTAGAGGCTGAGTACATGGCAGCCAGTTTGGTTGCTTGTGAGGGAATGTCACTGAGGAAGTTGCTTTTAGGGTTGTTTGAGTGTGAGCTAGAGGCTACAGTGGTTCACTATGACAATCAGGCTATCTGAAAATCCAATGTTCCATGATCGAGGCAAACACAAAGACATTCGGTACCACTCCTTGAGCGACTGTGTACAGAAAGGAACCATTCGGTTAGAGTACATACAAACATATGAGCAGGTGGCAGACATTTTCACCAAGGCACTTTGCAGACATAGTTTTGTGAAGTTCAGAGACAAGTTGGGGTTGTTACCGAATCCATTCCTCGTTGAGAGGGAGTGTTAGAAAGTGACAAAAAGGAAGGTCTTGTAACATTGCATGTGTCCTTGCATGCTAAGAAGACATTAAACAGGAAGCCAAATGTATGAATGTGATCTTCCTAAGTTTGGCCTTAGGAAAATATATTAATTAATATAATTTGATTTTGACTTAATGGAATCACTTTTATAAAGTGAAAAGTGAAATAATTTAAGTGATGGCTAATCTAGTGACTAGTCTTGGCCATTGAACTCATCGAAGGATCACATCCATTGATCCATAATGAGGGTTAGGGTATTCTCTTAGCCATTGAGCTAAAATGAGATTTGGTGGACAGGACACATATACAGGTGAGATACAGACAAAGAGAGAAGTCAAAAGGAGAAGTTTGCTGAGAAGAAGGAGGAACACTCATCCAGGAGATTCACAGAGCTAACCAAGAAGAGCATTGGGCCGTACAGATCACACAGAGGGAGGACTGTACATAGTAGAGGAGGGTCGTACAACTACCGTACAGATTCCGTACTGCTGATGTCATAACCATACAGATTTCGTACAACTGATGCAGGAGGGTCATATTGCTGACACAGAGGGCGTACAGTTGCGCAGGGTGGCCGTACCTTGTTGCTGGGTTTGCTCAGTGATTTTGTAGAGGTTCTATTTCGCCAAGTTAGGTGAATTTATTTGCTAGATTGTAATTGTTCCATATCTTCTTAATAAAATTTCATATCTGACTACTCCACCAGTTTTCCCATTTTGGGTTTTATCTGGGGGTTTCCATCAGTGTTACAAACATCGCAGATATGTTGGCTATATCGCGATGTTAACTCACTGATGATATATCGTGAATATATCGCCCCGATTTTTTCCTCGATTTTTTCCTGATTTTATCGCGATATTTGCCGATTTTTTTGAATATATCGCGATATTTACCGATGTTTTTGAATATATTGTGATTTTTTGCATTTTTGTATTTTTTATTTTGTCGATATATTGCCGATGTTTGCGGACATTTTCGCCAATAAATTCGATAATTTCGTTTTGGACCCTCGGCGATATATTCGTCGACACGATATTTGTAACATTGGTTTCCATACCCAAAATACTGTGTCTATATTTATGTGATTGTTGTTGATGTTTCTCAGTATTTACTTTCCCCTGCAATACTAGTAAAATAAATTAGTGTGTGGTTATCAGTAACAAATAAATATACTGTTTAGCCCTAGCTTGAATTTTGAAGGAAAATTTACAACCCCCTTAATTTCTTCTAGGAAATCTCAACTTATGGCCATAGTCCCACTACCTGGAGAGCTTGAAGAAATATTTTGGGTAGGAATAATCCCAAGGGAGATTGGAATAACAAAGCTCTTGAGAAGCTTTAATCTTAAGGCTCTAATACCAATTGATATGAGCACAACACCAACAATCAAAAGATGTTTTTTTTTTATTACATTTGAGAGACCAAATAAATATAAGCAATAAGGTGTTTTAACTTTGTGATGGAAGTAATAAATTGCAAGTGTAGAAAGCACTACTCAAATACCTAGGGGGTTGATGGACTATAATCAAATCCCAAAGTAGAACTACTCATCTAGATGACCCCTGTGAGATGTGTAGGTCCCTACAAAGGGATTTGACCAAGAGTCAATGAACTACTTAGATGAAACATCCTTGTGTGGATGATCAACTTGCCCCTAAGGTGCTTCATCCTTGCTACCCCACTATGTCTTTCAACTAGTTATCCTAAACGATTCTAGGCCACCTTCCTTTTACCAATGTCAACGCCTTGCTAATTTAGCTAAAAGATGTGTAATTGATTAAGAAGTATTGCTAGTTTCTACCTCTTTCAATAGAGACCTAGAAAGTCTTGTTATTCCACTCTTCCTTGGGTTCCTTTCTCCCCTTGTCTCACATCTTAACCCATGTGCGCTTGTCCTATATGGGCCAAGACATATTTTACTCAACATGGCATGTTGAGTTAAGGGTATTTTCGCATTTTTATCTCACATGCCTAGTGCAAAAAGTGTTCAATATAGTATTGTTCTCTTTTCTTTGCTGTCTCCACTTTCTCCCTATAACAAGCATGTACATGCCACTTCAACTCCTTATAACATGGCTAGTCTTCTTCCTTTATATCCCAACTCCCTACCAATATTTTGCATTGTAGATCCTATGACTTCTTCCTCCACAATAATTCCTTGTTGATTTGGTGTTGTATTTTGATGTTGTTTACCTATATGAAACTCAAGCGAGTATAGTTTTGTTTATGCTAGCAAGATTTCATATTGGGTCAATGCTTTAATACACAAGGACGTCATTAACTATTTCTGTACTCTTTAAATTTGATTCCACTTTCTTTTTGGCATGCATGGGACCCACACCTCACATCCATAAAGCAACATTGGACTAAAAGTGTATGGAATAGGAAGTTGATTATACCCCAATCCCATATCTAGGCTATCCTGCAATTATATTGCAGCAATGAAGCCCCCTTCCATCCTACTTGGACCCTTTTTCTTGTACATTCATCCCAGCTTAACCTTTCATTAAATTGCAGCCCTAGATATTTATAGCTCTGGATAATTTTTGGTCATTTGTTGTTGAACTTAAGATCATCTTCCTCCTAAGCAAGAATATAACCACCTTGGTTTTACCTGTATTAATATTCATGCCTACCTCTATTCAAAATGTCTTTAGTGTCATGAAATGTTCTTCAAATATGCATAGCAATCTGGCTGCTACATTGACATCGTTGACTTAAACAAGGATTCTAATTATAATCCTTGCTTTGCTCACTCCTCTACGTCCTTTTTCATTAATCACTTCTTTTAATTTGTCAATATAGAGCCCAAACAAAGCCAACAAAAGGGGGCAAGGTGCTGTTTCACCCCAATATCGTTGTTAAAGTTGTCAGGAAAGCCCTCATGGTTTTAATTTGAGCAATTATATGCTCATAAGGCATGCCCATTGTACCTATAACATCCAATTCTACTTGCCCAAAGTTTCACCCTCAGGACCATGCCAAAGGCATTTTTAAAAGTCCACAAAACAATACCACAACTCTTCATCTTTGACATCCCAAGTCTTCTCCATCATGCATTGTAAGGTGAAGCAATGATCAATGGTGGAGTGTTTGGGTCTAAAGTCAGCTTGCCATATAGCTCACTTCCCAACATCATCCACCCATTTACCAAGTTTCTTCTCCATAATTTCCCCAATTAGTTTGGCAAAACCAGGTTGATTGTTATAGACTATAGTTTGCTAGTTGCATGGGTGGTCCTTTCCCCACCTTTGAAATCAGGAAGAATGAAATAGTTGTCTAGACTCTAGCATTTTAGAAAACTTCCTGAGAGCATTTGTTTGAGTATTGCTGCTATGTGTTGATTGATAGATTATCACACCCAGTTGAGGTGGTCCGCCCAAAGGCTCTCAATATCCTTATCCTTTCCCATGGACAACTTTTTTATGCTCTCTTCCACCTCTTCTTTTGTGAATCCCTCCCCTTTAGTGGTGATTTTCAAGTGCTTTCTTGCTGCTATGTTTTCATAAAGAAGTTTCGTGCGTGCCAGCAACTGCATCTCCAAGATACCATTTACTGTATTTGTTTTTGACTTGTAAGTCCTCCAAAATTCCTGAATGATTTTTGTCTTCTAATTCTTTCCAAACTTCTTAGGGTGTTTTTTCCACTATGGCTAGCAATGCTTCCTACCTCTCTTTCACAAATATGACTTTTTGTATATTCACATACAATTGATTTAAAAAGACAATATGCAAGTAGAAGAATATTGCTGAAACTGTAGACCTGTTGTACACATTTGTTACGTCGAAGGCGTATTTTATAGGCCTGCATCTCTGAGGTTTTAGTCGTGTTATCCAACTTTTTGTACCATAAGTTGGGTTACCTGAGGAGCCGCCAGTTGACAGACTTGTTCAAAGTCTGATTCTAGTGTATCAGTTGATCCGTCTGCTTGTCTAGCCAATATTGGCTAGTCATTTTTTTATTTGAATAATTTTGACCATGGCCCCCTGGGGTTTGTAATAAAATGTGCTAGTAGGATATTTTTGAGTGGTTCGGTCTCCTGAGACGTAGGATCTCAAACAGGGTATTCCAGGGAGTTTTTTGCCCCTGACAATTATGCTTTGCCTTCAGCCGAGTATAATTGACGAGGTTTTCTCCCGCTTCCTCCAAAGCTGGAATGCCCGATGTTGAATTCTGGGCCTTGGGGGGTTATTAGAGCCCAACTGAGTGTTATAAGCCTACTAGACATTATTTAGATAGATCATGGTCATGTCCTAAGTCATCTGGACACATAAAAATTTTCGAAAAAATCTTTTTCGAACAGTGAAAAATTATTTTTTATTTTTTAATTACTTTTCCTAAGTTTTTTGGGTTAATTTTTCCATAAATTAAATGGAAAAAACCCGTTCGTAATCCGGACTCAGAATTCAGTGATTGAAGGCTCTAACCTTAAGCCAAAAATAATTCTTAATCAGCCAGCCAGTCAGAACCAACTTTCAGATCAGCAATCGGACACATAATGCCGTTTTACTCAAAAAAGTCAGTTTCGAGTAAAAAATGATTTTTATTAAAAAAAATGATTATTTTGGAGAAAACTAAAACTCTCCAAATTAATCCAAATTTAGTAAAATAAAAGACTAAATGACATCTCATGAAACACTTATGATGATTGGAGTTATCATAACTCAGCTTCAGTCATCATTAAGAGAGCAATTAATTTATTATCATTTATCAAACATGTCATCTCCAGCTAAAGATAAGATGGAGAGCTCTCATTGGTCCGGTGATTTGATCGAGGTGAAGACTGAAGCTTACACCATCAGTGGGCTTCCCAAACCTAGCTCAGGCTCCTGCCAAACCTAAAGGATGAGCTTACTTACATCCAGACTCACACGTGTGGCCTCATCCTTGGCTTGTTTTCAGTGCACAGGTTTGGAGTGGGGGCGCCTTGCCTAGGTGGAGGCTTCCCCTCACTCCCGGTTCTCCGGTTTAGGTCTGGGCTCTTTGTTAGGTGGCTAAGCTGGTTAGGTTTGGTTTTTTGGTTTTAGGGTTTTAGCACTCTCTCATTTGTTAAAATAGAGGCTCTTTCAGCTCTATTGGATGGATATTTTGGGTATGAACACTCTGCCAAAATTATTGTAATATTTGTTTAAAGATTGGAATAAAGTTGTGACTTTGGAGGTCTATGTATGAGCTATTGGAATTGTGGATTCACACCGTCTTTTGGTGATATCTCTCTTATCCTTCTCTTTTTCAATTATTAAATCATTATTCAATATATACTCTTGAAGGGCTAACAATCTAGTTTATGAGTATTTTGTTCGGATTTAATTTTGTTTTCAAAGGTTTTGCAGAGATCATCAAAGGTGAAGGACAAGCTTAAAGATCAAGAGCTTCTTCATGAACCGGTGGTTATTTTCATCTAATTCCTTCGTTTTCCAGGTTCTCCTAAGCGCTTCTCAATCCAAGAAAGAAATACAACAGTAAGAGTTTCTCCTTCCTTCCATCAACAAAGATTAAACAATACACCTGGTTACAGAACTTCCTTCCTCTTGTTCTCTTTTTCCTCTTTGACCTCCTTTCGTTTCCTTGCTTGCTAGCCCCTTTCCTTTTTGCTTTATTTGTCTTTTTTCACTCTTTCTTCTTCGCTGCCCATTTTTTGCCTTAGTTCACCACTCATTTTCTTCCTTTTGGACAGCCTTAGTGTACCCTAGTTTATGCCCCATTTTTGCCTCTTTTTTGCCCTAATTTTTGGACCCTCTTGAACCTTGTTTTTGGGCTTTTTGGCCACTTTTTGTTCGCTGTCCTGTTTTTTATATTTTTATGACAGCCATCTTCCTTCTTCATTGCTGCCCCATTTTATTCTTTTTTACCACTCCTTTTTTTCTTTTTGGACAACCCTAGTGTGCCCTAGTTTGTGCCCAATTTTGCTTCTTTTTGCCCTAGTTTTTGGGCCTTCTTCCATCTTGTTTTTGGCCTTTTTGGCCACTTTTTGTTCACTGTCCTGTTTTTTGATTTTTTATGAAAGCCAACTTCCTTCTTCATCGCTGCCCCGTTTTCATCATTTTTTATACTCCTTTGGCCTCATAGTTGGTTGCCATTTTCTTCCCTGTTCTTGTCTTTGACCTTCTTTTTGTTTTCCTTCCTTCTTCCTATCTTTTCATTCTTATTTTCAGCCTTCCTTTATCTTGTTCTTTCGTTTTCATTCAAGCTTTTTCTTCTCTTTTCACAAAGTTCGAGAAAAATTTCAAGAAAAGTTTCAAGTAAAGTAAAAGCACTCTTCTTTTTACAAGTTTTAATAATTGTAGAGTTACTTTGTTTTCATTGGAAAAGTCCTTTCAAGGATTAAAATCCTTAAGGCATATTGCAATAAAGTTTAATAAAGATCTTGTGCTTGAGTGGGGTTTTTAAGTCCCCACTCTCATCCTCCCCCATTTGGGGAGGATTGTGTTGTGTTTACTTGTTCATGCTTAAATTAGACTTGCTTATTAATCTTAGAATACTAATTGTCAATTCATCACTTTTTAATTAAGTTGATTACTTAGTTCTTTTAATTGTTTATCTTTCTAAGTCAATCAATTGTGCAAATCTCTTGAATCACACCATAAGGTGGATTAAGAGTGCTCTCTGTCGGAGAGTCCAATCAACTAATTTCATCTTGTGCTTGTTTAATCAATTAATCTTCATAAGTAAGACTCTTGAACTTGCAGAAACACAAGTCAAGAGCACTCTCTATCGGAGAGCATCTTAGGTTTGCATATCCCCTACATTAGTTTCATCTAGATTAGCTAAGTCACTTGAATCACTGTCATAAGACAAAGTCAAGAGCGCTCTCTGTCGAAGAGTTTTAATTAATTAACTTAATAAAATTCGCAACTCACACCCCTTTAATTAATTAATCCCCTTCCCTCCTTGCCGGAGTATGCTCTGACCGATCTTCGATCGGAATACCTAGAAACGGCATTGGATCTCTAAACCCCACAAGAGGAACTTAACTAAAACTTTTCCCCATAACCAACGCATCGGCGTTGTTCGATAAATACCGAGGCATGTGGGCAAATTCCAAGTGTGGGCGCCGGGCTACCTAATCTGGGCACTGGTAGTTAAGTTATTGAACACTTACCTTTGACCCCAGACAGGTCCGTCATGTCTTCGAACGGAGCCACTGAAGGTATTACCGGTTAGGACATCCAGCCACCATAAGTGAAGATCACAAACAAAAAATTCTTAAAATATACCAAGAGCACTTGCAAAACCTAATACTCACAAGGTTAATTCCTAGACTTTATTTCACGCGCTTATTTGACTCCATAAGGCACTGGTCATTTGTTATATTTGATTAATTTTCTATCTTGATCAACTGTCTATGGTCCATTTCAATTGATTATATTTGAATGCTTAAGTTATAAGTCTAGAATCTTTACTTATATGTGTGATCTCTTGTTAGAAACGTGGATTGCTTTAATTAATCATCATCCCCTTAATATTAATCATTTTAAATCACAATAACTCCTAAACAACACCCATCCGCATCCAAAACTTAACTTAAACATTGAGCCATAGAAAACTCTTTGTTAGGGACTACCCCCCCTAGCTTCGTTAGGAGTTAGCCTAAACGGAGGAGCTAGTAGTAGGTGACAGTACCTAGCTCTGTGCTTGCCCCCAAGGTCACACCTCTCCCACTTTCTCAAGTGAGGAGACAGCTTTCGGAAGATTTCTGCTGCTGCGTGTGCAATCGACGGACAACACATCGTCTGCTAATGCATTTATGAGAGAACGTATAGGCAACGTGGCAAGTCCTCCTCATAGACTAAAGGCAATAATTAACACATGTAGGGCTCCTATTAAATGTATTGGAGCGTTCATTCGCTAGCGGTTAGGCGACTTGCGTGGCAGTACGACTCGAACTGAATGCGGATAACTTCCACTCTCCATTCAACACTCCATCTGTTTGTTTCGGTAAGTCGTGGAGTAATCTTTTTCGCGTGGAGTACGAGTATCATAAAAGAAGATAACAGTGGAGATGAGATTTGTTTTAAATAGGTAATATTCTTTAAATAAGGAGAGACACCTCAAACTTTCCAAGAGTTTTCATGGAAGATCGAGGGGACGTGCTGTTACAGGAAGCCTATATCTTTGCTTATTTTGCCCTTCCACCGCATCGATCTTTCAAGCTTTTTCCTCTAGCGATAAAGAGGGGTTCAGAGGGGCCTGAATCTGTCCAGCGTTGAAGAGGGGTTCAGAGGGGCCTAGTTCTGTCCAACGATGAAGAGGGGTTTAAAGGGGCCTAGTTCTGTGTACGACTTGTAAAAAAGCAGGGGGCAGGGTACTTAGTGGAGTACAGAGACCTTGTGAACGATGAGGCTGACACAAAACAACTGAGGGAGAGAGCAAATGGGTTTCACATAAGGCCATCCCTCTGGAGCAGAGTAAAGATCAGTTTATTCTGTATGAGGAAGTTGATGCTTATGAGAATAATGGGTGTGGTCACGAAGGTCCTTAACAATCATGAGTATATAATATATTTCTTACAGACAAAAGAAGAGATGATACTTAATCATGCCAAACTGCACCCCCATCTCGAATTCATAGATAACAAATGGGTTGAAGCTTCCAAGGTATGTGTTATCACATATATAGTAGCCAGGGTACCATATTCTATTTTTCAGACACAGTACATTTTTCAACCAAATCTCTTACATATGAGATGCTGAGATGAGCAGTTTTGACGGATCATTATTTTGTTAGTGGACTATTATACTCTCTCATGTCAAGACTGAGTCTCAGGACACTCAGATTCGAGCACTGATGTAGCCATTTAATCATTTGCAGAGCAGTTAGTGATGCCTAGATTGGATCTAGTGTTTTCTCATTTGACAAATGATGGTTCAGATGGATTATTTGCATAGTTATGACTTGGCATTTATTTTATTGTGTTATGGTTATCATTGCTCTTATACTCATCTTTGTGACATATACTAGCATTTAGTGTCATGATCTGGCAGTCATAAATATATGGACTTGGATGTATTTGTATTATGTATTGGTGTCCCTAATTAGACTTGGAAGTTCCTAATCTATACTCATTGGTTTTACCCTCTGTTATCACATATATAGTAGCCAAGCTACCATATTCTATTTTTCAGACACAGTACATTTTTCAGCCAGATCTCTTACATATGAGATGCTGAGATGAGCATTTCTAATGGATCATTTTTGTATTAGTGGACTATTGTACTATCCCATGCCAGGACTGAGTCTCAGGACACTCAGATTTGAGGACCGATATAGCCATTTATGTTATTTCAGAGCAGTAGTGGATGCCCAGTGATATATTAGTACTTTCTCATTGGATATATGGTGTTTCAGATGAATAATATTGCATGGATATGACTCAGTGTTTTATATGGTGTTGTGGTTATTGTTGCTCTTATATTGATTCTTGTGACATATATTGACTTGTGGTATCATGATCTGGTTGTCATATTTATATGGACTTGGTTGTATATTATACTATGTATTGATGTACTTACGCTGGCTTTGAAGTTCTTGATATATATTATTTGGTTTTACCCTCTTTAAGGAGAATAGGGGTAGTCATTCTCACCATTGTTTTGGCTTGCTAGTGTTGGCTTCATCATTCACCATCTCCACCCATCCATTACCTTCCAGTTTAGTTTTCAACCCGACTGACTTCTTGACTTATGGCATGGAGGACCTTTTTCCTGCTAGAACCTTTGTTGGACAAACCTCCCTGTTTATAGCATGTCTCGACTCTGCGTTGGTGACAGAACTTGCCTTTGGTGAGTTGGATTGTATGCCTAAATCATTCTGGTCGGTTGTCCCGATGTTTGGCACTATGCAGAACTCCCCCTAGTCACTTGAAATGTTGTTGGCTAAAAGTGAAAGCTCATGTACTACTTGTATTGGAAATGTTTATATATGTGCCCATGGAAAATGTAAATTCTAAAATGTGTTTCTTAACATATATGAGCAAAAGGCAAGAGCAATGAAATGCTAAAATACTACGTGAAGGGTATAAGAAAAGGTCCCAAAAGCAATGGTTAAATATATGCTCTATCCAAATATTGCTGACCTTGTAAATTTGAATATGTCCTAGATGAAAGTTGCAGTTAGCTGTGCTTTTAAGCACTGGTGAAGTCCCCTAAAGGTCATATAGGCCAAAAAGGCCATGGAAATAAAATTGATGGTCCTAATGAACCTGGATCAAACTTGATGTAAACATGATGCCGAAGTTGAATAAGCACTCTCTGAACAACTCAACCATTTGTGAGGTACTGTCATTCCCTGTGTTGTTGTTTGTCCGGCATGTGGTTATAGTGAATATTCCCTTTCCATATCCAAAGTGCCATGATGTTAAGTTGGTAGTCATCCTTTGCCCTAGCCTTGTCAACTTTAGCCTTCACTCTTCACTAGCAAATTGACTACAACTATGAAGTGAGTATAGTCCTGAAAGTCTGGTCTGAGTAATGATAAATAAAACCCTATATATGTATTTGGTTAATGTACTGCCAATAAGGTGACTGCTACTTGTTATGATTGTTACTTAAATGATTTGTAGAGCATGTCTTAGCCTTGTAACACTTGCAGTGGATGGATGATAGTATGAGTTATATTATTGGTATCTGGTCATTTACAGGTGATTATATTGTCTATTGGATATTGTTGATGATCATGGCAGAGACCTGGAAAGGGTATGAGTATGCACCCTAGATGGATTTGGACTCTCTGAGTCTAGTGAGATAGCTTATTTTCAGTTCCGGGCACTTGCAGAGATAATCAAGCTCATTTTACCCCTCTGATGCAGTTTTGCTTCACTGGATGATGTGTCTGAGCAAGGAGATGTTTTTATTGGATCTCCTGGGGCGCTATATGGGGCATAGGGGGTGCAGCCACTTGATTGTACCATAGTATCCCCATCCCAGAGAGCCTGGTAAGCTCAATTTGACAACGCAGGAACCCTAGGAGGTTGTTTTGGCAGGATCACATTTCCCGAGGCAAATTAAAAAATGATTAAATGGCTATTGAAGAAATTGATTTGGGCTACTAAGGCAAGGAAATGACATGGGATGAGTCATGATGATAAATGTGATGTCCTCCGCACCTTCTCCAGTAGTTGCAGCACTTGATTGGGCGCCCCTATTTTTTGGGCATTTTTATATTATTTTTTGGAGCTTTTGGGAGGCTCACGATTTTCTCAAGGAGGCACAAAATCAAAAAATTAAAATATTATATTATTTCATTGTACCATGGGGCACCCAAAAGGAGTTAGTTAACACTCCATGGACCCACCATGTGCTTCATTTATTTCTTGTTGAGTGGGGTACCCTCTTTATGGGTGATCTAGTCCACTTTGGTACTTTAAGGTTATATTGATCCATGTATTGTATGTTGAGCTCATCTCAACCATTGATTAGAACACTTATATATTTTAATATTAGCCACTCGTTTTGAAAGTGGTTAGGATTTTGGTTCTCTCATTTCTATTTAAAGGAGAGAGCTTCTCATTTGTAAAAGGTCTTTGGCTCTTGGATCTGGATAATAGAAAACTTTTCTTGTGGATATTTTCTTGGATCTGCTTTGCATCTGATGTTCTTAGATGGTGATTGGAAAGTCTTTTGCTTCCTAACATTCAAGAATCTGTTATGAGATCTATATTTTTTGGGGATCATTGTCTTGTCTACAGGAGGACGACTTCAGCTTGGGCGTTTTTGCAAGGGGTACCTAAACTCGCTTGAATTGTCTTCATTTTTTATCAGGGAGTTTTCATTAGTGTTGTGGTGACCTATGATTTCTTCTTGCTATTTTTCTGCAGCATATAGCTTCTTTCTCATGTCACAACAAATCTAATATGCTTGACGTTTATTGTGCAGGAGAGAGGGCGCATTGACTTCCTCGGGCAAACACTGGACATAAAACTCGCTTCAAGCATCTCAAATTGATCGGGATGGCAGGGATCATCATCATCAAGGCATCTACAAGGTTTTCCAGGTAAGATCTACAGGTTGGTTTTTTTCTTCCATGATCTCAATCCATTGTACCTGCTTTTCTTCAATTTACTGAAAGTTCCAAAATATTTTTAAAAAATCCAAAAATACTTAATTGAGGAACCGTTCGATCTTTGGACAAACCATTGTTGGGTTTTCTAGATCGGGCATCCCTTTCACCAATTCATCCTCAACATTGGTTCAAAAAGTGGCTGGTTTTCCCTAGATCTAAAAAACTGCTTGTTTAAACCCCAACGCCCCCATTGAAATTTTGACTTTTTCCAGATCTGACTTTTTTCCGGAAAATAATCACTTGGGTTTGTAGATTGGGTCCTCCTCATTCCAAAACACCTCCAACACTGAGCTAGTTGCTTCCAAGTGGCTCTAGATCTGAGAAACTGACTTTCAACACCCTAGCACTCCTAGTCATTTTCTGACGTTTTTGGATCTGATTTTTTTTGCATTTTTCCAACTTAGGTTTGTAGATCAGGTCATCCACATCCCATTTCTCCTCCAACATTGAGCTGATGCCTCCCGGATTGTCCTAGATGTGAGGATATGTCCCTCCAAACCCTAGCACTAGCCCTCCTTCTGCTAGTTTCCCCTGCAAACTGAATTTTTCAGGCCAAACACTTTTCTGGGTCCGTAGATCAGGGCATATCCCAAGTGGCTTCACTCTAATGCTGTGCAGATACTGACTCCATTTCCCAAGGCCCAACAGGCATTGATCTCCAAGCCTAGCGCTAGCCCTCTTTTGACCTCTTTTCCCTGAAAGTTGACTTTTCTTTAATGATTCAGGTACTTTGACATTGTCACATCTTTCATTGAGTCTATCCCTTGGGTACTAGATAGTTCCATCTCTGTCCTTACTCACCCTACATTGGTTACATTTCCCAAGGCAGCGGTTATCTTCATCAGTTGCTAGTACCTACACCCCAGATCTTGTATCAACCTGATAAGTTACCTTGGTTCCACTTTGGATCAAACTTAACACTTCCAAAACCCTAATCCAAAGCCTTGGCACACCTGGTAACATCTCCCATAGATCTAGGGTCTTCAATTACCTTACACCTTACGTACCTCAAGCCTACTTGATCTGATCTGGTGTCTAAGTCTGATCTCTCCTGTCGCGAGTAGATCTGGGTCTCCCCCTTTGTTGTCTTGGACTTAGATAACATAAAGTGAAGACTGCCTTGATTGGCGTGACAACCATTCATTTGGGAGTCTAGGCAGTCTTGGTTCCACCTCCTTAGTTGCCTGTCCCTCTACCATCCATCCTGGATCCACCTCACATAAGAAACTACAAGGTTGGTGATAACAGTATGCACATTACTTCTCTTCTTTCACTTCACGAGAACTAATAGTGTTTTTTTAATGAGTGACAGGATTTTTGCTCTTGGCTTAGTCCTCAAATGGATAAAGTGCTTTTAAGTTTGTTGTTTTCCCATTGTTTTTTTATTTTTCTGTAATGTTCATTTCTTATTTTTTTCGCTGTCCAGGATACCCTATTCATGTCTGAAGATTTTTTTTTGAACACATTAGGTCCAAGTATCTTGTTCTAGGCTAGCATACTTTTAGGTTTGTCTATGGACTTCTAAGTGGATTGTACTGTGTTGGGACCTCTGTCAATCAGGACGCCGAGGTCCATATGTTTTCCTTTATAACGGTTCTTAT
This sequence comes from Pseudotsuga menziesii, assembly GCA_001517045.1. NCBI lineage: Eukaryota > Viridiplantae > Streptophyta > Pinopsida > Pinales > Pinaceae > Pseudotsuga > Pseudotsuga menziesii. The sequence continues at coordinate 143,924 of LPNX010122344.1, forward strand.
TGGTAATATAGATAGGATATTGTTCCTGAGTTGTGAATATTAGACAGGGCAACAATGTTATAGATAGGATATTGTTCCTAAGTTGTGAATATTGGATAGGGCAGAAGTCAAGGGGCGGGTTAAGGCTGAGTTTAATGATTGTCACAATGCTTTATCTGTCATCTTAAATTCCCCAGAGACCTTAAAGTTCTTGAGAACACTAAATGATGAATTTTTACTTTTATTAGAAGTGTAAGTGTTTTAGAATGACTGAGCATTCTCCAGTTTTATTGATATTATATTACATTCCTTGGTTATTCTAGCTAATAACAAACATTAATGGCCGTTGATTATATTCTGCTATGAATTCCTCTTCTTTCTCCTTGGTTGATTCGCTTTTAAATTGATAGAGTTAGGGATCAATGGATGCATAAAATAAAATTATGAAAATAAATGTTTTATGTTAACTAAACGGATAGGAGTTAGTTCCGAGTTGAACCATCCCTCTTCAAAAACAACATTGTTTAAGTTAAACTGGTTCTCCATAGGAAAACAACGCTTTACTGACTACTGAAGTTTACTCTGTAAATTAGTTTAAAATGGATCTTGAGCTTACCTGTTGGATGCTTGGAGAATCCCAGCTGTAATTTGTACTCTGTAAATTAGTTTAAAATGGACCTTGAGCTTACCTGCTGGATGCTTGGAGAAGCCCAGCTGTAATTTGTTGGAGGAAGAAATGGAAGGCCTTAGGCCTGTAAGCTCTGCAAACCCTTGAACCATGGCTAAGCTTGCCATTTGATATAATTTTGCAGACTAGAACTCACAAATTCCAAAGTAAGCACTTATGCAATTGCGTTGTATCAAAGCAATTGCAACTGTAACAGCAACAAAGCAGAGTATTTGTACATAATCTCTCTATATATTGATTTTTTACTATGAATTTCTTCCCCTCGCCATTTGTTTCAATGTCATGCCATTTGTTTTAATGTCATGCAGGTGTAACATTGGCATTGTCATGCCATTTGTTTTAATGTCATGCAGGTGTAACATTGGCATTGTTTGTAACGCCTTCAGTTATTTTTTTTTTATTTTTCCAAATTGATTAGGTTGAGTGAGATGGGGTCAACTTCTCACCTAGCTTTATTGATGATTTCATTTTCACCGATTTATGCTCAGATTGGCCATCTACCCTCAATTGTTATGAATGACACATCAAAAACAACCACCGAACTTTTTGGAAAATTTTATAGTTTTATGTTAATTTTGATTACTTAATCATATAGTAAAATATTTAACAAAATTTTAGGAAAGGATAAAATATCTTACAATGTGTAAATATATTAGAATGATATTTATTTTTATTTTGAAATTTCATAATATAAATATTTTTATTATAGTATATTTGAGTAAGAGGTAAAATTATTTTTCATTTACATATTTTTATTATACATGTGTGTGTGTGTTTTTTTTAAATATATATGTATAAAATTGTTACATAAAGTTTCTATGGTTATTATATTTGATAAGTGTGTTAAAATAATGTAATGTCTTTTTCATTTCAACTCAAGTTATCGAGGAAGGCTTGGAATTTGACTAGCATATCCCCTCCCATCAAAATAATATTGAAAATCTTAAGAAACCGTTTCAAAGAATGGGCAAATAATTCACTAGAACTTATTTTCATGATAATTTCTTTTTTCAAAACGTTATTTATTTCTATTAATAGGTTTTTTTAAGATAGGTGTATACTTACATAAGTGGTTATTATGATATATGTAATAATGGAAATTGTTGTCTTACTTTATTAAAACTTTTCTATTTGATTGAAGGGTAGGTGGTGAGTTTTCCTTCAATGAGGAAGGTTTTGCTTTCTTTCAATTTCTTCATTTTCTTATATTGGCTTAGCATTATTCAAATATGGAGTTGTGCCCTCACTTTCATTGCCTTTCTACCCTTCCTTTAGAGGATAAGTTACTTTTCAAGCCCAAATGTGCAACTCCAAGAGAGAGGTGGGTACCATTTTAGAAGGAGAAGTTTGTTTTCAACTCTAATGCTAAAGGAATTATTTTAACCACCCACCAAGCATCAACAATTTATCATCTCGCTAATAAAAAATGGTTCATCCCCACTCTGTATTTAGGCTTGTCTTTATGTCCTTCATGGCCTATTTGAGATGTAGTAGTAGTTCTCACAAATCTGGTAAAGCTCATCCTCACTTTGGATCCATTGAAATAGAACTTGAGTCTAGAGTTTTTTAAGTAGTCAAATCTCTACCATCCTCAAAAGGATGCCTAAGTAGGCTATAACAACATTTATTCTATTTTTATTGAGTTTTAAGTAGGCTATAACAAAATTTATTCTATTTTTATTGAGTTTTCATTTTTTGCATAGGCAATTGCAAAGCACTAGCTATCACGGATGCAATGTTGGGGACATTGCCACCTCGTGGCTTTTGTTATTATTATGTAGTATAGTCCTCAAATACCTCCTTATTAACAACACTTTGTAAGCATAAGCATAGTTTTAAGATGTACTATTGTCTCTGATTTAGGAACTTTATATATTTATAATCTTTGTTAGACTACAAAGTTGTATAGATTTTTCATTAATTCAACATACTTTTAATAATTCATAGTTGATGTACATATTTATATTATGGGAAAATTGTTTATGTTTTGATTATTATGTCACAAATTGCTCTATAACACAACTTTTTTCTCTTTCTACAACATATACAACTTCATCTCGGCTTTTCACTTCTCCCATTTTGGGGGTATGCTAGTATTACTATAAATCTATATATAGCATACAAAATTGTGGGGAGAGTGATCCAAGTTGACCAACTCCAATAAAATACAATAAAGTGGGCGAGTGATCAATTTAGACTTAAGTCATCCAAAAGCTATATGGATAAAGTACAAAATATAAAGTTACAGATATAATTCTCAGAAAAATAAAGTTACAAATATAATATATGTTCACTAGACTAAATCTTGTCAAGGCATGGATTATGAAGAAACCTGTTCACCAATTCTAGAATTCACTCAATTAAAATGTTGTTGGCAATTGCAGTTGCATAGGATTTGTATGCTCGTCGATATGATTTGAATTTTTTGGTTCTAAACAGTTGGTTGGAGGAGGAAATATAAAAATTGGCAACATCGCGATTTTCCATGATGCAAACCCTGAAACGAAAAATCAGCCTAAAATAATTGGCACTGGATAAAGTCAACAAAAATTGGTAAAAAATCGACAAATAGGGGAAAAAAATGGCAGGCAATTTTTGACCCTATTAAAGTGCTAATTTTTTTAATGTTTTTTTAACTTATTTGTCTTTGCATCTGTTGGGGAATGAGGGGGTGTTTACCATCATCAACAACCCCAAACCATTGTTTTCATCAAACACCGATAAATCAAGTTTAATGTTTCTTTTAAGAATTGACAATTCATTATTTGAATGAACTAGGGCAAAGCTAAGAAAGCCTAGGTTGTATTAGCTTTAACCTAGTTAGGGCAAAGAAAGATGCTAAGGCCTAAACAAGAGAGTCCCTTCAAGAGGGACGTCTCACTTACAAAACTATACTATTATGCATAAAAACCATAGGTCACCCTTACTGTGGATCCCTTCGACAGTGCAAGACAAAAGACTTAGAGATCTTACCACAATTGAGGCGAAAAAGAGAAGAGATTAATGTCTCAAAAATGCTTTCCACCTTAGACAATCCTTGAAAGATAGTAAAGAAACCTCAAGCATTGAAATTTATCCCTTATAAACCTTAGAAGAGCCAAGAAAGAAGGTGCACACCACTTAGTCTCTCATGTACACAAGAAGAAAAATAAATAATCTCCTATTTGATCCCATGATCTTGATTACAAGTGAGGAGGAGTTTCCTTATTTATACCTGAAAAGGCTAAGTTAATCCTCCTTTAAGCGAGCCTACCTATTTTTTCTTTAAAATGACTTTTAATGATTTTTTAGGGTTTGTCACCTACAATTCGGAGGCTAAACCTCATAAAACATAAAATAAGATGAAATGCTTCAACTCGATGATGAGTTGAGCTTGGAAGGAGGGTGTCATGCCCCATCTAACCCCAATGCTTGTCTTTTTCCCTTAACGTCCTTCCTTATGTTGGTAGCTTGCTTAGAAGGTGGACGATTTGCTCTTCAAGACCAAGATGACCAAGAGGGAGGGATGATACAACAAAAATAGGTCCAAAGGGGTATCCATGGGGTGTGCTGAGGTAGGTATGACAATCCTTACAAGCGCAATCACTTCTACAAAGCATAAAACATAAGTGTGGCTAGGAGCCCCAAACCATGTGTCCTAATGGATTAATCCCAAGATGCATCGGACCACCCACTCGGGGCATAAATGCCCAACATGATGAGGGATCTCCACCCATCAAGGTTCGTTAGCAAAGCCACAAGGCCAACACTCCTTGAAATGAGAATTAAGAGGACTTGCCATGACTAGACCAAGGGTCATGAGCCATGCTAGACCAACACTTTTATATAAACAATGCACTTGGCCTTTTACAATGGAAAAAAGATCCCCCCTTTGGCACCTCTGGTAGGGTGCACTGTAGAGAATTTGGAGGGTAACAGGTACCATCCACTAAATGAGGGAAATTACCTAGTGGGTTTCCTCAGGAAAAATGCATTATGTGGGAAAAAATGAAAAACTTCATCAAGATAAATAAACTATAGATTCAAAGACACATAAGATTAGTGTTCTTAGACAGAATACATAAATAATGAGGCTCAAAATGGCCTCTAAAGTCCAGAAATCACAAAACTGTAATCTTATTAAAAAATGTTGAGATCCACGGAGATAATACTGGGTCAAACTGATTTTGAAGCATTTAATCTGAAGTTTAGCTCATTAGATCAACTCAACTTGGTCCTGGAAACAAAACTTTGTTTCCTCTTGTTGAATATCTTCAACAATTGCTTCCATTTGATGTTTTAAATCCACCATTGGAAACCCTATAGATTTCAATTAGTTGGCACCATGGGACAGCCTATAGATTTCAATCATTTGTTACCATTGGGTTGCTAGGTTTCAATTATAGAATCAGAAAGGGCACAAGGTCATGTTTTGCATATATGTTGAAAGGACGTAAAAGTTGTTAAAGTGTGAAGAAAGCTAAAAACACCTCAATTTCTGATGGGTTTGATTCCATCACCAGACATCCTGAAATGGGGTTTCCCTTTTAACTTTTAGTTTTAATGTTTAAATTTAAGTTAATGAAAGTAGAATATAAGTGGGCTTAAAAAGTTAACCGTCAACATTAACTCGAATTATGAAAGTAGAATAAAGTGAAGGTAAAATGTCAACGTTTACCTTCACTTAAACTGTGTTACTGGAAACAGTCGCCAAAGATGACTGAAATGTCGTTTGGCATTTCAGAATTTAAAATGGAGGGGATATGCCAGGAAATATGCCCCTGAAACTTTTCAGGGCCATATCAGATTCTGGAAACATTTCAGAACCATATCAGATAATGTAATGGCGTATCAGATTTCAGGGTTGTTTTGATCTTTCAGGCACTACTGCAAAATGTTTTACGATTTCAGAAACATATTCATCCAAAAAGCCAATATTTTGGCCTGAAAAAATGACAAATAAACATTAAAAGGGATGAAGCAAAAAACTTCGAGGAAGCACAACAGCTGTAACCTTAAAAGGGACCATTACAACTTACAAAAAAAGCCTCTTGCCACTTGGGTCTCCCTTAAGCATACCAATACTCAATATAATGAGTCTTATTATTGCTGTGGAGAGAAGTCGGTGACAACAGCTATAACCTTAAAAGGGACCATTACAACTTACAAAAAAAGCTTCTTGCCACTTGGGTCTCCTATAAGCATACCAATACTCAATACAACGAGTCTTATTATTGCTGTGGAGAGAACTTGGTGCTGAGCTGTTCTTTGCTTAAAGGTTTGATCCTTGAGGGTTTGTGGCTGACTGGGGCAATGTTGGAATAGAAGTTAGAAGTTGCTAAGGGTTTGAAGTTTGGGCTGTTCTCAAATCTAAAATTGTCATTCTCGAATCTCAGACTTCAGTTCTAAGTATGGATTCCATGATCCATCCATTCTCTTTCTTGTATTTTTATTGTTTTTCCCTTTGTTTATTAATAATAAACAATAAAATTAATCCAACTTTAAAGTCACAACTTAGCCAGACACTAAAATGATGTATAAGTCCCCCTTGTTTGTAGGAGAAGGGACCCCTTCCATGCAGTGATTTGACTGCTTAGTCATGCAGCGATTATTTAGTGTTCGACCCATGAATTCTGGTAGTGTCTACTGTTGTTCCCTGCTGTTTATTGTTTACTGGTATACTGGTACCCTCAAGTCAAGCTGTTAGTGTCTATGTAACACGGTTCGGGTTCAGCAAGGATTAGGTTCGGTTTAGGTTCGAATTTTCCGATGAGAGTCTACACTAGGTTCGACTATATATATATAAACTTTCTTCATATACTCCCCCTTAACTAATTTTCTACACCCCATAGCTAAGTTACCGGAAACTTCTAGGAAGGGGAGGGGAAACTTCGTTCCTCGTTTCGGAAACTTAAACAGAGGGGATACGGCTTGGAAACGCCACTGAAACGTTTCCAAGCCATATCTAAAAATTAGAAACGTTTCCATTCCGTTTCTAGCTGTTTCCTGAAACGTTTCAGCTGCTACAGGGTAAGCTTTTGACTAGAAATATTGATTTTTTGACATGAAAATAAACAAATAAATAACCCCAAAGGCAAACTATAAAACCATAACCCTAAATTGAACCTCAAAACATAGATATAAAGCCTCAAAGCTTATAAATCAAGAGCAAAACCTTAATCCTAAATTGGTAAATGGTAATTTGACATCTTATGTCTCACTGATTGTGTTTCATTGTAATTTTCCAAAATTGATAGAGGCTTACCATTGGTTCAAAGATGCATTGATCTGTCGACATTTTATTGTATCAAATGCTTGTCTACTATTGTGATAGTTTCACAGCCTAGTGTAGAAGTACAATGACTTTTTTTTCTTCTTTTCTTTTCAGTTTTTTTGCCAATTCCTCACAACTTCGTTTTAAATAAACCCCAATGACTTGCATATGTAATAAATCAACTTGCATATCAAAATTGATACAATGGCAGCTTTAGCCATACAAAATAGCGTACTACATTTATGAAGAATTACATAAACCAACACATATTTCCAATAATCTTCCAACAAACTTCAGTTTTCTTCTTTTCCTTTTTGAATTAGTATGAACCCTTGACCTATGGCCTTATTTACTCCATTGCTAGTACACTCATATCCCTATCCTTATGTTGTGGAGAGAATTATGATGGTGCGTCGTTTAGCCAGTTCTCCATAAGATGTGCATGCAATATTTTATTCTTATTTCAAGCATTTTTATTAGTATAAAACATAAACAACATATCCAAGGAAACTCATTGGTGTCTAGAGATATTATTATTGCATAGAGTGCAATATTGCATGTCATCACACTCACACCTAAGTTGCACTAAAACATGAGCTCACTTATTTATACTTGTGTGCTTAATTAATCCCTTTAAAACATGGTTGATTATGTCAAATTTGAATATCCAAGTCGGTTGCAAATCATAGACAATCCTATGAATTTAGGCCCTTTAAGAGCCAGTCAGTTAGTCACTTTTGGAACTAGTCGGTTGGTCAATTGACTCACTTGCCTAGTTGATTGTCTCGTCAGTGAGTGGACCAACCTAAATACAACATAGTTGAGTCTGTTTTACATAAAAAATTGTGTTTAATCACAAATTTTAACACTTTTCTAGAGGTGTAAACAACGTAATATTTGTTAGATGGTAACATTTGGATACGTCCATCAAGTAATTTTAGGGTTTGAAATCAATGTTTAGAAGTAGTTGACATGTTTCTGTTTAAATGCTTGCCAACGGGTAACTTATATCTATGGCACTTGAGATAGAGGAATATTGTTTAAGACAATATTTGAGTTTGCTGATTTTAATTGTTATAAATGAAACAACTACCTTTAAATCTAATTTGATGAATGGTAGTCTAAAGTATGTATGTCTCATGGCCTTTTTGATATATATATATATATAAGTCTGCTGCCGTTTCCTTGCCGTATCGTATCCCACATTTTTCAAAATTTGTGGTATCCGTTTCCCTCCCCGTATCCGTATCCGTTTTAGTGCAACTTAGCCCCATAGCCCATAGAATTCAAAGCACTTAGGTCACTATTCATAATTTCATTGTATATACTTGTTGTTTATGACATTTTTGCTCACAGATTTGTGCTTATAAGAGTAGGCTTTTGTGGTTTAAGAGTGGATTTACATGCTTCCCACAGCAGTAGTTTATTCTTAGGGGTAAATCTATGTTCTTACTTCTTGTTTGGTGTGTTCTTATGTAGACTACAGGTATGATATTTCAAATTACTGAGAGCATTTAATTTATAGACAACATAAATAAATAGAGAGCATTTAATCTATAGAAATCATAAATAAATCAAGAGCATTTAATTTATAGACAACATAAATAAATAGAGAGCATTTAATTTATAGACAACATTTAATTTATTGGTATTGTGTGTGTGTTTTTTTTTTTAATTTGAATTTTTTTTCAGTATAAAAATTGAACCAAAAAAAAAAATTCCTTCAGGTTCGGGTTCGACGAGGTTCGAGTTCGATTTTAGGTTCGACATTAGGTTCGTCTTTCAGGTTCGGCGAACCTGAACGAATTTAATTTATTTTTGAGGTTCGCCAAACCTCGAACCTCAAGGATTAGGTTCAGCGAACCCTGTGACTTAGGTTAGTGTATGTTATGCTGTTAGGCCCTCATGCCATGATGTTTACTGTTTGTTGTTAGACTATTATGCCATGCGTTATTGTTTACTGTTTGTTGTTAGACCATCATGCCATGCGTTATTGTTTACTGTTAGATCCTCATGCCATGACATATCAGCATGCCTTTTAGGCTTCTAATTGATGCATGGTAATCTGGACTTTCTATGTTTCATGGGTTTTTTTGCATGTGTTGTATTTGTCATTTTCCCTGCCATATCGTATTCATCCTTTTCTACAAATTTGTCAAATCCACTATCCCCGATGCCCATATCCTTTTCAGTGCAGTTTAGCACTTATATTTTACTTTCATTAACCTAAAAGTGAAGTTAATATTTACATTTACCTTCGCTTATATTCTACTTTCATTAACTGAAACTTTAACATTGAAAGTTAAACATAATGCCAAAAAGAGGTAGAGTATACAACATAACTAAGTCAAAGGGGGTTAGATTACTTTTTGGGAGGGCTTTTTTAATTTTTTTAGGCTGACTGGGCCCACAGGTGGGTGGCACAGTCAGCTTGGCAGATTTGGGCAAGTCATTGTTGACTCTTCCAAGTCAGATGGAGTTAGCCACAGGTTTGGACCAGTTGGCCAATAAAATCGGCTCAAACCAGTTGAATCAGTTTGACTTGGTTGGTTATGATAACACTCACCAAAACACCCACTTGCTCCCACAAGGGAATTTTTAATTTGTTTCAGTTCATCTTTCCTGTTTTCTTGGTTAGAAAAAATCAGTTGGAACAGGATGATCACATTCATATCCTTGCCCATCTTTCCTTCTCACAAGTTTTGCAAGAAACCAGCACAAAGAGAGTGTGACATTAATCACCTTAGGAGTTCCTACTCCAAGCCCCCTTCCAAATATTGCAAATAAGAGCTATTGCAAGGCATAGCCAAAGAATAACTTTTACCAAGAAACACTCGAAGGGTTGCAATGATTTTCAACCACATGTAGTAATTCAATTTCTTGTTTCACAATTTTCTTATACTGTTACGATGAAAATCAAATGCTAAAATTCTTTCTTTTGTGAAAAATAGAAACCTCTATATGCAACCCTTGTCACATCCAATCCAATGTTTTAGCAAATACTTCTGTATAACAGGATTGAAAATAAACTTCCAGGATATTTCAGAGCATGTCTACACACAACATAAAGTGTGCAAAATAAATCCAGAGAAAATATTATCATAATGCTTTGTAATGCTGCTTATTCTTTAGATATAATAGCATCCTGTAAATTTCACTACCCATTATATCAGAAAAGTAACTGCTAGTGACTAAAAATAGCACCAAAAGATAAATGATGCAAGCTGTATTTTCTGTCATAAGGAATGATACTTGAAGAGCACGAAGGAGAAAAGCTTTTATAACCAAGAGCACAATTTAGGGAAGTAATAGGCATTGAACTTACGCAGTATTTTCTTGGCCACCACCATGAAAGCCTGTGCTCCAAAAGATGCCAGCAGGTTTGCCAGCTAATTTCTGAGACCTCCATAGGTCGTCTGCTGAATCAAAGAAAGCCTTAAATTGTGCTGCCATCATTCCAAAACGTGAAGGAAACCCAAATATGAAGCCATCTGCTTCACCCAATTGTTCAGGAGTGATAATAGGCACTTCGTTCCTAGGAGGGGCTTTCATCTTTTCAAGTACATTGTCTGGAAGTGTTTCAGGAACCTGCAATTCTCAAATACATTACGTTACAAACCCATTCCTTATTGTCTTTGCAAATTTCAACATATGATACATTTTATTTGCAGTTTCAGTTAAAGAATCCACAGCAACAACATTTGAAGGTATGTTCAAAGAAGACCAGGAGTGCTGCCATAAGGAAAAAAATGTGATCCATTTGTTGACTTCACTTGTGTAGTAAATCCAATTCTCTTACTTTAATGTGATACTTGAAAGGTTTCCATTATGCTGTGGTATAGAGGCAAGGTGGAGCTCTTGCAGCAATGATGACCCAGGTTTAAACTCCAGCAGAATCATTGCCTGTGCTGAGTTGCTAACACAATGTTCTAGGTGGATTGCCTGTGCTAAGTTGCTAACACAATGTTCTGGGTGACTGCCATGCAATAGATACCCCTCAGCCGTAAAAGGTTAACATTCTATGCAAATGAGGCCAAGTGCATGTCCTGGGCAAATGATGGAATAGATATCCCTCAATTGCAGCTCTTAGCCAAAGGTATAGCCCAATGTTACAAATATCGTGTCGGCGAATATATCGCCGAGGGTCCAAAAAGATATTATCAGATTTATCGGCGAAAATGTCGGCAAACATCGGCAATGTAAAAAAATACAAAAATATTCATTTTTTTTCAATTTTCTAAACATCTAAAGCAACAAGAACATCAAATAAACACATTGCTACATGAATATGGAAATAAAACCGATATATAAGATGTATAGGAGGTCTAGTGATACATCACACATCAAAAATGAATCGTGTCACACTGTAATGTATTATTTTCTTGGAGTGTTGTTATGATTGCGCCTATTTTTATGGGTACTTTTCATCCATTTTGATTTCAATTATTAATTTATTAAATATTAAGGAATTTTAGAGCTTCGTGGGCAAACTTGCAAAGTGTTTCTAATTATATATTATAATGTATTATATATATATACATATATAGATATTTGAAGAAAGCGATAAATTCGGCCCAGCCTTGGAGATGTTTTTTTTATTATTATTTCAAAACATAAACAAGTCGGCTTCCTATCCTGTGAAATAAAATATATGAAGTGGGCTCAATAAAAATAACTATGAAAAGGTGTATAAATACTATATATAATATATATTATATATTATATATAATATATTATGTATTATATATATAATATATAATATATAATATATATTATATAATACATTATATATAATATATATTATATTATATACTATACCGGCAGTGGACTGTGGTATAGTATAAAATATATTATATATAATGTATTATATAATATATATGATAACCTACGACTGAGATAACCTACGGTACCTACCAGGCTGTTCGCGACTCCGCATGCTTCAGTCCGCGTGCTCCACACAGCTTCGGACTCTAAAGTTTAAACCCATCTCCTCGTTTGTTCTCGAAATTCAGTGAGTCCATTGAGCACTCGCGGCGTGCCCTATGCGGATGAGTTAAAGTCGGCGATTTGCGTTTTAATTTTCAACTGTCGGGGTTTTTATATCAAAGCCGGCGATGTCATCTATCGACTCGCGATTTTTATGATAAATATCGCCGATGTATCACGAAAATATCGCCGATGTATCTCCAATGTATCGCCGCGATATTTTCCGATATTATCGCCGTGGGGTAAACATCGCGATATCTCGCAATGTGGCCGATAAATCAACGACTTTTGTAACACTGGTATAGCCTAACCGTAAAGCAGATATTGTATGGAATTTAACAACTTAAAAACAGCATGATTCTTTAAGAGTTAGGATGCCCTTTTTCTGACTGAAAAGATTTTATTTCTTTTGCCTTGTGATGAAGTAAGGAATTATGAGACCCATCAGGGCAAGTAATTTTTCTTACCGTTTTATGTATCAGTCTAATCCTTAGTTCAATTCCCATGCAATCACCATTGACAGGATAAAATCCCATTCCCAAAAGCTACACAACAAGACAACAAGACAAGATGGACCACTCCTAAAATAACTTGGGAAATTGAATGTGCAAAATATGCAACAGAAATGAGACTCGAGACGAACAACACCTACATCTACAGATGCTACGCCTACACTCCAATTTTAAGATGGCTGATAATATTTCTTCCCAAAAACTACCAACTAATGAAAAAGGTCGGTGAATCAGAGAAAAGGCAATAACAGAGACTCTAAATTATAAGAACTCTAAAACAAACAATCAAACCACATTTACCAATATACTATATGTCACGTCCCTTCCCCTCTAGTCGCCGAGAGAGAGGACACGACTTGTCGGCTCTGCCAATCTAACCGGGGATCTAGCCCCATGAACATAGACAGAAATGCGTTGAAATAAAAGACATGTACAAATGCATAAGACATGTAAATACAGCGGAAGCAAATACATTTCCACACGCTCAATATGTTCATAATATTTCGTTAAACAAATACATTGCAGGATTTAAAACAAAAAATACAAGAGAGCACTTATCTTGTAAATGAGATGTCCCGCAACTAGCTATGTCGCTGCAACGTTCCACTCAACCATAGGCCAGTGCACTCATCAATCTCTCAGCATCACTGCCACTGCCGAGCTGGGCATGATTTCCACAAAGAACTAGGGAACAACAGGGTCACACATAGCCACATACACATCAAAATTCAGTCAAGCCAATCTACAGTTGGGTTTGTCCGGCTGCTAAGGCAGTGGAAAGGATGAATTGCTAAGCTAGTGAGCTCAACCATAGAGCTATGGACACCTACACAAGATCTGGCTTGGCCTCCACAATACCTACACACCCAACACAAGGAAGTATCCCCTTCACTGCTACACAGTCCCTCAAGCCATACCTTCCCTTCCAGTGCTCTTCAGGGTGTGCATAGAAGAATAGCCAGCCCCTTTTGATCTTTATGTGAGGTTCCTCTCTTCACTAGGTTTATCAAGCCAATTCTATGCCTCTTCCACTCCTATTACAGTTCAGACCAAAATAGGGATGCACACCACAGCAAAACACAAACGTTGGGCATGAAGGAAAACGTTTTTCAACCAAAAACGAATTGGTAGAAGGGAAAAAAACCCTAGGAGGGAAAATCCGATTTCAAGAAACGTTCATGGACGTCACAAGAGCAAAAAGGACCTCCATACACACCCTAATCATGAATCCCTCCTTCCCAACCACTGAGCAATACGAAAATGGATTTTTGGGTATGGAAAAATGAGGAAAATGTAGGAAAACATGAGGGAAAACGATCCAGCTATCTCCAATTGCATGAGGAAGAGAAACGCATGGGTGAATAATGGAATGGGCAACCATTTCTTCCATTCCCAAGGCATTAACTACCTCAACCAATTTTTGGAAGAAATAAATGATTGGGTGAATAAGACAAAAAATGTAGTTGATAGCTTTATGGGTTCTCCCATTGACATTTGGCTTAACCCTATTGGCTCAAGGGTTTGAATATTTTCCCTCCCTATTCCTTGTGAAATCATGCCCCCATCTCTTGTTGCATTGACATAGCTAGTTGTGGGTATTTTTATTAAATTGCATATTTACATGATGTCTCAATTTATAATGTGCCTGGCTAGCACGAAAACCACACACATCGCTTTTAATTGTCGATACATAAAACGCTAAATCCATGGTGGGGCCTTGGCCTTGAGCTCCTTACCATGATTTAATAACAATATTTACATCATTTGCAATTTTAATATAATGGGGTCAAAATCGGGATATTACACTATACATATAGCTTATAACTTTTCTTCCCAACCACAGTTACCTTCCCTGCAAAGGAACGTCCTTATGATGCCAAAGATGTAACTTTCTCTGCAGCCTCTGAAAACACCAATCCAACTGGCAACTACCCAACCCCAAAAGGATACCCAAATGCCTGACTATAACTCCTAGATTAATATGGGACCAGGTGGCATGGATCCACTCAAGAGGACTCAATTTCGGTGGCTCAAGCATCTCTTGAAGGCATATTTGTGGTTAAAATATGGCGGCGAGTGAGTTCTTCCACTGGTTACTTGGGATGTCTACACCATGCGCAAGGACGAGGGGGAGCTTGGTTTGATTGATGTTGCTTCTCATGGTAGTATTTTGGTGGTTAAGTGGGTGGTGTGGTGTTCTGAGGGATGAACACCTTGGCAGGTTCTATTTTGGCACCAGGTGATGTCAACGCAACATCTTGGTAAAGTTTGAGGGACTTTTGATTTATGTTACATTATTTCCACTCCACCTCTTTTAGGCTTTAGGATTCCTCATCTTCAGGAGTATTTGGTCTACTTGGAAAGTTGTAGTAGGTTGGGTTTGTGGCAGTTGATATTTAGCTTTCCAGTTGGAAGGAGTAAGGGGTCTATATTGCAAAGATGTTAAGGCATGTAGACTGAGTTGGAAAGGCATCTTCTTCTAGCATGATTTATGGAATCTTGGTGTGCACTCTTGGAAGGAGTGGAAGCCTCTTGCTTCAGAGTATGGGATTCTTTCCATTGATCCTCTCTCGATGATGGAGTTGTGTTCCCTCATTCTCGAGTCTGAATTATTTAAGATGAACATTGGTATTCCTGGGCCCTTTTGGAGGGATTGCAGATGAAGTTTTGGTTTGTTCGTTGCTGCAATATGACTCCTACTGTTTATATTTAGTTGTTCATCCGAGACATCCTCTTTCTCTATTGCTTAATACTCATTGGTATCCAAGGACCTGGAGGAGCATTGGTTGAGGACTTGCATAGTGTTTGTACTATATAGTTTTCCTATAACTAAGGGTGTTTTATTGTCCTGTCATTTACCACGGGATTCCAAGGCCAAGTTGGCCAAGAATGGTCTGTCACATGGCCTATGTCCTATTTGCCAGCGCTCAAAGACTATTAGGCATATCTTCTAGGAATGTCAGTCTGTCAAGCATTATTGGAGTTGTTTCAAGGATCATCACCTAGTGCTTCTTTAGGGAAAGCTCCATTGGAAAACAATTGGAGATGGCCAATGTCTTGTTTGTGATGCTTTTTCCAAGATTTGGGATTGCCCAAGGATAGTGGTGTTATTTGTTTTGTGGAAGCTCAAGTGTAAAATTATTTTTGAACATGAGGTTAGCTCTTTGTCTACTTTCAATTCGATGTGGAATGACGAGGTTCATCGTCAACTGTTGGCAAAAGGAGCTTTGTTGATCAAAGATGCCCAATATTTTGGATTGCAAAGAGTACTCTACATTTATTTCTGCTTTAGTTGCTCTCAAGAAGAAGTTACAAAGCTCAAAAATACCCTTCCCGCTTTTGATTTCCTGATTGTAAATACTTTTCTATAAATATAAGACATATTTTTCAATAATAAAATTCTTCCCAACAACTACCAACTAATGAAAAAGGTCAGTGAGTTAGGGAAAGACCAATAATAGAAATTATAGACTGTAAGATATATATATTCTAGCAAAGCTCAGGGTTGACCTTTTAGATAGGAGTACTCAAGACCAACCCCACATGACCAGCTCAGGATGGACCTTACCTTTCTATTCCAAAGCTGACCAACAAAACCAACCTAGTAAGGCTAGCACCAACACTGAGAAAATGTTGACCAGTCAAGACCAACCCACTAAGTAATGTTGACATAGGATGGGATAAGACCATGGATATTACCTACTCCAGGATTGACTAGCATGGGACAAACCCTTCTTAACCTTCCTCGAGTATGCATAAGGGAAGGGATACAACCTTATCAACTTGAAGGTAAGTGATGACCTTACTTGAACTTAAGGTAAGGTGACTTATGCCTCATGGAGTGAATTGACCTTTCAAGTCCAACCTTTTTTTATTAAAGGTAAGTAAGAAGTTAGAAGTTAGAACCAAAAGTTCAACATTTGGAGGTCGTGTAAGTTCAATTGAAGGTAGGTAATATATACTAACAAAATTAGGGATCCTAATACATGCATTATCTAATTAGCAAAAATTTGATGTTGAGAGAGAGTTTTTGGGTGAAACCCATTAGAACCAAAAACCTGCGATAAATGTCTTTTCTAGTGCTCATTTCCCATTTCTTGAAAGTCATGGATTTCATGAGAAATAACCTGCGTTTCTCTAGAACATGGTCGTTTCTTCAAGAAACAATTTGCATTTATTGTGAAATGTAGGCAGAAAGGAGGGAACATTAATGAAAAAAAAACATAGTAAAAAAACCAAAAAATGCATCGACTTGAATAAACTAAAATCCCTAACCTTAAAAATGCTATAAAAACCATGAAGACGCCATTCCTCTCCCACCATTTGTGAGAGCATACATGAATTTACACTGCTACTGAACAATGAAATTTGAGAGTGGAAGAGCATTTGCAATTGCCATTGTGTGACTGTGATTGTGTCACTTGTAACTCAAAGAACTTGTGTCAGTGAGAGTGAGCATTGGACTCTTGGAAAGTTGGGTAGTGAGAAGCAAGCATTTGACTCTTGGAGGGGGGCTTGGAACCTAGAGCTTGAGTAGAACATCAAATCAGATTTTAGACTCCTCTCTTCTAGTTTGTAGGTTGGTTTCAATGTCATTGCTTTTACTTTTAAATTTGTTCATTGCTTTCTCTTTTAGATTATTTTAAGCATTCAAAATCTGCATGTTCAGATATTTACATAGATTCTTCTAGGCTGCTATGCTTTACGTTACATCGTTTCTTTCGATGAATAATTTCATAATTGTTAATAGATAAATATTAGAAAGAAGTAGAACCAATTAATGCCAGTGTTCAATCCTAGAACTATTTGAATCCCTTTTAAACACCAATTGCTTATTTTTTAATCAATTCAACTTGCATTGATATGGTGCCCCTATGGTGGTTCTGTATATTGGATCCAATTGTTGAGAAATATCGCTTGGACAAGGACTTCTGCATAGGTTTAGTGTGAATGTGCCAGATGTGGTTTGAGATAATTCTATTTTGAATTCACTTTAAGATAAAGTGAAAAGTCTTATATTTAGCTATTGAGTCTAATAAAGTGCATCTACTACATTGGTGATTTAAACTAGGATTAATCTCAACTATCCATGTCACTGAGAGATTAAGGTTTCAACACAAGTATAAAGACAAGTCAAGATAGAGAGTTCTAATATAGTTTTTGTCAGATAGGGATAGTAATTGGAAGAGAGAGAGAGAGAGTAGTGCGCATCAGCCAGGAGGAGTTGTACAATACAATCATACGGATCTGTACAATAGGTCGTATAATAAATGGTTGTTTATGCACAACCTAGCGGCAACTGATAGGCAAGAAATCAACCACTAACCTAGCCCAACTATGGACTTTTCCCCCAACATGTCACAAACGAAGGAAATTCCTCTTTAAGGTATCCTAAACTTACAAGTGAGCAAGCCTTGACTAACCAAGGGAGAGACCTATTATCACACGATGTGTAGCTACCCACTAAAGGTATTCCATTCTGGACGGTAGAGGTGAGGTAGCTAACCAGTGACACCACAAGGGCCTCGTCCACTACGAATGAAGGGTAGTTGTCACACTGGACGAGCTCTTGTCGCTTTAGATCAATTCCGAGAATGACCAAGGGGAGAGCCTACTAGCCCAAGAAGGCTAGCACACCTACTCAAGACACTCTTAAGGATAAGCAATGAGTAATAGAGGAGAGATATTGCGTGAGGTAGTCTAGATCTAGGAAATAGATGTGGTATAGAAGTTAAGGTGAAGTTGGGGAGGTTTAGAGAATAGGGAAAATGACCCAACTTGATAAGGAAAATACCACAATGAGTTAAGCAAAGTAGATCTAGAAAGATCTAGCCACATACAAGAGAAACCTAAAGGACCCACTTAGAAATTTATGCAAAAGGGGGCAAAGCGGACCCAAAAAGGTAGATCAGGATGCTTGGAGGATAGATCTGTAGAATTTAGGTGGGTTCAAGCATACCCAACTGATAGATCTAAAAAGATCTAGCCACACGAATGGAAACCCTAATGGGACCCACCTAGGGTTTGTGCAAAAGTGGACATGACGGACCCAAAAGAGTAGATCGGGGTAATGGGTGACTAGATCAGGATGCTTGAAGGATGGATCTATGAAAATCAAGTGGGTTCAAGCATACCCAACCAATAGATCTAAAGATATGACCACCCATCCAAAGAGGGCGCCCCCACCTAAAGAGACTAGTGCTAGATCCCAAGGCAAATGGAGTCCGATTTACATGAAATTCGAGATCTAGGGTTTATTCAACAATCTCCAAGCGGGTTTTGATGTTCGTCATAAAAAAATCACCAGATCTATTAGGTCTATAAAACAAGGGTTTTGCGGTGACAATTGGATTAAGCCCAAGGAAAATAAAACAAATGCAAACATACCTGGAAATACTTGCTACTAACCTTGTATGACAATGATCTTGCCTCTTCGATCAATTACAAGCATTTTCTATGCCTCTCCAAGTGAAATCGCTAATCCCTCCAAGATGCCAGTCGCTCCCTCCTCCTGCAAAAGAGATCTTTGATGAGAATCGATTTTGCAAAAAGATAGATGAAATGATGAAGAAAAATGAATCAAAGAACATCAAGATGACCGCAAGACACAATGAAGATACTCCCTGAACCAATAGCAATTTGAGAGAATGCTATGGAGCTCCGTCACAATAGCATCCCTACCCAAATCGTTTCCTTCACCAAGTGGATGGCAACCTGCAAAAGGTATTAGAAAAACATAGATCCGCAAGAATTCTAGAGAGAATAAGACTTTCCAATCCCCACACAAGATATTCGACAAAGCTTTGAAGGGTTTTGCAAAATTTTATTATTCCAAGAGCTCAAGAGCCAAAAGTCTCTTTAACAAATGAGAGAGCATCTCAATATATAGATCTCTCAAGTACATAAAACCTGGATCCAAAAGATCAAGGTTCAAGATCATAAGATAACATCATCCTAATCTACGACTAAGATTAGCTGGATACATCTCACATGGATCAACTTACTGATAGAAGGGGGTGCATCACTAGAAATGCCCAATAAAGGGGCGCACCACATAAAATATGACTGATGACCACAAAGTAGCACATGGTGGGGCTAGGAGGTCATGTTATCCTTCACTAGCATGGCCCCATGGCACAATAACAAGGTGTGGTGGAAAATAATATAAAGGAGTGATAATTCCCTCAAAATACATCAAAACACCCTCAAATTGCATAAATCAAGGATGTGTGGACCCCAAGTGGAGTGAAGTTGATGCTGGATGATGAAGGTGACCTAAACACTGTGCTTCAGACCAATTTGATGCCATTCCTTTGCCTCAATTGCCCAAATCGATTTCCTCATTAGCCATTTTTTAATTCTTAAAACGCTGCCTTGGGAACATAAAACAACCAATATTTTACAGGGACCAAAAATTGAAGCCAAACAACTATACGAATGGATCTGACACCATGGTAGTACGGTACAATCGACTAGCTACATACCAAGATTCTCTCTGGTGCCCTAGGAGATCTCATTGTTCTCCACACTGTTTTATTTTCATTTTTTCCATGGCAGATCTGCTAAAAAATCCTAAGAGACCCATATTTGTCCTGTAACTGCCAGAAACTGAAAACCAGTTGCGCCAATATACTCAGAATGTCCAAATCAACTAGGAATGAGTACTCATACACAATATGTCCATCACAAAGGTACATCAGAAACCCCATCCATGTCAGATTCATAATAATAATAATAAAGCCTGTAAATGTTGATAATCATAAAAATAATACAAGCCATCATAGCAAATCACCATCTGAAGTATGAATGTCTAATGGACACCTGTAGATCATAAATAATCATCATCCGTAACCATCAGATTATAACTAATCCTGGACCCTGCTCCTGGCGTGGTCAACACTAGGTTGACTAGGTCAAGACTGATCAAATGATGACCCAAGTGCTAAACTCTAATACTACAAAGTACAAAATGGACATGTATGCTCAATTATCTATGCTAACAGTGAAACTCAAGTACAATTAGATTCTGTTGGCGGTATAAGCACAAAACATATATAATACTCTAAATCAAAATGATTAGTTGCTTTAAACAAGAACCTCCAGTGTATACTCATTTATAGATTTAGCCATTTTGCTAATCAAAGGTGAAGGGTGTTGATTGAATTGTAATTGATGCCAACATGGGACTTGTAGTGGCCCCTCAGGTAGTCATTGATGCCACCAAGTCCCTCTTGCAGTGCGAAGCCCATACATAGATGAGTTGTGCCTTGGAGCACCTTGTGGAGACCTGTAAGGTAGTTGAACCCACAAGTTTGGATCTTGGAGCCACTCCTTGTAGATGATGCCAAAGACCCTACCGATGATGATGAAGACCTTGGTTATAGTGCTGAAGCCCTTGTGGACGATGGAGAAGCCCTTGATGGGTTGAAGAAGCATTAATGACCCATTCTGTGCTCATTTATGCTTTGGTGGGGTCATGGTCCCCTAGGAGAAGGCTTGGCAACCCCACAAGAGGTGGCATGATGGATCTTGACCCTTGGAGGTCCTCTTGTATGGTTTAGGTGGTTGAAGAAGTCCTTGGACCCACACTTAGTGAATTAGTGGTCCTTATACCCTTGAAGGAGATGATGTGGTCATGGGGTCTTGGAACTCTTGGAGATGGTCCTAAGGCATGAGAAAGGCTTGGCACCCACATATATGGTGGCATGATAGCACTTGGACACTTGGACACACTTGGTTGCTTGTTGATAATGGTCAAGGGTGGGCTTGATGATGATGGGCTCGAGTTCTTAAAGCTCGTGTGTATGGCACCTTGATGATGGGGTCCTTGGTCCTTGATGAAGCCCTTGTGGCTTGATCCATCTTATTGGCATATCATCTTTAACAATGATGTGGAGCTTGTGGTGAACTTGAGGCATGTGGACAACCTTACAACAAACCCTATGGATGACTATTAAGATATTTGTGGTGACCTTGATGACTTATGGACAAACCCTAAGGTTGACCATTGAAGAAAACTTGAGCTTATGTGAAACACTTTTGCCAATCAATCATCTGCTGCTCATTGTCATTACCTTGTCCCTGTCATCAACCTGTCAAACCTGCTGCTCAAGAATCTCCAAGTCATCAAGAGGTCTGCATGTATGCCAATTCATCAAAGGTACTGCACACTTCAATACTGCTTATGTCAGAAAAGATCTGCACATGTCAACTAGGTCTGCCCATGTTTTCAAAGGTCTGCTAAATGCTTCAAGATCATCAAAGGTCTTCTCAATACAATGTTGCACATGCGAGTCAACATGTGACCTACCTTTAATGTAAATAAGCCATCATGCTATCAAGTCAGATCATGTCACTACTTGCCAGGATATTACTGCTCAACATTAATTAAGTCATCATCAAGATGTCATCAAGCTAGTACAATCAAGTTTTTAAGCACTGTTGTTCTTGATCTGCTGCTCATGCCAACCTACTATATGAACTCAAGCTCAGCTTAGTCAACATGTGTTCAAAAGCACAATCATTCTACTTTACAAACTTAGACAAATATGCTCTTTGGGGTAAGTCCAATTCACTCAACACACAACCCTTATGCACAATCAAGTTCTGCTAAATGATCAGTAAAATGCACCCATAAACACTCCTCAAACCCAGTCATAAGCAACCTGCTCTAAAAGTCGTCCTCAGTACAAAACGAGCTCACTGATAGAAACTTTGTTTGTTGCAGGCCGAAACATCAGAGTTTATGTTACACAAAAAACAGACCTTGGCTGCCTCAACATGTTCCTGTGTTGCTGCTGCTCCAGTGGACAGACCCGAGCTGCCTCAGAACTTTTCACCCGAAATTCAGAGTTTAAAAAGAAGTCACATTTGTTGATGTTCTTCATCTGCTGCTACCCGAAATTAGAGCATAAAAAATAATTTCAAACTTATGTACTGCTGCTGCAACAATCCTCTTTATCTCACCAAAAATTCAGAGATAAAAACTATTGTTTCACCACCAAAATTTGCCTCAGTGAGGTCCGAATTCATAGCCAAGTTTTCTTCAATTTCATATGTAAAATGAGGGCATCAGCCTCCTATTTATACACATTTTCCTTCATTTTTTTTGAGCCAACCTATCTCAATTATTTTTTTTTAATTTAAAAAAATATTTTGGAGTATTTCATGGAGCCGACTTGTTGTATGTTTTTAAAATAATTAAAAAGTCTCTTAGCAAGCCGACTTGTCTGAAGGGTTTCACACAATACATCCACATTTTGTAGGAGGGTTGCTTGACATTAACTTTAGTATGCTATGTTGGGCATGTCTTTATCAAATGTATCAATCATGTGACCATTGAGTGCTTGTGGGGGGGTTTCTTCTTATTCAAAAATAGTAAATAACCCAAAGATGATAAAGTCAAAGGGTTCCACATAAGCACAAGTTTTCTTCAATGGTAAACCTTAGGGCTTGTCCATAAGTCATCAAGGTCACCACAAATATCTTAATAGTCAGCCTTGGGGTTTGTTGTAAGGTTTTCCACATGCCATCAAGTTCACCACAAGCTCCACATCATTGTTAAAGATGATATGCCAATAAGAGTGCATCAAGCCACAAGGGTTTCATCAAGGACCAAGGACCCCATCATCAAGGTGACATATATACAAGCTTTAAGAACTCGAGCCCATCATCATCAAGCCCACCTTGATCATTATCAACAAGAAACCAAGTGTGTCCAAGTGTCCAAGTGCTATCATGCCACCATATATGTGGGCACCAAGCCTTTCTCATGCCTTAGGACCATCTCAAGGAGTTCCAAGACACCATGACCACATCATCTCTTTCAAGGGTATAAGGACCACTAATTCGCCAAGTGTGGGTCCAAGGACATCTTCAAAGGCTTATTCAACCACCTAAACCATACAAGAGGACCTCCAAGGGTCAAGATCCATCATGCCACCTCCTGTGGGGTTACCAAGCCTTCTCCTAGGGTACCATGACCCCATCAAAGCATAAATGACCATAGAATGGGTCATTATTGCTTCTTCAACCCATTAAGGGCTTCTCCATCGTCCATAAGGGCTTCAACACCATAACCAAGGTCTTCATCATCATCAGTAGGGTTTTCGACATCATCTACAAGGAGTGGCTCCAAGATCCAATCTTGTGGGTTCAACTACCTTGCAGGACTCCACAAGGTGCTCCAAAGCACAACTCATCTCTGTATGGGCTTCACATTGCAAGAGGGACTTGGTGGCATCAATGACTACCTGAGGGGCCACTGCAAATCCCATTTTGGCATCAATGACAATTTAATCAACAATCTCTGCCTTTGTCATTGATGACAACAACTCATGCTCCCCCTGTGAGCATGCTCCCCTTTTGTTTTCATCTCTCCCCCTTTGGCATCAATGGCAAAGGGTGACCACATATCTGCATCTGAAATCATTGATCATTGCTCCCCCTGTCAACATGCACGATCCTAGGACCTATCTGTATGCTTGGAGTAGCCATCCTTTCACCTTTGAGTTCATCCTCTAGCCTTATGACCTCAAGGTGTGCTAAGGTCTTTGAGAGACCTTAATCTTGGCTTGCCATATGGCAGCCGGTCTCCCTCCACTGATCAACCTCTCCTATATGTAACTGCTCGGTCTTCTTCATCCATACTTTCTTCTTGGCATTTGTCCTTTTAGTGTTTGTTCCTTCATCTTTATTGGCTTTCCTTGTTGAACTGTATGAGAAACTTGCCATGGATTGTTTCCATGTATTCCAACAATCTTGAGCTTTGTGCCCAAAGCCACTACAACTATAACACTTCATAGTACGACAAGATGCAGCAATGTGACCAACATGATTGTGGGGGGGTCTTTTCTTATTCAAAATAGTAAATAACTCAAAGATGATAAAGTCAAAGGGTTCCACATAAGCACAATCATTCTACTTCACAAACTTAGACAAATCTACTCTTTGGGGTAAGTCCAATTCACTCAATACAACCCTTATGCACAGTCAAGTTTTGCTAAATGATCAGTTAAATGCATCCATAAACACTCCTATAACCCAGTCATAAGCAACATGCTCTAAAAGTCATCCTCAGTCCAAAACGAGCTCACCAATGGAAGAAAATTTGTTTGTTGCAGGCCGAAACATCAGAGCTTATGTTACACAAAAAACAAACATGATGGCTGACTTGATAGCATGATGGCTTATTTACATTAAAGGTAGGTCACTTGTTGACTAGCATGTGCAACATTGTATTGAGAAGACCTTTGATGATCTCGAAGCATTTAGCAAACCTTTGAAGACATGGGCAGACCTAGTTGACATGTGCAGATCTTTTCTGACATTAGCAGTATTGAAGTGTGCAATACCTTTGATGAATTGGCATACATGCAAACCTCTTGATGACTTGGAGATTCTTGAGCAGCAGGTTTGACAGGTTGATGACAAGGACAAGGTAATGACAATGAGCAACAGATGATTGATTGGAAAAAGTGTTTCTTGATTGGAAAGTTGAGCCTTGCAACCTTGGAGATTGGATTCCTTAGCCATTCTTAGTTGGACCTGAGAAGACCAAGCAGGGTCTTGATTTAGGAGTTGGTGCTGATTGTAATCACGAAAATTGAAGTCTTCCATTACCATAAAAAAGCTTACAATACATATATTGTTGTCTCTCCTTGATGTGTTTGTTATATGACTCATAATGAATATGATTATGTAATTAAGAACATAATGCTTGATATACTCTGATTGATTGATACAAGTTGAAATTGTTTAAATTGCTCTCACACTGATTCATCCCCCCGCGCAATGTGGCCATTGTGTCCAACAAAGGGAACTAAAACCAGGTAAGGCCAAGGGGATGACTTGATAACTCGACACTGTAAGCACCTGGGCTAAAGGACAAGGGGATCCACACAACACATAAGTTGGACTAGGTGAAGAATAGGGAATGGCAATGTCCCACAAATGGGTGGAATAATGAGAAGGTTCCACTAGACTCTTAACAAGCAACCTTTTTATACTTTATTTGCACAATGTTATTACACTGGTTAACCTCTAAAGGCAGGTGCCCTGGTAAGCCTTCTGGGCCTCCAGAAAATGATAAAGACATAACCTTTTGGGGTCAGTCTCTCCTTGTTGTCCTGTAGGGGAAAATGAGTCATACACTATACAAAGAGTGAGTGCTCATCCTCCAGCCATCAACTTTATTTCTTATTACTAAATTGCAAGCCTCCAAGAGCAGATGCCCTGGAAATTTTTCTGGGCTTCCATAAAATGACTAAGGCTCAACCTTGAGGGGCTTGCCTCACCCTGATATCTTGTGGGGATAAATGAGCCTTACACCATACAATGGATGAGTGATCATCTCTTGGAAACTGGCTAGTTTTACTTTTATTTGCAGTAGTGTCTAGAAACACTTTTATTTTGTTGGTAGGGTATCCTTTTAGAATAACTTTAAGCTTCGGCCTTAGTGTCTAAAAACATTTCTTCGGTAGGACTACTTGTGTTCAAGACCTAGTGGCAGACATTCTCTATGACAAGTATCACATAAACCAACACCGAGACACAGTGTTACCTACTAAGTCATACTTAGTCGGTGTTATCAATTGAGCCTGGTGAACCGAACAAAGATGATTTGTTCGGACTTCAAAGACCTTCAGACTTGCTTCTGGGAAGTGTTTTTTATCTACCATATGTTCATATCCCCTTGGGGTAGTTGTAATAAAATGTTCTAGCATGGTAGTGTCTATAAAACACTCGGTCTCCTGGACTCATTTGTCAATCCGATTAGCCCAGAGTGTTTTTTCCCTTGGTTATTATTGATTGTTGAATAAACGACTGATAATTTCTGAGTTTTTCACTCAATACCTCCAAAGTTGGGGTGGTCGGCTTGACATTTAGGCCTATTGAGGTTATTAGAGTCTGTGTGTCAATGTATAAACATGCTAGGCATTATGGTCGAGTCATATGAACATGTGCTAAGTACCCTAGGTTTTTTTTTTTTTTTTAATTTTTAATTTTAATTTTTCCACAAAACTTAGGCTATTTTTTAATAGTCTAAATGGAAAAATTGGTCTTGTAATAAAAGTGGTGTTAAAAGTCGGGTTCAGTCATGGGGGTGCTCATTTTCTAACTCGGAGCACCCGGTAAACCCATAAACCCACTTTTCCTAAGTTTTGGGTGATTTTTCCATCATTCAAGTAAGAAAATCCAAAAAATCAAATATTAATTAATTTAATTAAATAATGGAGCAAATCCAAGTTCCTAAATCAGTGGATTCTCAGCCGATTTGACTGAAATCAGTTTCTATCAACCTCCCTGATTTTTGTTGGGACTTTCCTTTGATCGAAGCATTAGTTTCAGTCCCTCTCAGTTCCTCTATGAGTTCATTAGGGTTTGGAGGGCGTCTCTCTCCCTCATGGGGCGAATTGTGCTGTGTTGTCCATTCAGGATGAGTTGGGTGAGCAGATAGGTGGTGTGGTGGCGCCTCAGGTGAGAGGTGGCACACCAAGACTGCCTGATTCACTTCAGATTTCACCCAGTTCACTGCAGATCATCTCCCAGCTCCTCTCCCAATCAAGATTTGCGCCCCCTTTGGGCCAGTGGGCTTGTTTTTGCTATAAATTGAGGCTATCATTCCCTTCTTGTAGTTCGAGTTGGAGAGAATAGGCTTGCTATTGTAATACCGTTATAATCTTTTCATTGTTGGAATAAAGAAGCTTTGAACGCTAAATGGTGTAATGCTCTCATGTGTGTGGAATAAGCATTGTCTTGCGGCTATTGATGTTGCCGGTTTTCCTCTCAATTTCTGCATCTGAACCTTGTCTGTCCTGAATGATTCAGCTGAATCAATAGAAGTGTAGTTGGGAAAGTAAGATTACTTGTTTCTTCTGTATCTCATAGCATATGTGTTTGAAGATCTAGATTATACATGTTTAATAAGCTTATTTGCATGTAATTCTTGTCTTTTTTTTTCATATATATATCCGGATCTCATAAGGTTTTGTGCAAGGTTGTGTGTTTAGTTTTCAGGTGGCAAGGATTGGACGAGCCGTGGATCTAGTTTGACTCCACTGTACATCCGACATTTTTGTAGAGGCATTGCTTCTCTGCATTCCACTAACAAGTTTCCCTTGCAGATCTATCCAGCAACAGGCCTTCCCCCTTCTCTTCCTCCATTTTATTAAAATCAATCTTCCAGTTACTTGTTCATCCTCTTATGATCAAATCTACTAAAAATTGCTTATACATTATTAGATCTAGTTCCTAAGAGTCTTGTTGCTTAGATCTGAAATTTCATAAAGAATATCATATTTTAAAGATAGATCTAGGTGAAGAAATTCCTTTTTGCAAGTAGCTAAATCGTAAATCTAAAACTTGCTCATAAGGTAGTTTCTTCTTTTTTTCGTTCTTTAAAGATTTAATATCTGCAAAAAAGTGCACATCATATTGGCTGCCCAAAAGGAAAGCCAAGACTTGCTTTCCTTGGTTCCTTTTTGCAAAACTAAATTGTTTATTTTTAACAATTTTTAACTTAGTCTTTTTTTTGGTAATTTGTGTGGTTACCCAAAACACTTTTAAAGAGTTTTTGGACACATTTGATTTTAATAGCTTACTGGTTTTTACCAAATTTAACAAAAAAGAGAAGGAGACTCTGCCCATTTTCCAACTCTTGGGCGAACTAGAGCTTCCTGGAGGCTTCCCCCACTGTTAGGGTTGTTGTAAGCTTGTTGTAAGCTTGTTGTAAGCTTTTGGATCCCAGATAACAAGGACCAAAGTGCAGTTAGTTTGCGATATTGTAACCTTTAATAATAAAGAATCACTTTGAGTAGGCTCTTTCGAGCCCACTCCCCATCCCTTCTGAGGGGATCCGCGTCCATTTCACTTTTTTGCATTTTTTCCAGTTTTTTGCTCTAACTTAGTCTTGTCGTGCAGGATTGTATACTTTGATCATATTTGTCATTATTCCATATTTTGAAATCAAAGTAATACTAATACTTACCCCATGAATCCCCAATTGAACCAAAAGGTGAAAGAGGATCGTGGTAAGATTAATTAGAAAACATGTGGTGTGTGTTTTTGCTTCTATTTTCATTGTTACTTTTCACAACCAAACAGTAAAATTAACCCCTCCTTGATTCCCCGATTGAGGTCCACTTGGACCGAAAAAGATTCTTGGAGAGTCTTTTTTTTAACAAGAACACGCTCTTTAAAATTTACAAGACTCGAGTGTGTATGCTCTGCACTTGGCTGCGGTTCGTCCGATCAGTCAAGCTGCATCAAAAGCAATGCGAGTGACTAGAATAAGTAGGATTCACTTTCGCAATTAATCACCGTAGGCGAAAATCCAACGCCTTGATTAAACTGTAAACGATGATAAAATACCTAAAGGAAGTAGAAACTACTGGACAGTGACCTTGAGGCAGCAATCTCTGTTACATCCTAGCGGCTGTATTACGAACATAGTCTCAGAGACTCCATCTAGCCCACACATTCCTTGCGGGTAGCCTTAACGGTTGACTTTTGGACATACTCCAAGTACCCCCCGGGTATATCTGGAGTCCCTCCCGCTTAATTTAATTCACTCATTTTTTCACATTAATTTAAAACGTACCAAGATACAATTGCACAACATTCACTCCAACACTTGCAAGCAATCTTAATTATTTTCGGCTCCATTTAAGGCATTGGTCAACTGTTTATTTCTTTCAATCTATACGTGATTGGGTGTCGTATCGTGCTTATTTGTGATTGTCTCATCATGTTATCTGTTGTTTACAATTGTTAAATCAAAACACCTAAAAAACTTACTCATTTAATACCATCATCATCTATAAGTAACCAGCCTTAGTAACTTGTAGGGGCTACTCCCCTTGGCTTCGTTAGGAGTTTGCCTAAACAGAGGAGTCAAAAACAAGGTGACAGCCTTGACTCGAGACTTGCCCCCAAGGGCACACCGAGTGGCTTGAAGATTTCTGCCACGTTCCCCCTAGGTGTGTGAAAGGCGGCAACACACAGTTTATACATGGAGACCTATTCCAACATAGAGGTGAAGGTGGAGGAAATTCCAGATGTCACTAGTCAAGTTACAAGTCAAGGTTAATCAAGAACAAGGGAAGGAAACAGATGGACGAAGGCAATGGAGATGGTGCCAAGACTAGCAAGCTATGTCCCCAAAGGGAAATGACGAAATCCATACTAGGAGTAGGGCAAGGCCAATGAGTATACAAAAGAATCTCTCGGTCAAAATAGAGAGATCATTTATACTTTAGATTCCAAGTAAAACCAAGATAAAGTATTGCCAACATATAATCAATATCAACTGAGTCTCACTGCTAAAATAGGTAATAGAGCAACATCAAAATCCATATGCACAAACCATAATATCACCTGGGTCATATAACTGCGCTGGATCTGAAACCAATTTGAAGATCACTGGAACAACTGTTGCTACTACATATCATGGGCACTATAATAATCTCTGCTCTGGGTCATGAAAGAATGGCTAACTCACTCATCGAATCTGGGGGAATGAGGCTCAGTCATGGCATAGAGCTGGTAAATCTGGATACTCTGGATCTGTTGAAAGTGGGAGATCATCAACTGGTGGCTCATCATCTGCTGATCTCATAGTAAAGGACTAGCTCAAAGAACTGCTCAATAATGCCCAGGAATTCGCTGTGTATGTTTGTAATTGTTTTACAGTTTCATTATTACTTTCTATGTAAAGAAGAATTTTTTTTTTTAAAGTTCCACACTTTACAGAAGTTAAATTTTCGCAATTAAATAACAAATTTGTTTGGTTGAAAACATTAGAATTTCAATCACCTGGGCATTGAAAAATTCACACCAATGACAATAAATAGTAGCTTGTCAACAAATTTGTGGGAATGGATTAATCATCGGAATTGTGAAATGAGACACAAATCCATTTCTCACACAATCAGAAACACGCCCAACTTATATTACCTGCCAAAGTGTGGCCTCGACACCCTCCAATGAACTTGCACCTTTATAAATCTCCTGTGCTATTGTTTCTACATGCCCATACATGGAATAGTACCTGCAAGCAGATTCCAATGCACATATGCTTAAAACTGACAACCCAAATAACCCAAAATAAATATATTCACTCTCATCAGTTCCTGGAGTAACAATACTTACACAATATAGAGCTTAACAGCCATGGTGGCTTATCACACTGTAATCGCCGAAGGGGCGTTACGGCACAAAGGCAGAAAAGTGACCAAATAACAACTCCCAGCTAAAATTCAAAATCTATCACTGATAGCTTTGATCTATCGCTGATTGCTTTGCACAGTGAGATTTTCTGGAGGAGAGAATCCAGTTGCTCTAAATCTGGCTGTTCTGATTGCATTCATATGGATATTTGAAGGTTCCCTGTTAGTATAGAAGCCCTTCTTCCTGTTTCTATTTATAGAGAGACTACCCAATGTTTCTCTATCGCTAATTGCCTTGCACAGTGAGATTTTCTGGAGGAGAGAATCCAGTTGCTCTAAATCTGGCTGTTCTAATTGCATTCATATGGATGTTTGAAGGTTCCCTGTTAAGTATAGAAGCTAACAGGTAAACTACCCAATTCCTGTGTCTATTTATAGAGAAACTACCCAATGTTTTCGGTTGGAGTTGGATCGATTTTTTTCATCCGAAACGGGAATCAAACCAGCGGGACATGTTGATTCGGGGATTATTAAGTATAACCCAACAAGAAAATAAATGTGCCGAGTATTGAAATATTGAAATTGAACCAGGTGTGAGAAACGTCTCAATCAATTCAATCAATTCTGTCTGTGGTCAGTATAATCCTTACGTGTCTTCAATTATATGCATGTTCTTGGGATGTCAGCCTTCTAAGGCTGATGATGACTCGTGAGAGTGATCCACGTAGATCCAATCTGATCTGTTTTTGATTGGTGTACGGCAGTTCATATGGATCGACCAAAATGCTTTATTTGGCGAATCAAAGTAAAATATGTCTCAATCCAGTTTTAGATTCTAAAAATTAAGAATTAAATATTAATTTATAATAAAAAGTTGGATTCATATAATTAATTTTAATATTAACAAATTTATATTTTTTAATATTCAAATAAAAATAAATTAATATAAATATAATATTGAAGGTGATTACTAATGTTTAAAAGATTAATTTTGATTTTCAATTTTAAAAAAATTGCTTTAGGGGAGCGAGGGAGGTCGATGATACCAAAGTCTTTACGTCTGAGGCGATGAGGCAACCTTCATTTGAGTGGTAGGTTTTTTTTCACCCAGCGAGAATGGAACCCGCGATGCCGACTGGAAGGCTGGCGACCAAAGCTTGAAGGGGAGAGAACGTGAGCTAGAGCAAGTCTGGACGGAGATAGTCTTGGACTCTTGCAATTGTTTAGCGTTGACATTGCATTACTTAGTAGTTGAGTTTTTAATGTTTTTATGATTTTTATAGTTTGACATATGAATTATATAATAACTAGTTTTTATGATTTTTTTTTATTGGATAGAATGTTTGAGGTCTTGATGTAGGTTATAGTGTTTTTTGAGAAATAAATTTATAATAACTATTTTTTATTAATTTTATTTATTTATTTTATTGCATAGAATGTTTGAGGTTTTATTGTAGGTTTTTATTTTTGGAGAAATAAATTTCAATATTACTTTGGTGAAAGTATAAGGTGTTTTTGGTGCATTTGTGTTGAATAAGTTTGTGTTAGATTAATGCTAGGGTGGCATTATATTTTTCTTGGATAATGTATATTTATTATGGCTAAGCATTTACTACTGATTTACTGATCCACCTCCACACCGCCTCACTTTTGCACAACCTGCACCTAATTAATTGCACTGACTGAACCTTATCATCGCTGCGAGTGCCCACGAGCATATTCTTCAAGCCACCATGCAATTCAACTAATCGCTTAAGCCCTTGCTCTGATGTCATGTTTCAAAGTATCCACCTGGTACTCAGCTCACTGCTAGTGCATTACATTACCGCCACCGTCTTCTCATAACACCGCCTTCTGCGTTAACTGCTCTTCAACTAGAGCACCTTGTTAATTTGATTATCTTACTTCTCTTTACTGAGGGCCTTAGCGACAACGACCAATTCAGACGCTTGCATCGCTGCTCTACTAGTCAAGAGCTACTTCTTTAGCAAGAGCTAAATCGGTTTCATGACAATGCCCAACTGGTTTGCCTGATATTAATTATCCCCAGTTTGTGAAATCTAACTAATGAATTATACAACAAGAACCAGACATTTAACTATATAAGGGGTACATGGAATTTCTTGTTAAGGGATTGAACCACAATTGCTTTGGGTACAAGGAATTCTATGCAGAAGCATACGCAATGTATTGATGGAGCCCACGAACTTGTCTTGCAATGAGGTGCCACCACCATAGCCAACTTCAAATCCTCGAAGCCATCGCTAGCTGCCAAGCCAAGAAATTAGTCCCTAAGGAATTCTAGGCAGAAGCATACGCAATGTATTGATGAAGCCCACGAACTTGTCTTGCAATGAGGTGCCACCACCATAGCAAACTTCAAATCCTCGAAGCCATCGCTAGATGCCAAGCCAAGAAATTAGTCCCAAGGCGTCGATCATCACCACAACAAACAAGAGAAGCTCATATCAATCAAGACAATTACATGAGAATTCCTAAAACAGAAAAGAAGGTACGTTTTAAATGAATTAATAGTTTTCATTCCAGTGGTTAGAGGCACTCTCCAGTATTTCCGAAATTAATAGAGAAACATTATATAAGGTAGCTCTGAAATTTTACTTGAACTCCTTAGACATGGAAATTAAATTGATTTCTGGAAGCTTACTTCAAACATACGTCCACCTACCTATCCACTTTCCTTTCAGAGGCCTTCAAACCTTTAACTTTGCATTGAAACGTTTGTTATCAATGGCTCTCCACCGCCCTTGACAACCCTCCATGCACAATTCCGCTTGGAAGAGATTCAATCTCCTTGCAGCCTCGGGCATCGATAATAGAGGGCCAGTTTCTGCCTCATTTTCTGCATGCATGAAAATATTACATTATCCCATTGCTAATTTCTGAGGTACTCTAACTGTAAAACGAAACTAACTGTAGACTAATTAATAAGTGCAAGAAAAATCTAAGAGTAAAGTCCTGTTCGTGTAACACACACCTCCATGTCCACTCTACCTTTGTGGCTTTGCATTTTTTGTCGCAGGCCTTATGTAGTAAATGGTCCCTTAGGTCATCAACTAACAGAAAATAGAAAAATGATTGAAACCTTTAACAGAAAAAAGGATTCGAACCTCTGTAGTGCTACAGCTTGTGGATGTAGTGGGCTGATTTGAAATGACTATCATGGTAGGCAAGTTGTAATCCTATGGAAACAAGAACAAAAAGCTCCTGAGCCACAGAAAGAGAGGCAGACGTGGGAGACTGAAAGTTTGGCATGCTCATAAGGTGAAAATGCCATGTCCGTGCAAGAAGGTCTCCCCTTCCCTAGACGTCTTGCAAAGACAGATTGCAAGTTTCTGGGTCATTGAATACCGTTCCATTGAACACCTTCCCAAATTCATTAAACCAAACGAAGCACTACGAAATACCTAAAAAGCATGAATTTGCCCTCGTTCCATATGATTGCTTGAATCACAACTGTGCTATGTATTTTTAAATTCAAATTCGTTGGGTAGAATTGTTAACAGGCCTTTGTATTACTACAGAGTTGCTACAAGAAATAAGCTTTGTATAGAACATAAAACGATATTAAGTCTCGTTAAAGGCGTGGAAGTGAATTCATGACCTTCAAGGCTGCACCATCAGTACCATTGCATCTCACTTAAAAAAAGTTGTTTTTGTTACATCTATAAAAATAAAAAATTCGATTCCTCTATGCTAGCATTTCTGTCGAACAGAGAATAATAATATTAAAAGAGAAGTTTAAAATAAATCCCAAAAAAACTGCAGCTTCAAAATTTGAAAGGCCAACGTCAAGGGCCAGCAGCAGCAATGCAGAGGAGATTAAATCTCCCTCCCCATTTGATCAATTCGTTTCAATATTTTTATATATAGATAAGGGAGATTCAGGTAACAAATGGGTATTTCCAGAAGATGGAAAATAACGTGGCTTGTTGCGATGCTTGGTTGTGGCCTATAACCATTATGATCAACCTTCAAAAATTAATTAAGCTTAGATCAATTTTCTGATCCTGGTGTGCGGTGTAAATCGGTAGAAGATGTTGTGCTTAGAGGCTCCTAGCTGCAAGCTTCCTCCTGAACTAATATGCCAGATGGGCCATCTCAAGATTCAAAAAAAAACATTTTCATTGTCCATCTCGAAAACCTGTCCTTCTGGCTTACATGCGGCTTGTGCATGGATTAAACATGGTCGTGACTCCCGTGAGTGAAGGGGTTCAAGTGCCACCTAGATCCATGCAATCCCAGATATATTTATTCTTT
This sequence comes from Pseudotsuga menziesii, assembly GCA_001517045.1. Classification (NCBI taxonomy): domain Eukaryota; kingdom Viridiplantae; phylum Streptophyta; class Pinopsida; order Pinales; family Pinaceae; genus Pseudotsuga; species Pseudotsuga menziesii. Next base: position 178,787 of record LPNX010122344.1, read on the forward strand.
CTCTAGACGTCGTAAGTGTGGATTTCCTCCTCCATTTGAGATTGACTGCAGGCGCTGGCATTGGAATTGACCCACTCTGATAGCTTCACGCGAAATTGACAGACCTAAAAAGCATCAAAACTCTTTTTGATGGCCAAAAATATTTTACATGTAGCAGAGTAATAAATGTTGGGGCAGTAGCACTGTGCATCGTTAGATCTCAAACACGTTGAGATCCAACCGCCCACAGTACTACTGCCACAGCATTTATTACTTAAATATTGTTAATCCCTCTGAAATCCAACCGCCCATCCCCACAGCATTTATTACTTGAATATTGTTAACCCATCTTGATAGCTTTCAGTGTTCCACTGTTGGAAGTATCTTGATCATTTGGACGTGTGCAGAGAATCACGGAGTCCAAACTGTATCGAATATCCACTGTCTGCATCAACGCATTACAATGATAAATGCATTTATATTAGCTTAATATGATTATGTTCTAATAAATATATTTATGATTATGATAAATATATTTATATTAGCTTATGTTCTAACGGTAATTATATTTGTGATAGAAATGCGCAGGTTGGTCATACTATCTAACGACCAGTTTGAAGGCTAGTGATTTCTGGTATCAAACCCCTCACTGTAAGGCTTGGCATCTTCTTTTCCGATCTCTAAATAATTTATATTAATTTATCTTTCAATTATATATCAAATCAAATTGGAATCAAATGAAATTGGAATTGTAGGAATCAAATCAAATTGGAATTATACGAAGGATTTATCTTTCGATTATATATCAAATCAAATTGGAATGGTAAGAAGGAATAACTGGTGGATAAACTTTTTAAATCGGGAAAGACGATAATGAATATGTAAGTTTGTATTTTTAAATTAAAATTTGTTTGAACGACCATCTACAACATCTCCTTATAATGAAGATATAATTTATGTTTTTACTTTGATAATAGTGTAGTTTTTATTTTACATTATTTAAAGTATATGCAATTTTTATTTTAAATATTTAATGTATATATATTTATAGGAACAACGTAAAGGGGTTTTTGGCCTTGTTCATTGGTTGCTTTGATTACATAGAGCTAACCCAATGGAGACATCACGTAAAGTCCTTATATAGCGAATTTAATGCATATATAAGATATATGTAATATAAATATTTAATGTAATTTCTATTTTAAATATTTAATGTATATGCAATTTTTATTTTACATTGCATAATGTATATATGCAATTTTTATTTTACATATATATATACGTTTTTTATATTTAATTTTCCCATTAAGTAATGTAATATTTAATTAAGTGCTATTATTAAGTAATGTAATATTTAATTGAAAACCAAGCTTAATGCCATGCTAACTCTAATATCACAATGCTAAGGTAATCTCTATGACATAATATAGTTTAGCTATGCTATTCAGAGCACCTACATATAATCTCTCAAATAAGCATCTCCATATAATCTGCCAAGATAGTCCCAACATAGCTACTAACAACATCAAATTATAACTATTAACAACATCACATATGCACTTGGCAGGGACTACACTACCACGTAGCCTTATTTTTTATTACATTAGGTTTCCGTGGTTAAGATAAAAGGATATATTTTAAAGATAGTATGAAAAAAGTCCAAGACAATATGAAAAAAGTTTATATGAATGGAGGTTTTCAGTGATCCAGAGATCGATTTCTAGAGATCTAGATGGTAGTGTGTCAATAAATTAGCTCCAACACTCTAGTGATCGGTTAGGTTTATTCAGAAAAGGCATTCTGACAAGGCAGGTGCACAACTTTCAAGAGGCTCACTGGACTATACATCTGGTGTACTAATAAAGAGATGAATATGGAGAAGGATGCAATTCAAGTGCTTAATGGTAGATGGCATTGGGGGATATCTATTTATCTCTAAAAATGTGGAATTTGTGTTTTGATATAGGTGCTAGTGTGGGTAAATATCTCGAGTTTGCTTCTAGAATTATGTAATGAGAATTTCTTATCATAATTAAGGGATAAATTGGGGAGAACGTTGTATATTGATCCTTCTTATAAATTCTAGGCAATGAGGATGGTGGCAAAGGTGTGGGATGTCATTGAATTTGAAGATGGTGATTTGGTGGTGCATTAAACATTGGACTATTGTAGCATACCTTTTAGATGTGCATGACGCCACATATATGGTAATATTATTAATGATTGCCCTCTTCCTTTCAAGAAACGCATTTGGAGTCGAAAATAATTTCCAGGTAGGGTTTCATCAGAATGGGACTCATATTAGAAATCACATCATCTGGAAAGCGGCAATGATGGACTCTACTACAACAGAAAAAGACAGAAAGAGTAATTAGTTGCATATTGGAGATTTAAAAGATCTTGAAAAGGAAGATAAGGAAGGGAGTAAGGAAGGAGATGACTTTTTTATTTGATTTGGATTTTCCTTTGAGTTTATAGCCTATGGAGCCTATAGATTTCACATTTGAAGTGAGAGAGAAAGATTCACTCCTGGAGAGCCATGTGGAGATCAGAAGGGGTCGAAGGTTTTATTTCATCTTGAAAAGAAAGATAAAGAAGGGAGCAAGGACGGAAAAGGGAAAAGGCATAGGAAATGTAGCTTCAGATCATCTTTCAAAATTCCAACCTACTTCAGAAGAGGAACCTAAAGTTAGAGAGATATTCTTATCAAGGGTCATTGGGAGCTAGTATCGCTCCCTTGAAGGTTGGGGACGGATATACTTGAGGTAATGGAGAAATATTCCCTTATGGAGAATATTGTGGCAGGTAGAGCTTCACTAGAGGATGAGGAAGGAAATTCTCAAAGAAATTTGAGAGTAGGGGCTATTGAATTAATTGGTAAGTCTCTTTTTTCTTCGCCTAAAGGAATTTTTTCTCCTTTAATGAAGTTGGTTAATTCTTTCATCCCTACTTCTCTAATTAAGCTCAATGTTAGCCCTAGTCATTCATGGGAGGTAGGGTTTGAGAGTCTCTGTTTTAAGAATTCACTTGTAAGCCATAAAAGACTTATTCGGGGTCTGTCTACTCCTACAAAAACTGATCAAGAAAAACAAAGATGGAATGGTAGTAATCCATATGCTTTGAGATCAAAAGGACTGTTGTGATTGATGGAGAGAAGGGATCTATAGGATTGGGTTCAATTTCCTTGGCAGGTGGTAGAAAGCTTCTACTTTGGGCTTCAAATTCGTGAGTTGATTTTGATAGTTCTAAGGGGAAAATTCTAACTTACAAAAGGGTGCTTAGAGATCAACCTAGCTCAATGTTAGAAAATGAAAATGATTTTTCTCAACATCAGAGGATTGGCCAATCCCCTCAAAAAATGGTGCTATATAGGTTAGTAGAGAAGACACTTTTTAATGTAATGTTGTTACAAGAAACTATGTGCAGCGGGTTAATTTTAGTTGATAGTTTGAAGATTTTGTTCAAATGGGAGTTTTCGTAGGTGGATACAAAGGGTCTTTTGGGAGGTATCATAACATGATGGAAAGAGGAGTTAGAACTTACTAACTCTTTCTTAGTGGAGTCTGGACTAGGGTTGTCTTTTGTTGAAATATTGTAACTTCGAAGAATATTCTATATGTATCTTTTTGTGGTCCCCGATGGTCCTACCAGGAGAACCACTTGTATTACATTGTACCCCAATGCTCCTAATCGGAAGAACTAATAAGAGTCATGAGGTAGTCCCCTCTAATTGTAAAGGTGGGTCATTAGCACCCCAGTGTGGTTACTTGAGCCTGTTGAAATATTGTAACTTCGAAGAATATTCTATATGTATCTTTTTGTGGTCCTCGATGGTCCTACCGGGAGAACCACTTGTATTACATTGTACCCCGATGCTCTTAATCAGAAGAACTAATAAGAGTCATGAGGTAGTCCCCTCTAATTGTAAAGGTGGGTCATTAGCACCCCAGTGTGGTTACTTGAGCCTACATGTGTAACTCGAGCCTACATGATTTAACTCAAGCCTACATGTCAAATGAGTTAACTTAAGTGAACGGATGAATATAAATAGAGGTGTAGTGCTCCTCATTTGAGACACACACACTCACTTGAGTAGCGCACTTGTGGAGGAGAGAAGTAGCTAGAGAAGGAGGACGATCAGGTTTTTGATCTCCTTGTTGGTTTTACCTTTTTACCTTTTTTGGGGCATCTATATTGGGGAAGCTTTTGCTGGGTTTTTCCCTTTAGGGTTTTCCCAAGATAAATCTGTGTTGTTTTTGTGATACTGTTTCTTTCAGTGATCCTGTTTATATGCTTTTGTTATGAAAAATGAAATGATATACTGATGTCTTAGCTAAGCATATGAAAATTCAACATGGTATCAGAGCTAACCTGAATAGGACAGCTTTCACAAGCTATAGAAGCTAGGGATTCTTACTTTTTGGTTCTCCCTCCACAATCAATCAGCAAAAGAAGGCTGGGCTGACTCTCCATTGAAGGGTGCATCTTTCTGTCGAAGCGAAATTCGATTCCAAGCATTTTCAGTTTTCGGTGCGGGAAATTAGGGCTTCTTACTGAAGATGAATTTTTGAGTGAGCCTAGCATAGGATTGCTCTCCTCATCAAAATCGAAGTTTAGAGACCTGGATCAAGATTTTTGGTTGGGTGAAACTCTGGGAAAGTCAAACCCTAGTTTGACCCCGAGCTAGAAAAACCCTAAATACTAAAACTGCTACGTTTTGGTACATTCGCTATATACCAAGATTGGTGAAGGATCAAGAGCTGAAAATTGCAGAGGTCGAAGATAAAATCCTGATGTACACTGTGTCCAAAATTCAGCCTCAGATTCACTATATTCTGGGAGATATGATCCGTCAAAGTTAGGGTTCCAGCCTCCTCCAGAATTCATCCCTAAACAAGACACCTGGGAAAAATTGCTATAGCGTGGGCTACAGAGGTCCAAATTAAATTCCTGAAGATGTTCCAGAAAGAGCACGGACTTTACTTTCTGTGGTCCTAATTTCAGAACTAGAAGATGAAACAGTGACACGTGGAAGGCCATACAACTTCGTTGTTTTGAACAGTCCTGTAACAGGTCACCGTGGGAAAAGGATCATAAATCCCAATTGATGAAACCAATTCTGATGAAACATGTGGTGTTGGATCAGGGACATGCGAGGTTACCTCAGTGCGAAATTTCAGACACATAGGAGCAGTAATTTCGAAGATATCACAGAAACAGTGACAAGCATTTCTGCAAAAGAAATTGGAAAACTAGGGCTTCCTGTTCCGGGAGCTTCCCTCCACTGTTTTTAGAAAATGAGTACATTAGACAGCTCCATTTGAAGAGACCTATCTTTCTATCCAATTAGATATTAAATATTCCAAGTTTTGAAAATTAGGGTTTCTCTAACAAACCCTAAATCAGCTAGCTCTAGAAGCAGGACGGACACCTCAAATCGGTAAGATCTAATCTTTTGCTATTTGCATTTGAGGTTCTCTTTTCAAAGTGATATATCACATCAGCTTGATGATAAGCTTGGTAAAGTTGACAACTTCCAAGCATGGAAGTATTTGATCTCTCTAAAGAAAATGAATTAGACACCTACATAAGTAGAGAGGTTCCAGTTCCATACAGAGATGAGGCTCAAAGCCTTACACAAGAAGAACTTGATCAAGGCCAAGAAGATCATTGTTGA
>LPNX010122344.1:187564-213753 GCA_001517045.1 Pseudotsuga menziesii
GATAGGCACTGATTCTCCCGTAATCAATCCGATAACTTCGGTTGTCGAGAATGTGGTGGGATTGTATAATCCTTGGACTTTAAGTCCAAAAGTGATCCAAAGACTTTTTGTCTTTGAGTTGTGGATTGCAGGTTGTTGCTGATGATGATGATGCCGTACTGATCGAAAGATCAGAGTATGTTGATGATGTTTCTGATCGAAAGATTAGAGTATGATGATGATGTTTCTGATCGAAAGATCAGAATGTGATGATGATTATGATCAACAGATTAGAATATGATGATGATGATGATGATCGAAAGGGCAAAGTGTTGATGATGATATTGCTGATCGAGAGGTCAAAGTACTAAAGATGTTGCTGCTGATCGAAAGGTCAAGGTGCTAAAGATGTTGTTGCTAATCGAAAATTCAAAGTGCTGAAGATGTTGCTGATCGAAAGGTCAAAATGCTGAAGATGTTGTTGTTGATTGAACAGTCAAAGTGCTGAAGATGTTGCTGATTGAAAGGTCCAAGTGCTGAAGATGTCGTTGCTAATTGAAAGATCAAAATGCTGAAGATGTTGCTGATCAAAGACTGAAGATGTTGCTAATGATGAAGACTGAAGATTGAAGATGAAGACTACATGATGTTGAAAAGTTTCCAATGATTTATAGATGTGTTACCCTGCTGATGTTGATGATGTCCCCTATCTCTACTCTTGTTGTTGTTGATGTTGTTGTAGAATACCCTTCTCGTTAAGGGGGAGTGTTGAAATATTGTAACTTCGAAGAATATTCTATATGTATCTTTTTGTGGTCCCCGATGGTCCTACCGGGAGAACCACTTGTATTACATTGTACCCCGATGCTCCTAATTGGAAGAACTAATAAGAGTCATGAGGTAGTCCCCTCTAATTATAAAGGTGGGTCATTAGCACCCTAGTGTGGTTACTTGAGCCTGTTGAAATATTGTAACTTCGAAGAATATTCTATATGTATCTTTTTGTGGTCCTCGATGGTCCTACCGGGAGAACCACTTGTATTACATTGTACCCCGATGCTCATAATCAGAATAACTAATAAGAGTCATGAGGTAGTCCTCTCTAATTGTAAAGGTGGGTCATTAGCACCCCAATGTGGTTACTTGAGCCTACATGTGTAACTCAAGCCTACATGATTTAACTCGAGCCTACATGTCAAATGAGTTAACTTAAGTGAACGGATGAATATAAATAGAGGTGTAGTGCTCCTCATTTGAGACACACACACTCACTTGAGTAGAGCACTTGTGGAAGAGAGAAGTAGCTGGAGAAGGAGTAGGATCGAGTTTTTGATGTCCTTGTTGGTTTTACCTTTTTACCTTTTTTGGGGCATCTATATTGAGGAAGCTTTTGCTGGGTTTTTCCCTCTAGGGTTTTCCCAGGATAAATCTGTGTTGTTCTTGTGATACTGTTTCTTTCAGTGATCTTGTTTATATGCTTTTGTTATGAAAAATGAAATGATATACTGATGTCTTAGCTAAGCATATGAAAATTCAACATCTTTTAAAAGATTGGAACTAAATCTCCAATTTATTATGCTAAATATTTATGTGCCTTATATTCAGAAGCAAGCTTTTTGGGAAATATTTTTCAAGTTGAATTTAATAAATCATACTCGAGGACCTTAATTTAACCCTAAGCAATTTGGGGACAAAGAGAAAGAATCGATCCTTTGCAAGGTTTTTTTCTTCATCAACTGGAGCCTTTGGATTTGATAGATGTAGAACCGATTATTTTAAAACCTACATGATTCAATAAAAGGGAAAGAGAGACATCTGTTTCAAAGAGTCTAGACAGATTCATTGTGGCAAGTTTACTGATGCAAGGAGATGTAGATCCTGGACGACACCAGGGGGAGGGTCTGACCATTTGCTCATTATCCTCCAAATTGACAATGGGGAAAAGAAATCTCCTGCACCTTTTAAATTCAATCCACAGTGGCTGTAGGATCTGGATTTTGTAAATCTTATTAAGGCTAGTTGGGAGGTTTATAGTGCAGATTTGGAGCAGTCCCCAAGTCGTCAGTTGGCAAACTCTCTTCGGAAGGGGAAGAAATTTACGATAGACTGGTTGATGAAGAAGTATAAGGACAGGGACAAGAAACTTAAGGATACTGAAAATAATATAAATGATTTTAACTTGCTCCAATCTTCTGGTACTTTTAGTGTTGAGGACCTTTAAAGGCTTGTTGATTTGGAAAAAAATTAAAATTGGTCTTCTAAGGGAGAGGGAGGAAGAATGGCATATTAAAAGCAAAACGGTCTGGCTAGCATTAAGGGACGGGAACACATCTTTTTTTCACAAATTTGCTAATCAACGTAAAAGAAGAAATACTATATGGGAGATTTCAGATCAAGATGGAGAGGTTGTGAGGGGTTTCAATAATATAACAGCGATGGGTGTAAGTTATTTTAAATATATTTACTTCGAACTGGTTCGAAATAACCTGCTTGAGATAGTTAAAACCTGCTCTTATTTTTCAAATTGGGTGAATCCTCAAAATAATGAGAGATTATTTACCCTAATTTCTATGGCAGAATTAAGAGTTCTAGGCAAGTTCAAGAAGGATAACAATCCAATCTCATACGGGTGGATAAATGAGTTTCTTTGAGCAGTTTTTGACCTCCTAGGTCCTGATTTGCTTAGAGTTGTTGAAGAGACGCAGATATCTAGTAAAGTGTTTCCTTGTTTTAATTCCACCTTTATTGTGCTCATTCCTAAGGTGGACAATCCCTCACAATTTGGATTTTTTGGACCTATTTCACAGTATAATGTTGTGTACAAGATGATCTCAAAACTCATAGTTGTTAGGATAAATCCATTACTTTCAGCCTGCATTTCCCAAAAACAATTTGGCTTTTTGGAAGGTAGGAAAATACATGAAGCGGTGGGCATAGCTCATGAGTGCATTCATACCATAAAAAATAAACAGATTGCAGCTAAGGTAATAAAACCTTATCTCTCAAAGGATTATGATTGAAGGTAATAAAAACTTATCTCTCAAAGGCTTATGATTGAACTTGTTCAGTGTATATCAAACTGGCTTTGATTAAAGTGGGCTTTTCCCTAGAAATGGTTAATTGGATTTGGGCCTGCATAACTTCAATGTCTTATGCTGTAGTAATAAATGGACGGACTTCATAAATTTTCACTCCAAAGCGTGGTTTTGAGACAGGCCTATCCTCTATTGCCGTACATGTTCTTGATTGTGATAGAAGGGCTCGGTAAAATTCTAAATTTAGCAAATATGGTGGGCATAATTCATGGGCCTAACTTTGGAGAGGAGGTAAGTGTAATGCATATTTTATTTGTAGATGATGTTTTGATGTTTCTTCAAGATTTAACTAAAGAAGATCAAGAATTAAAGGAAATATTAAATATCTTCAGTTTAGCTATGAATCAGGAACCTTTATAAAGACTGGAATTGGTTGCTGAGTAGGATAGAAGCCCGAAGAAATTTCCGGTCTAATCGTTGGTTAACAAGAGGTGGAAGAGTTATTTTTTTATAAAAGTTGTATTGACTGCTATCTCGGTTTATTGGATTTCTATAGCCTATATTCCAAAAGGAGTTATGGTGCAAATCAAGAAATTATGTTTTAGGTTCTTATGGAGGGGAAAATCTGGGACAAGTCTTCATTGGACATAATGGAGCTAAATTGCAAAACCCAAATATTGTGGAGGATGGGGTTTCAAGGAATTAAATATGTTTGACAAGTCTCTAGCTGCTAAATCCGTGTGGAAGTTTATCTCAAGTTTGGGCTATAAAAGACAATTTTAAAGAGAGAATATTTGGGGTCAGGAGAGATTCTAGACTAGATTCAAGATCCAAATAAATCCAGTAAAGGAGGATCTGTTGATTGGAAATCCATTAATTTGGCTCTTTCGATTGTTGGATCTTTACTTGCTTGGAAATTGGGAGACGACTCAAAGGCATTGATAGGGACTGACGGAATAATGGGATGTGGTCTGTTGGTAGCTGACTATGGATTTGGTTAAGCATTTAAATAATCGAGATCTAGCCTTTCTTAATGAAGTGGTGGAGATGGGAGATTCAAATATGTTTCAGCAAGGCCAGATGTCAACTGAGTCTTTGGATCTTAATCCTATCTAGGCTTCTGAATGGGAGCATGGATAAGGGAGATGTGAAGGGATAAGGGAGATGTGAAGGGTTCATATCAGATTAAATGGAGAGAAGGACTCCTTAGTTTGGTTAGGAAATTTAGAGGGAGGAAGTTTCTCTATTCAGCTGGCTTATAATCATTTTTGGACTGGATTGGTAGATCAAGGTCAATGGTGGTGGGAGGTCTATGGAAAACAAAATTGCCACACAAATGCAAAATTTTTATGTGGCTTCTTCTTCAGGGGGAAAGTCTTAACATGGGACATGTTGTGTAGGAGAAATTTGCAAGGTCCTAGTTTTTGTAGCATGTACAAAATGGCAGAAGAATCTACAGATCACCTTTTTTTACACTGTCTTTTCTCATCTCAAATATGAAAGGACATTAGTGAAAGCCTACAGATTGGAAAATTGTGGTCTGGTTTTTCTTTGGAGGAATGTGTCAAGCTGTTTTTTGAGAAGGATGATTTCAAACTTTACAAGTGTATACCATTCTCAGTGATGTGCGGAATTTAGACTGTAAGAAATGCAAGAATTTTTTAGGATCTTCATAACCCATCTTTTCATATTTCTTCCAAGGTATTGGCATTGTCAAAATATTATAGAGGAACAAAGAATTGTGAAGACCCAGATTATAATAGATTTAAGAGTGCACAGAAAAAGATGCTAGAGTTTCTTTGGCGGGGCTTGTTAGGGAAATGAGAGAACATGTGGATTGGGTGGAGTTTTTTTTAGAAACTCACTACATAGAATTTAAATCAAACTGTGGTCATGGGACAAATAATAGGGCATAATTGTTGGCCTTGAGAATTTTATTAAAGGTAGCAGTTGAGGAAGAAGTTTGAGAGCTACATGTTTCTGGAGACTCTGCAATGGTGGTAAATTGGATGAATGGTTTACATCAACTTTTGAACATAAATCTGCAAGGTATTTGTAATATTTTAAAGGAGTTGACAAGAGCTTTTAATTCTTTCGATATCTATCACATTTTTAGAGAATAAAACAAGAAGGATAATCTATTTCCAAGGCAGGAATTTTAATGCAATCATGTTTAGTTATTTTCACAAGATATAAAAATGGTGAGAAAACAAAAAGATAAAAAGCCTTGATTACATGTGAAGAAAGCAATCTTTTGTCACAGGAGAATGCACGTAGTGTTCTAGAAATTCCCGCACCTATGCTGAGATGCCTACAATCCTGAAAGAAAATGCTTGTAGTGTTCTAGAAATTCCCACACCCATGCTGAGATGCCCACAGTCTTGAAAGAGAATGCATACAATGTTCTAGAAATTCTTGCAAGGCATAAAAAAATGCCTTCCAAAGATCAGGAGGTGCATGCCATCCATTGCAAGGTGTGCTGAAATCTAGTGACCGAGGCTTCGAAATTCCTGTACAGGCCAATGAAAATTCCTACATCAAGAGAATGCAATCATGCATCCAAACATATATGTTAGAGTTCTAGAAATGCCCCTAGAGCATAAAAGAATGCCCACCAAATGGGCGTACCACTATAGCTAATGTAATTGCATAGGCCATCAAAGGTCAAGATTGTGGAGGACGATAATAGTCTAGTGTTTTTAATCATAATTTGCATTGAGAATAGTTGTATAGCTAGATTTTGATTTAGTAGTAGTTGAGTCTAAACACATTAAGTGGTATTTTTTTGTATTTGTATATGTAGTTGAAGATAAGCAAGTTGTAGAACAACTATAAATAGTGCTATGGGCTCTTGAAGCATTTATTTCCGTTTCCTTATTGGATAATACAAATGTAGTGTTTTTCATGGAAACAAAATTAAAAGCTTTCTCATAAGTATTCTTAAATTTTCATAGTTTTGATTCTTAAATTCTCATAGTTTTGATGAGTTAAAATGTTAAGAAAAATATTATAAAATTGTGATTTAATTAATAACAAACAATTGTATAATCCTACATATTATTATTAAATGTTTTGAATGGATATTATAACTATCATCACTAATGTATAGCTTGTAGTTTTGATAGATAGAAAAAAGGGAATCATTGTAAAAATTTATAGGTTTAGAGGTAAATATTTTTTTTTGATAGATAGAAAAAAGAGAATCATTGTAAAAATTTATAGTTTTAGAGGTAAATATTTTTTCCTGGGTGATTTAGAGAGAGCACATTATAAATAAATAAAAATAATAAAATGCGGTGAATTAAGTTCAAATTGATTAGTGAATAATAAATTTAATAAATTACCTCGGATCTAGGTGGGAAATGATAAGATATCCATCTAATGCCCCATACTTGTGGACAAGACATCTGGTAGGGACGACGAGATAAATGGCATGTCATGTCCCCATCCAAATAAGACTAGTAGCTAACAATGTTTCGCCAACCTACTAGTTCCCTAGGTTGAGGTGGAGGCATTAAATTTTGCAATAAGGGAGCTATGAGACCCAAAATGACCTTAGTTTACTATCTACACATTAAATTGGGTCATATAAATAATAAATATGGAGAAAATAAAGTGGCATTGCTTCATGGAGACACTTGGAAGTTTATGGAGACCTTGGGTGGCTAGTTTCCTCCCTACACTTGTCATGACCTACCCCCAAATTCAAAATCTTGAGGAATAGAATGTTCTTGGGAGGTGAAGAGGTGTCAAGTAACATATCATGAGCCAAAGGATTCGAATTGGTGAAGAGGAATAACTCCCCATGGAAGAGGAAGAGACTAGGAAGAAAATGTGTGCCACTTGGAGAGATTCCATGCACTCTATGACAACAATGATGGAATATTCTATGACAAAATCAGACCTGATTGCAGACCTATGACAATATGACATGATAGGGCTAAAAATAGCCACCAAGAGGGAACATTTGGAGGTTTGTGGCAGCTATTTGAATTTGGATGAGGATTGAGGCATGAGGAAGATGACAAGTGTCATAGGGGCTACTAAACAACTAGGATGAGTTGGAGGAAGCCTATGGAGGGGAATTCAACCTTAGAGGACCTTATGAGGATTATAAAAAGATGTCACAAGGAAGGAGAATAAATTTCGTTCATTTTGAGAATTTCCTTTGGCATTGTGGAAAGCTCTAGCTTGTCCATTGCACGATGAGTGCTCACTCTTCCTGTTAGTGAGTTAATTTTGAGGGAGTTGGATTCCTATCCAAATTGACTATTGGAGAGGCCACCCTGACCTCTCATTTGGAGCTGAATGGAGTTTTTTGGTTGTAGATAGAAGGCTGATACAATTCATGCCTCATCTCTTCCCCCATTCTTTCATCCCCCATCTCATTATTCTCATGTTTCATATGATGGCGCACTAGTGTGAATGGTGTTGCGCTTGGTTGAGCTCAGTTGATGCCCAAGCATGGGTGCATGATGTTTGTCTCTGTAATATCTTATCCCTACTCTCTATAAGTCAAATTAGCAGAAATACATATGCAAAATTCCCACATTTCCAAGTTATTGTTTTAATAGTTTCCATGTGTTGGTTTCCATTTCGAAGGAGTTGTGTATCTGATCTGTATTAAGGAGTTTCTTTGATGTTAAATGTTGTTGAGTAGGCTATTTGTATGTTGTATATGGTCTACATTCATCATTCTCTTCTCTGAACTATTTCATATACTTTTTGTGAGTTGAAATGGAGCTCTCTATGACATTTCCCTTTAAGCAATATCATTGAATGTTATCAAATGAATGTGGAATTCTATAACTAGTTTGCAGAACCAATAACCATGCGTAATGACAATACATAAGGTCTATTATTGGTCCCCATACTCTGTTTATAAATTTGGGAGAGTCGTACCTAAGTTGGGAACCCCTTTTGGCCAACACCTGGGGGGGAATTTCACCACAATTTTCTAGTAATTTTTCCCTATCTGTCATCAATCCCAAATACATTTGTAGATGTCTATATACAGTCATAAAGTGACCAAAAAACCTCTTGAGAGGTACTAAGACTCCTCATATCAGTACCTACCAAATTCGGGACCATTTGGAACCCCTAGAGTCAAGACTAGTCTATCCCGAATTTACCCAAATTGTGCCTTTGTTTGGAAAATTTCAAGTTGGGTCATTACATGGCATAAGACATGATAGTTATGGGGATTTGTTGGTGCAACAAATGAATGAAGTGGAAGGCCAAGCGATGATGTTGATAGCTAACCAATGTGGTGGATAATGAATGCAAAAAATGGTAATGGAGGCAATCGAGCGAAGGAAAGATCATATGCTGAGATAACGACGATTCTTTGGAGTGGAATGATGATGATGATGAATGGAGGCTTGATAACTTACCCGTGTTGGTTAATGATGGAGATTAGACGAGGCTTTCTATATCGCAAACTTGTTGTTGAAGCTACTGCACTTGCCTTTGTTATGTGGGATCATCTGATAATTCATTGCTTGGATCAACAGGAGATACATGTGTTTCCTATAGCTCTCGACGCATGTTGAATAGGTTGTAAACGAACATAGAGAATAGATTTTTTGCTCGCATTCGAGGTTCATATTTTTGTGTTCGATGAGGAGGGATGCAACATATTAATAGAGCTATGGTAACAACCAGATAGGTGAATCGAGGAAACAGAGGGAGAGGGCGCTCCCATATGTCTAGGGTTCAACAGCTCCCATATGTCTAGGGTTCAACAAGAGGTGGCAGAAGTGCAATTTTTTTTCACAAGGTGATCTAACATGCTGCATAGCATGAAATCATTGATGCTAAGACTTGGGTCAAGAGGGAACAAACAATGTTGGATGCAGAGGAGGTTCAGGAAGATATGGCTCAATGGGTGATGGACACAGGCTCCTTCGGGTCTAGATACATGAAATTATCCCAAGACTATGATACCATATTGGAGGATGAAAACCTGTTGGGTACGTTGCTCATGGATAGTAAGGAAGAGAGAAAGGTGATTGCGCTGCAACTGGATGAAACTCAGGAGCAAATCTATTAGGTCAATACCAATTTCCATCTTATAGCCAAAGTTGTGAATGGTTTGGGGGTCAGAATCAACTTGTTGGCGAATGGCACCACTAGTATGGTCTTTAAGGCAAAGACTCCCACAGGACAGACCAACAAGACCCCTCCTGACACTGAGGTGCTCATTGTGTCAATCTTATGATTAAATTTGTTGCTCTTATTTATGTTAGTTTCCTTATGTTTATCATTAGTTATGCTAGTCTAGCTAGATTTTTTTACCTACCTTAAAGGAATTTTTTGATAGTGTTAGGAGATCTGAGCAATAGAGGCTCATGATTTTTAGTATTTTTTGGAATAAAGATGATAAATTGTTTTTATTTTACTTATCTAGTTTCACTATTGGCAAACTAGCCACCTGAAACTTTGTAAATATTTTTCTTCAATAATATAATATTAGATAACTTTAAAAAATAATAAATTAAATAAATAAACTAACCTATGGTTAAACTTAACTAAAAATACAAAATAAATTAATAATTAAGAAAAATAATGCCAATTAATATGCTTGCCAACTAATGGTGAGCATTATTAAGCGTGTTGCAGATCATTTAATGCGGCATCATTGGATCTCAAGCAACTTGAGATCCAATGAGTAGTAAAGCTACTGTCGTCACATTAAATGGCCTGTAACAGGGTAAATAATACTCACCAACTAATATCATCCAAATACTAAAGATAAATGAGATTTACAATAATGAAAAATACGAATTTTTTTTTGGAAGTATATGAACTAAATACATAAAAAAATGATTGAAAATATATGAACTAAAAAACAATATTAAAGATAAAAGGAAGATTTGATATGAAAAAGAAGACAAACCATTGGAATATATAAACTAAAATATAAAATAACACTTATAAGAAAGTGCAACTAATTATAAAATATAAATATAAATACACTGTTAGGTTGATAGAAAAGTTTTAAAGGGATGGATAATAATAGCATCAATAAGGATTACGTAAAATATAAACAAAAATATATTTAAGTTTATAGAAAAAAATTAAAGGAATGAATAATAATAAGATCTTTTTAATGAAAAATTTATGATTTAAGTATATTTGTTTTTTCAAAATATTTATATTTATCCATTATAATTAGTTTTTCCATTGCATCTTTTTGTAAGGACTTAACTTAGAGCATTATTAGCAATTGTATGATGAAGGGCACGTCGGGTAAACATGACTAAAGGTGCATGTGTGCATACATTTTTGTAACCCTTGTGACCAATTCACATTACCATAGCACGAGATGGTTAGGACAGTGTACTAATGCATTGGCTAGGAGGACCAAGGATATCTTGCCTAGTAGGGGTAGACAACCGATGGGGTGTTGCATAGTAGGTTTCAATGGAGGATGACATGGTTGACAATGTGATGGATTGTGCATGTTGTTCTTGGTAAGGCAACATTGTTGGTAAGTGCCATAAAGATCTGTGAATGCCCGATGCATCAGAAACATCTTCATTAACTATTACATCATTGTCACATGTTGAACAATCGGTAGTTCAAGTATGCTTAGCTTGGGGGAGGATTCAGAAGGTTTCCTATGGTTGGTGTGGTGAAACACACACTCTAACATTATGTGAGAATAAGGTACCTAGCTTGGCTTTGTTCAAGTCATGTCAGTTAAACATATTTTGGGTGATACAAACAGTTGATGGACATGCCCAATTAGTAAGGTCATGCTGGTGTCGCGCAATGACTAGGATCTTAAGTGGCATGAGACTCTCATACTAAACAAAAAGTCCAATCCCATAACACCTTCACTTTTAGGTTTTTATCACCTTCACTTTTAGGTTTTTATTAATATTATAATTATCCCTCTTTTTCAATCCATTTCTATAACTCTTTTTTTTAACTATAACGGTTATTGTATTTATTTAGAAATTGGTTGGGTCGGGGCCAAAGCAACCACAATTACATGTATTCCAGCATCCAGTCAATTCAAGAGCTTCATCATTTATGCTTCAAGGTATAGGGATCCATTCAGGAGCTTCATCATTTATACTGTAATCTCCTTGAGGCAATAGGCATCCCAAGTTTGCTTTGTGATCCGCTTCTTTGTTTGATCCATGCAGAATGTGGAAAAAAAGAGTATTGGTGAAATCAAGCAACAAATACCACAGCCTTTGCTGAGTTTTATTAAGAGTTGAATTGCTAAAATGATTCTCAATGTTTAAGATTTTTATTAGTATTTCAGAGTCTCCGATTACCTGTATTTCTCTAATTCCATTTCCACGTGCTATCTGACAAGGTTTTTGCAACCCGAGTATTTCTGCTTGGTTGTTTGTTCTCTGTCCTAGCCCCCAACTGAAGCTATCTCTTCTTGAACCATCCTCGGAGTATATCACTCCACCTGCTCCAGCTATCCCTGGATTCCCTTTAGAGGCGCCATAAAAAAAATCGTAGCTTTGCCCTGCTTCTTCCACCACTCCTGAAAGTTTGCATTCGTGTCTCTTAGTCTCCATCCCGGAGTTTTGATGGGGCATCCAATGTTCTTGTTTCTATCTCTAAATACATAAGTTCCCATCCATTTCTTCTCTTCAGGGAGGTTACTGTTTTCGCTCTTGAGAGGGTGTTGGGACAGAGTTTCGAGAAGAAGAGCTTTGGCCTTGATGGCCACCATCAAAGGGGAACTCGAAGAGTTGTTGAATATCTGCTCATTTCTGGCCAACCATAGCGTCCAACAGACGTATTTGGGGATAGCCTGCCAAATTCGATTCCACATAGACTTGATTGGTATCATGAGAGGGTATCTTTCCTTCCATGTGGAGTATAAAGTTCCAACAACAATATGTGATGGAGCTGGTACGTTAAGACCATGAAGAATGATTTTCCAGAATTCTTGAGCGTATGGACAATCAACAAACAAATGTTCCATTGTTTCTAGTTCCTTGCAGCACATTGCACATCTATGAGTCCCATTTATACCTTTTTTTCAAGTTTTCTCTAGTAAGAGTTTTCTTGTGCATTAAAATCCAGAAGAAGAAATTTACTTTGGGTATTCCAAGAGGATCCCATACCTTTTTCCAGAAGGACGCAGGCTGAATCTGTGCATATTGAGTTTACAATGAAGAGAATCCCTGCGCAGCTGTGTACACCCCGGTCTTTCCCCAAACCCACTTATATTTTGCATGCTAGTGGATTGGTGCTGAGTCCATCAACTCGATTGTGAGTAATTTATGTTGCGAGATGAGGTGTTCTAGAACACCGAGGAAGGCCCACGATAGCCAATTCGCTGTAGAATCCCATACAGAAATGTCTACCATCTTCTGAATTCCCTGTTGGATGAGCCAAGTGCGCACATCCTTTGTCTCTTCAGAATTTGATAGGGGTGGATGACCCATGATTCTATCGTGCCAAAGCAGGGTATTCCTTCTATTCCCTGGAATACGATACAAATCCTTTTGAAATAAGTAAAGGAAAGGACTGCGTGAGTAAAGCCGGGAAAATCCTGTGCGTGAGCGTGAGCAACTTCCGTTCCTGCATGAGGATGAACAACAAATCGTGAGGCCTGCGTAGTGGAGAGTGCGTGAGTGTTTCAGCACAGTAATGGAGAGGGAGTGGAATGCCTGCGGGAGTAAAACCAGGTAAATCCTATGCGTGGAGGTGAACAAACAATGGAGAGGATGCACAGTGGAGTGAAATGCAATCGTGAGTCCCCTGGAGTGATGGCGGTGGTTTTCCCTTTGCCACTGTGAAGTCAACCATAGGTGGAGTGTGCGTGTAGGCAAGGACTGACAGTCCTACCACCCCACTCCCAAAAACAATAACTGCCTCAACCACCAGCAACAATTCTTAATGGGGGTGGTTGGGTAAGACAAGGTGGTGACACATGGGTTTTTCCCTCATGGCTCAAGGTTTGCCATTTCCCCCACCCTTATCCTTGTGAAAATCATGCCCCTTCTCAATTTAGTTGCCGCGAGCGTAGCTGGTCGGGTTTGTTTTAATTAAAGATGCATATTTACATGATGACAAAACTCAATATGTATGCCGCATGCCCCGATATACCATCGGTGACGATTTCAACCTAAAACATAGCATAACCAATCAATGGTGGGGCCTTGGCCTTTAGCTTCGCACCATGATTATTACAATATATACATCATGTACATCTAATGCATCGGGGTCAAAACCGGGGTGTTACATAAGAAATCCATAATACCTTTATGTGCCCTTATTTTATAGAAAATGTTCACAAACAACCATGCCATATGGATAACAGTGTAGAAGGGGAAGATCCCTCGACACAAAAAGAGGTGGAGCAACATGGATAACAAGGTAAGCTCATTAATGTATAATTTTGTAGTTCTTCATAAATAAAATTTTATGACTTAGATATCCATAACACCTTTACGTGCCCTTCTTTTATAGAATATGTTTACAAAGAAAAATGCCAACAAGATATTAGTATACAAGGTGAAGATCCCTCTACACAAGCATCGACAGAGAAAGTCAAGAAGAAAGGTAGAGGAGCAACTAAATGTGCAGAAATCAATAACTTGGAGGAAAAGATTGAAATTCATATCAATGAAAGGAACCAACCAATTGGTCCAAACTTCGTGAAGTTATCTTCATTACTAGGTGTGCTCGCAAGGGAAATGGTTCTAATCAATTATTCTGATTGGAGGAAGGTTTTAGATCAATTAAAGGAGGACTTATGGAACATTATTAATGTGAGTATTAGACATTACGTGTATTTGTTTTCAACATTTCTATTTTTGGATGATTTTGAATTTTATTTTCAAACCATGTATGACATCTAAAAATGTAATTCTTGTATGTTGCATGAAAAATTCATAATCCCTCCGGTCCTTGAAGAATATTGTATGAAATCCATTGGCCATAAGGAAAATAGTCATAGATATCGGTTGACCAAAAAATATTGTGACCCTTATGAGTCAACAGAGGAAATATTAAAAAATGTTCCTCCAATTAGGATAAGTGAGACAGTGTGGAGAGAATTTGTCATATCACGAGCCACCACTGAACTCCTAGTAAGCAAAAAGTTCACATATTATATAATCAAGTTTTTTAGAATGTCTATTGGCTTGTAATGTTGACTTATATATGTTATTGTCAATTGATTTCTAGGATATAAGGAAAAAAAACAAAGAAAATAGAGAAAAGGAGAAGGACTTGCACACCTCTAGACGTCGAGGTTATCAATGGGTTGAAGATGATATGGTAGACAATTGTGGTGATATTTTATCCTATATGAGAAATATTATCATATTTTAGTTTCATTGTTATGTCACAACTTAACCATACTATTTTACTTGTTGTAACTAGAAAAAATCTATAGCCTTTGATGATACAACTACAAGCATTACTAGGGCAGACTTATGGAAGAAGTGCCATCAAAAGAAGGATGGCACTCCAATAACACCAGCTGTAGGAGAAAAAATAGTATGTTCTTAACCTTTTAATTTAGATATTGATTAAAATTAATTTTACATGTTGGAAATGTTTTCTTCTATGATCTGATTTAATTGTATGTCATGTTAGCAAAAAATTGAACAAACACAAGTAGAAGTTGCATCTCAAGACTTCGTAGCTAGGGATGATTCCCTTGATAAGGTATTAGGGGTTGATGCAAGAGGACGATGCCGTGGCATTGGCGTAGGATTTATGCCAACTAACTTGTTTGGTAAAAGTCCATACACTGAGGCGCTAGCTATAAGCCAAGATACAGTGAAAGAAAAACATAGGAAATCACATCTTTGAAAACAACAATAACTGAACTACTAAAAAGAGTAGAAGATATGGAGAGAGAACATGTGGTCAACAAAGAAAAGTGTTAGTGTTTAATTCTTTACTCTTGTTTCAATGTCCATATATATATTAGATTTTTTTGCCTTGACAAAGTAATACATGGGACATGACAACCCCTATGAACAGACTAATATAAAAGAAATTAACTTCAATGCATACTCCATGATCCCTAGTAAGTATTGAAAAATTTCGTAATTTAGTTCAATTTTATTTTATTTTATCAATATATTAGAAATCATTGTCTATTGGGTGTAGAGTCGTGCATCAAAATATGATCAACATTTGGTACAAAAAACACCAATGGTTCCATCGAAACTGCAAATTGACAAAATGAATACACCAATTCTGGTAAGATTGTAATTATTTAATCTAGGATCATCAATGTTTAAATTATTATTTCCATGCATCTTACTTTGTCTCATTTATTTGTGGGGTCAAGATAATTCTAATGAGTTGACACCAACTTCCCAATTGGGGCTGGAAGGAAAGAAATGCTTTCTCATTGCATTAAACTCAAGGTTTAAATTTGCAAGGGAGACAATACATAAGACTGACCCAAATGCAATGGTACACCGTGTCCCTGTTGGAAAACACTATTATATTGTGAATTCGGCAGAAATTTTAGATCCTTTATTTGAAAATATAGCTCTACCACGTCCTAGCAGCGCATTATGTAATCTAGAAGATGCTTTGTTGAGCTCCATTCCTTGGCATAAGGATGACATTGAACTATGTAACTAGTGGTTATACTGTGTGACTAGTGATTTCAGTGATGTTGTATCAACTGAGAATAGTTGATTTATTGAATATGTATACTAAGATAAGGACATAGTTTATAATTTTTTTGTAGTTCGGGATTAATCTTTACATTTGATTAAAATTTTGGGCACAAGTTGTCATTATATGCCATGGGCACAACTTCTGATTTTGTAATACATCAGTATTACATAATCTTTGTTGCATGTGAAATGAGATGTTGTGTTGTGAATATGTGGAATGAGCAGTCTGTCTATCATATTTTCATTAAGTTTTTTTTGTTGTAAATTAGTTTATCCTTCTATTGCCAAAAATAGACATTTACAGAAAAAAAAACCAATCCCTCCCATATAGATTTTCATTAGGAGAATAGTTTTTCTATGGGTTATCTGTGGTAAGTCAGTTCCTTCCATTCACCCTTGTTAGCATGGACTATACGAATTTTCTTGTGAAAGAAGTGGCCTATACCGTGGAGCAAACTAGTGATTTGTAAATTTGTTGAAGATGACAATGTTTCTCGAAATGGTTAACCCCTACATTTGTCTTTTTTTTCCCTTGGAAAGAGATAGCTCTGTAGCACATGATAAACTTTAGCACAGCCCAAGGCAACCTGAATCCATCAAAAAAATAATTTACAAATCAAGCCCTAACCAACCCCACAATAGCACTACTGAATCAATAGATGAATCATAAGAATGCAATGATTTTGATTAGTACAAAATATAAAACCTCGGAGCATACTCACCAGCAATCTATCAGCAAAAAAGTCAATGTACTGACTCATAAGCTTGGAATTCATCCCCACAAGATCACATGGGAGAGCATCACGTACTAATTCTCTTTCAATATCTAGAACATTACAAACTATACAAATACTTTTGAGTTTCATCATGCATAATAGGTGGTAGAGTTTCAGCTAGATCCTAATATTGTAGAGTGGTTTAGAAAAAACACATTATAGATATTAGAATGTGAGTGTAATCATGTAGCCTTTCTATATTTTGTTGTGCTCAGTCAATCGAAGACAATCAAATCCAGGGAAAATAGGTAAATCCCATGGCCAACAAGAGACCATTGGGTAGTAGAGAATGGAAGGGGATATTGTGCATCTTGCTGAAGATGCCAGTTTGGTCTTTTGATATAGTATCCACGTCCATATGTAAGAGGTTTCAAGTTCTAACTAAAAAGACATTGACAAATAAGTTAATGAAGGGAAAAATACAAAATGTATAAGATTCTCATAAGTCACTATGAATGCTGAAATGATCCACATGCAAGATATTCATTCTTCACTCTA
Organism: Pseudotsuga menziesii; assembly: GCA_001517045.1. NCBI lineage: Eukaryota > Viridiplantae > Streptophyta > Pinopsida > Pinales > Pinaceae > Pseudotsuga > Pseudotsuga menziesii. The sequence continues at coordinate 204,485 of LPNX010122344.1, forward strand.
ATCCTTGAAAATTTTCATCATTAATTTTCCAAAAGTAAAAAAACCACAGTAAGAAAAAATAAAATGAATTGCTTGTTTACCATATTGAAAGAGATAAATATTCTTCATGTGCTGTAAACCAACTATGAATCAATATTACAAAGGTTACCATCATGGCTATAATCTGTACTCTAGATGATAAGTTAGATAAGTTTAAGGAGATTTATAGTGATTGATCGGGGGTTTTAATAACTTTAACTTCTAACAACTGTATGAGTTGGTAACATCTTCTATCTAGATACTTTTGCTTTTAATGTCAATAGCCTAGAGTTGCTTAAGGCACTCCATTAAGGTTTTCTACATTATGTAATTGGCAGTCCCAATGATCACTTTTAATCATCTTTAACATTAATATAATTTATTTTCCACATTGTAGCAAGAATAACAAAATGACCAAAATTAAATTTTTAAAGGAATATGCTTGCATCCAAAAACAAATTCATATGCAATAAATAACAATAATAGTAAGCTGATTTCTTAACTCAATTGAGGCCAAGACCTTTTATGTTGTACAAAACAACCAATCTACAAATCATTTTGAATTTGAAAATCAAAACTAAGTCAATTTGCACTTGAAGTCATCATGTTATTACATTGTAGACACAAAGAAGATGCTCAAAGGAATCAAAACCATAAACTATCACAAGGATTCTTCTCATACAACTAGAAAGCATTCAGAAGGAATTAACACATATGGAAAATGACATAACAAAGAACACAAACTGAATACAACCATCATGATGAATCTCATAAAATTAGAGAAGCATTTTCATTATTAATCCCAAAAATGTTTGCAGAGCCACAATCCTGACGCAGAGGCCTAAAAAATATGAGATTCAAATCAACCTTTGTTCTCCTCCGAGGAGGTTATATTTATAATGCTATGGCTCCTGAGACCAACCTCGATAAAGAGCCCAATTATGTTGCAAAATTTGGGGATCAAATCCTGAAATCATCATAACAAATCTTAACAGACTTCTTGAGGTGGCGGATTTGCCATGATTTACACCTACAAAAGGAAATATGATGTGACGGCCATGCTGGATCAAAAATAGCAATGTGGCATCTGGGATGCAGGCTTGCTTGCTTCGATAATGATGTTCCAAAGCTTCGCTAACGGTTTTATTCCTCTTGCGCACCTCCTAGCGTACAGGATGAAGTAGCCCCATGACCTTTTCTACTTCTGACCTTTATTTTCATTCTATGTTTGATAGTCGTGTTCTTCCTGTGTTCACAACTGGCAGTAAGGTTTATGCTCCTTATGTGTTTGGCTTTCCATCCGATATCTGTATCTCCTATTAACACTATTATTTGTGCATACTTGGAGAAGACAACCCCATTTATCAACAGTACTAAATGCTTGATGGGCTTGTCATTCTTGTATGCTTCTTCTACTGGGACTAGATCCTTCCTACAGGATATGTCAGCGCAACACCTCTTTGGATTTGTCATCATCTTCATCAGAGTTGGAAATTTGCAGCAAGGACAATGATGACAAAGACCTCCAATATTTTCTCCCCCAGTCCAAACATTTGTTCAGACTGACCATTCCTTGCAATGGAAATATTGCACCGTGGTAATGGAGTCCATGACCTTGTATGGAGGCTTCGACGGGATGTTCTTAGGACCAAGAACTCTAGGCACTGCTTCCACAGTGGTGTTGCATTTTATCAGGACAACGTTGCCCTTACCAGCATCAAGAAGTATTTATAATGTAATGAACATATTTACATTGCCTTTAATAGCATCAGAAGGTCTTCCTAATGTAATGAACATCTCTACCCCGATGGCTGGAGATGATTTTACGTGAAGGTATAGAAATGACTGAATTTACAAGCAGCGCCCAACGGTCAATAAAAGACATCGAACAACAAGATTCCCAAGCCAAACATTCATTACAAATCTCGTATCAGGACCCCCAAGATCCTTAGCAGGACAACAGTTAGTCATCCCTATTCTTTATTAGTATTCACTCGCTCTGTATCTTAGGGTAGCTCTGATCGTGGCCTTATAACAAGCCAGGTGATTACTGAATCATCATTACCAGTCGAGTTCACCATGAGTCCATCAAATCCTCACAAACGTCATTATCAAGTAGCATGATGAAAACACAAATGGTCACGTGGGCTCTTGATCCGATTTCTTATCTGGTGATTCCAACTACGTTTCCCCTTCTGTGGTGACGTCAAGGTATCAATGGTGGAGGTGACCCCTGGCCTCACTTGAAATCAACTTCGAGTTGCCTTATGATGTGTCGACTTGACATCCATCACTTCATCGATCCCTACTCATGATGGTATATCGGTAACTAGTGCTTCAGAGTTTGGAATATGAAGGAATGAGCAATTTCACATTTTGTCATTTCATCTCCCATTTGCTACCTTGCTTTCATTATGAAAATATTGATGATTGAGGCAATTTTTGTTGATTTTTAGCTTGTCCAACATTCTCATTGTCTATAACGCACTCCTATATAATTTTTTTACAATGAAAAATCAGTTCCTTGATATTCAATAATGAATCAAAGAGAATTCCATTAATAGGTTAGTGTTTCAGTTTTCAGCAAATTATGGAAACTAGACAACAAAAAGGTCTAGCTGGACTTAAACAAATAAAATATGGACACACTTTTTTCAGCTTAAATAAATGAGCATGATGCATACTTGTCAACCAACAAAATGGTATAACTAAACATTAATAGCAAGTAATATCAAACTGAGTAAGAACGATAATCCTCTACTTACTTATGAACTCAAGCTAATTCATCAGTTGCAAGGGAATGTGTCCTTTCGTGCACTCATTCAGTTATATTCCTTGGCTTTCATTCCATAAATTGCATCACTTGTATTGCTGAAACTCTAGTGGAAAATTATAGGTTGATTACAGTCACATTCAGAATTCATCCAATATGAGTTCAATACTGTTTTTTTGGTCTGTTGATCCTTATTATTCTCTCAATCGGTTTGCTTAAACTGTCATATGATTTGTTTGGACTGTTAATGGGGTGTCTTCAAATCTGATTAGACTCTTTAACCAACTTCATATGTTCTTCATTAATTAATCCTATTGACCAAACTTGACATCCCGTGTATGAAATTTGGAATGAGATAATTACACATTTATGAGCCTACTCATCCATGAATCATCTCTTTCAAATTGGTGAATAAAAGTGCATTAGAAAAATTAATAACATCAAGAAGAAACCCTGAAGAAGAATTTATGGACCTGCCAAAACTATGGTTTAGGGAAATTAGACCAAGCCTAGGAGAAGATGAAAATTTGTCCCAGTATGGAATTATTGGTAAAATATGCCTAACTGGCCTTAGGGAAATGCCCGCCACAGCTCATAGGATGATGATAAAAATATTCTGAGAGTGTGGATCTCTAGAGTGTTGTATGGTGCATCCAACCATATCATTTGCCTGACCAAAACGTCTTTCGGGAAGAAGGTCTCAATATGCCAAAAGTGCTTCTCAGTCATATTTGCATTGCTCCAAAAAAATGCCTACCGAGGAGAGAGAAAGAAGCTCCAGAAGATGAAAGTGGTCTTGATGGATTCACCTTGTTGGCCTTTACCCATTGGGTATCTCACTTTCCAAATTTGAAGAGAACTAGTTAGGTGTTAGACAAAGAGTTTGAGAGACCATTTGGAAATGCCCGCAAGGGGGTGTTCCTTTGATGATAAAATTCATCAGATGATATGGTCTTGTTCATTGTTGAAATGGCTATCTAGCCATGCTCTTGTTTTTTCTTATGGTGATTAGATAAGGAAAATATCAACCTGCCAAAATAGAAGAAAAATGTTATTTTGCATACTAAAGACAAATGAAAAATGGCTAATTTTTGTAATGGGGCTAAGTGATTCTCGCATTAAGGTTAATGCTTGCACTAAGGATGATGCTTGCATGGCATGACATTGCATAGATGATGATGTGGCATGAAGTTGAAATCATTGTTGCATTATGACATCATTCTGGAGAAATACGGCAAATTAGTGAAAATCAGGAAATTGGCTAAGTATGGGAAAATTGGTCCAAGTAGCCTTAAGAGGATGCCTGCTACAAATTGTGTGTTGAAGAAAATTTCCACACCACATGGGCATATTGTAGGATGTTGTTTTGTCTACTCAACCATCATCTTAGTTTCTCCAAAGAGACCCTGAAGAAGAATTTATGGACTTGCCAAAAATGTGGTTTAGGGAAATTAGACCAAGCCTAGGAGAAGATAAAAAATTGTCTAAGTATGGAATTATTGGTAAAATCTGCCTAACTGGCCTTAGGGAAATTCCCACATCAACTCATAGGATGATGATAAAAATATTCTAAGAGTTTGGATCTCTAGAGTGTTGTATGGTGCATCCAACCATATCATTAGCCTAACCAAAATGTCTTTCAGGAAGAAGATAACAATCTGCCAAAAGTGCCTCTCAGCCATATTTGCACTACTCCAGAAAAATGCCCGTCGATGAGAGATAAAGAAGCTCAAGAAGATGAAAGTGGTCTTGATGGATTCACTTTGTTTTCCTATACCCATTGGGTATCTCACTTTCCAAATTTGAAGAAAAAATGAAATCACCTTGGTGACCTAGGGTTTGAAGAGAACTGGTTAAGTGTTAGACAAAGAGTTTGAGAGACCATTTGGAAATTCCCTCAAGGGGGTGTTCCTTTGATAATAAAATTCATCAGATGATATGGTCCTGTTCATTGTTGAAATCGATATCTAGCCATGCTCTTGTTTTTTCTTATGGTGATCAGATAAGGAAAATATCATCCTACCAAATAGAAGAAAAATGTTATTTTGCATACTAAAGACAAAGGAAAAATGGCTAAGTGTTGTAAAAGGGCTAAGTGATTCCCGCATTAAGGATGATGCCCGCACTAAGGATGATGCTTGCGTAGCATGGCATGGCATAGATAATGATGTGGCATGAAGTTGAAATCATTGTTGCATTATGACATCATTCTAGAGAAATATGACAAATTAGTGAAAATCAGGAAATTGGATAAGTATGGGAAAATTGGTCCAAGTAGCCTTAATAGGATTCCCACCACAAGTTGTGTGTCGAAGAAAATGCCCGAATCAAATGGGGATATTGTAGGCTGTTGTTTTTTCTACTCAACCATGGTCTCAGTTTGTCCAAAGAGCCCTGAAGAAGAATTTATGGACATTCCAAAATTGTGGTTTAGGGAAATTAGACCAAGCCTAGGAGAAGATAAAAAATTGTATGAGTATGGAATTATTGGTAAAATATGCCTAACTGGCCTTAGGGAAATTCCTGCCACATCTCATAGGATGATGATAAAAATGTTTTGAAAGTTTGGATCTCTAGAGTGTTGTATGGTGCATCCAACCATATCATTAGTTTGACCAAAAAGTATTTCAGGAAGAAGATATCAGTCTTTCAAAAGTGTCTCTCAACCATATTTGCACTGCTCCAAAAAAATTCTCACTGAGGAGAGAGAAAGAAGCTCCAGAAGATGAAATAATTCTTGATGGATTCACCTTGTTGGACTCTACCCATTGGGTATCTCACTTGCCAAATTTGAAGAAAAAATGAAATCACCTTCGTGACCTAGGGTTTCAAGAGAACTGGTTAAGTGTTAGACAAAGAGTTTGAGAGACCATTTGAAAATTCCTACAAGGGGGTGTTCCTTTGATGATAAAATTCATCATATGATATGGTTCGGTTCATTGTTGAAATGGCTATATAGCCATGATCTTGGTTTTTCTTATGGTGATCAGATAAGGAAAATATCAACCTGCCAAAATAGAAGAAAAATGTTATTTTGCATACTAAAGACAAAGGAAAAATGGTGAAGTGTTGTAAAGGGGCTAAGTGATGCCTTCATTAAGGTTGATGCATGCACTAAGGATGATTCCCGCATGGCATGACATGGTATAGATGATGAGGTGGCATGAATTTGAAATCATTGTTGCATTATGACATCATTCTGGAGAAATATGGCAAATTAATGAAAATCGGGAAATTGTCTAAGTATAGGAAAATTGGTCCAAGTAGCCTTAAGAGGAAGGCCACCAAAAAAAGGTGTGTTGAAGAAAATGCTTGCAACACATGGGGATATTGTAGGCTGTTGTTTTGTCTACTCAACCATGGTCTCAGTTTTCCCAAAGAGACAAGTAAAGAAATTATGTTAACTATATAGTTGAGTACTTTGATGTTGTTGATTATGTTTGGTGGGAGTCTTTGTTAAATGATCAAAGTGACATAATTTCATGCTAAACAGATAGAGATACATTTTTAACACTCCATTTAGCTGGCCACAAACTATGTCAATGAACCCGAGGAAATAATTGTTGTTGAACAACATGAATCTCAAGGTGTTATTGAGTATTCACAATAAGAGGAGGTGGATAATGAAGAAATACACCTTCTAGAGCAAGCTTGGATATCATTGAGGTTTTTAATGAAATATGTAACTTAAAGGTATTCCTTAGACTGTTAAAGATACTACATAAATTTAAAAAAAAATCTTGCTACAGCTACATTGTTTTAGCAAATTCCTGTTACAACTCCTCCTTTTTAGAAAATCTTATTGTTGTAAGGTTTTTGTTTCTGGAAAGTTATACTTTGTTTCCTGTAAGTGTAGATCCTCATGGGGAATGTTTTGATGATTATAGAAGGCTATAATAAGAGGTTTTTTGGACAGTTTGAAGACAGTATAGAAGCATCTTCACAATAAACCACATGCCAGGAAATGTATATTATCGTTTCAAACTTACAAATTTCATATATAATGAAAATTTTATTCGAAAATAAAAACCAATTATAACAGAACAATAATATACCAGACATAATTGAATGCAACATATACATAATTCATATGTATTGAATAGTAGAATTCACCATATAGATTACACCTAACAGTATAAAAATTTATTAATGAAATGTAAAATGTTTACAACTCCAAATGGGGTACACCAGTCCTCATCCCTAATCCATAACAACGATGGACAGGGTTCACTACCAGTCCTCATCCCTAAGAAGTTCGCTACCAGCTAGAAGAAGTATTTTCTGGGATTCCCTATCTTTGGAGGGGTTTCAATGAATGATTAAATTTGAAGGGCTAGTTTTAATCCCATTTTGAAGGGATTATTTTATGTATTGCAATGGAGATGATGATCTGTCAATTCAATTTAAGTTTGTTGCAATTGGTTTCCAAATAATTAAATGTTTAACTTGGCAGCTTCTACATGCCCGGTGCAAATTGTTTGTTCTGCATTCACACTGCAATGCAATTTCTGTTCACTTGCGACTATGTGCATAAAACCAACTAACAAACACTGAAACCCATCACCAAGAAGTTACGAAGAATATATTTCATCATTTGTAGTTTCATACACTCTTTTCAATATGGGTTGCACATTAAACTCTCGTAGATATAGGAAAAATGCACATACATATTACACATTACATTTGTATTACACATTACACACTACTACATTTCGATCCAAAATCCGACGGTTTTTTCCGACGGCGCGTGGATTTCTCTTTTTAAACTTACAAAAAATCACAAAGATACTTTTTTTTTTTATAAATATGGCCACAAGCGTCGGTTAAGCAACGGCTAGTCTCATAACCGTCACTTAATCGACGGCACGTTGGTCAAAATAAGTCATAGAAAAGCGCCCAAAAGAACCGTCGCTTAACCGATGGCACGTTGGTCAAAATAAGTCATAGAAAAGCGCCCAAAAGAACCGTCGCTTAACCGACGGCACGTTGGTCAAAATAAGTCATAGAAAAGCGCCCAAAAGTCACATAGGGCGCCAAAGGATTCACCTGTTCCCTTATCGCTAACCTGCTTGCTTCTGTTCTATCACTATCTTGCTTCCGTGGCTTGCCTAATGAACTGCCATTCTGTTGGTTAGGTTATTCCTCTATCCTCGATCCTTTTCAGAACAGAGGCTTCTGAACCCTCTCATTTCTTTCCCTCAAAGAGCTAATGCATCTGAATCTTTCACTGATGCAAACAATGCTAAATACTACTTCAATGCATTGATCTTTACTTTCACGCTAGTCATCTATGCTGCATCCTCTTCAATGTTGAGTGTCTAAAGAGATCGAATCTACCCGGCCCATCAATCGTCACATAAAAGATGGATGTAATTAATATTATTGTAAATAAAGATGCTCTTCACCCAAATTCAGGTTCTTACTGAAAGGCAGGCTATGTGTCGGTTGGCCCTCACCCTCTCTATGGTCGATCGGGCAATTCACGGACAAGAGGTTCCAGCCAGTGCATGACTTGACAATCGGGGTGGAATTTGGGGCGCGCATAGTTGTTGAGTAGGGCTTCAGAAGCCCATTCTTAAGGTGTAAAAGTGTTCTTTGGGCATTTTACTCATCTTCTGAAAAATCAAAGGTGGCTTCTATGGGCATTTGTTCTCTGTGGTTTTGAAGAGCTGCATGCAGATCTGCTCCACAATGGAATTATTCTGGTGAGATGGTATTGAAGCACATTGTTGTTTTGAATAGAGTTCAGTGCCTGGTTTCGTCGTTCAGCATCTTTCAGTAACATCTATTTGAAGGTTAATACAGCAGGTTTGAAGAATGTTACTTATGTGCTGCTTTAGTTTCCATTCAATTTATTAATCATAGAAAAAATATTTCTTTCAAACCCAGACGTAGCTTTGAAGTCGGCCCTTGATGCTCATTCACTATTTATGTTTTTGGGGTTCAAAGCGTTACTGCAAAGACAATTTATGAGAAATGACTTTTCTTCCTATATTCCATATTATGTTGCAGTTTAACATAAGACTCGTGGTGGACTCCAGAGGGCTGTAGTGATCTTTTTTTCCAGTTTGCATGCGGTTTGCTTGGTTTTCTTTATTTCTATATTGTTGCGCTGCAAAGGTCTGAAAGCAGTTTGCAGGGTTTCTTTATTTTTGTGCTTTATACTGCCCAGGAAAAGTTTCTATGTTTTGAAGAATATATTTAGAGGGAGAGTTTACTTTCTGACAAAACTATTTGTTTGATGATTATAGATTTCCCTGTGTAGGGAAACCATGCAAGTTGTCAGTAGCTTGAAAGAAGTGTTTTTATACTTAGCAGAAATATATACATTTTTAAAATAATGCGTGTATCCATTAATAAGTGAACAGTGTTATTTTGTAGCTTTAGTGGAAAGGAGAAAAAGACTAAACTCTCCTCAGCAGTCCTCTGACTCCCTCATTCACATTTATAACACTTTGTACCGCATGATTCTAAATAG
>LPNX010122344.1:219592-233341 GCA_001517045.1 Pseudotsuga menziesii
TATACAAGGTATCAAATATGAAATTTTTGGTGATTTTTAGAAATCCTGGAGAAGTCTCTATTTTAGAGGTGTCTCATTGGACCCCATCTTTTGCAAACAACCAAGTTTACTGATTAAATATTGTGGCACCTTTTTCCAATTTTTGTATAGTGACTTCTTTTGTCAAAAGAGGGATATATAACTAAGTACATTGGTATATTTTAATTTTAAATGTTCTTACATTTTTGTGTATACAAAATCATGATGTAGTTGTTACTTAGTGCAAGTCATTATATACAGTAAACTCATGCTGTTTAACACTAACCTGGGTACTGCATTGTGGCAATAGATGTGAATCCATGATAAGAAAGCACAAACAATGGACTTGTAAAATGCAGTCTTTCAACTTTCAAGGGGATTTGAAGGTAGTGGCAGAGAACAAAGATATGGCAGTGTCAGGATCAAATAGAGATTATATCTGTTGTAGGGATTTGCTTATAATGTATGGGTTTTGGGGGCCGATATCATTTTTATTTGCTGCCGAGTAAGGGAGAGCTCTTGGTATGTACATGATTACAGTCTTTCTGTTATTCCAGCATCTGTAAATGTGTAATATTTGGTGATCTGAGCAGTTTATGCATAAGTTGCCTTATAGCTTGAGAAAGAAGGAATTGAATGAAATTTTGTGTACATAAAACTAAAATTTTTGGCTTATTTTTTAAGCGAGAGCAAAAAACTTCCTTTGTATCTGAAGAATATTTAGTCCCTCTTAGATGATCAGTATGGGAAACATGCTTAACATGATGTTATTTTTGTTAGAATTCATTAGTATTGGGATTCAAAGCACCACAGATATTGCTTTCTGCTAATATGTCACTAGAATAAGTTGCCGTTATGGTAAGGTTATTATTTTTTTGTTGCTAGTTTGAGCAAAAATGGCTATATAATCTTGGCATTTTGATGGACTGTTCGAAATGACAAGTACAATAAGGTTTTCAATTTGATCAGTTATAGTGTACTGGTTTTTGGGCATCATTTCTGATGGCCATCTTCCATTATCATCATGATGGTGTGCCTGAACAAAGATTTCTGGTAGGAAATGTGTTTCCTGCTCTTGGCAACATTTTTCCACCCTACCATTATAAGCAAAAAATCATAGACAGCTTGATGAAATAATTGATGAGTTGGTTGTTAAACTATTATATAAAAAAATGAAGAATTAAAGTGTCATGCCTTAAGCAGACTGGTCTGATGTGCAAATATATTTTACCTTTCAAGCTCTTCTTTGCTAGGCTGCACTTAAGTTGGTTATTTTAGTTTTTGGTTCTTAATCTTTGTTTTAAGCTGGCAGAAACAGTGCTTATAGATAAGATTGGAGAGAAAAATAGAAGAATGCATATCTGGAGAAAAAATGCACTCTTTAATAAAACTAAGCACTTCAACAACTCCTTGTAAATGAATATTACTGGAGTCAGAAACACTGTCATTTGCAGAGCAGGGCTGTTCATGTCCATCAGATATGAGTACTACTTGCCTGCTAGCCTCTGAAATTGCAAGTCTTAAATGTCTGTCTCATTCTTGCTTCCTAATTATGCCATGATATTACTTAACTTTAATAATGCTATGATATTGCTTTCCAGATTGAGTGATTTAAGAATGATTCCAACCTACCTAGGCATCTGAATATTGGTCTCGCAGCGTTTGAATTGTTGAGAATAATTGCTTATTGTAGTATAGGGCATCCTCATTCATAAATGAGATGCATCCATCGTCTTTGTCTTTAGCTTTGTCCGAGTACTGGTAAAACGCAAAAGGTGTGCATCTGATGGGTGGCATTGCCGTCACTGCAAACTTTCTGGCGCCCATGTCCGTCCAACGCAATTTATAGCTCATGGGACCAGCGCAGGTCCCCGTGTTACCTAATTATTGTTTAGAATTGGCATGGCATAGAAGCCGAGTTTGTATATCTAGCTGTTCAGACCTTGCATTATATATGGCAATTAGTTTCCGCAAAAAAGAGAACACCAGTTTTGAAGCTCTGTGATTTAGTCAGTCAATCCAAGCCTCAAGGCTTGTATTTAGGTATTTTTCCACTCTTTTCTCTGTGTATTGCTTTCAAAGTCATAAACTTTTCATGGATTTTCAGATTTATTGCAAGTTTCTCGGTTTTGTTTTAGAAATTATAACAGCTATAGAAAGACATCAATTAAAAGATGAATTCATCAAATTCATTATTACGTTTGTGTGTTTTTGTTGATGTGTTTGTCTCTGTGAATGCAGGATTTAAAGGATCTGTGAATTGCGTATAGTAAAGCCTGCCCGAAAGCATGTAAATTGGCGTGAAAATTTTATTTAAAAAAAAAAAAATTTCCACAAGCGTCGCTTAAGCGACGAATTCTGCTGTCGCTTTTTCGACGCCTTATCTAGCTCACCGTCTCTTATCTGACGGTAAAATGTGTCGCTTTTCCGACGTTTAGTTTACTATACGTCGCTTATCTGACGCTTTTAGTTAATTTTCGTCGCTTAAGCGACGGTTCTGAAGGCTATTTTCTCAAAAAAATCTTGCTACCGTCGAAAATATTTTGTCGCTTAAGTGACGCTTTACATTTAAGCGACGGTTACATAGGTGTCGCTTAACCGACGGTTATTTAAGTGTCGGCTAACCGACGACAAGTTTCCGACGCTTAAAAAAAAATCAAAGTGTCGTACATGCGACATGAAAGTGTCGAAAATCCGACATGACGGCCGTCAGATTTTTGGTCGAAATGTAGTAGTGACATTTGTATTACACATTAGAAACACATTAACTATATCAAAATATATGCATTGTCGAGAAATACTTACAATTTATATTACAACAATATTAGTATGTATGTACACTTCAAATGTACACCATATTATTCTAGAACTCTAGGCTGCTTGGGAGGTTTTTGCAATTCCTCCTTTTCAGAATAAGAAAATTCTCTATAGATTCTCTTGCCTTTTCCAGAACCCTCCAGTTCTACAGAAGCTTCATCAGCCATATGTTGTAATTATTTTTCTTTCTCTTTCACTTTCTTTGCAAGATTTATCACTTTTGTATGCAATCTATCATTTTATTCTAGGAATTTATTCAACATCTCTACATTATTATTACGTCACTTTGAGTGATCATCTTCATTTCTTTTAAGATCATCCTTCGTCCACTTAAGCTCAAATTGGACTGCAGTTAATTTTCTCTTGACCTGTTGCACCTCCTTCTCAAGCTCTTTTGCCCTCAAATTTGTGTCAGATGGAGTATACAAAATTGCTTCTGCCATAGGTTTCTCCTGCAAAACTTTAATTTGAGATTTCAAATCTTGTATCTCACTATCACATCCCAAATGTAGTGCTTTTCTCTTCTCCAATAGTTTTTGGTGAAGGTCTCTAATTTCGGCCTCTTTCTCCTCTATCTTCTTCTTTAATGTTCGATCTGATGAGCCAAATGTACACTCTACAGCATGGATTGTTGAAGCAACATCATTCAAGGTCTTCTCTCATTGTTCCAAGGACTTCTGAAACTGGTGTAAGCTCTCCATAGTTACATCACCGAGTTTTGTATTGTCAAAAATGTTTGGTGTGCTAACCTTTTTACCCTTGACATTGGATTCTTTTGGTGTGCTAACCTTTTTACCCTTGACTGCTGATTCTTTTGGTGTGAATACATGTTTACCCTTGACTGTTGATTATTTTCCTCTTCCATCTCTTTTAGTCTTGAGAGTTGCTGAAATCCTTTAAATTCTCTTAGTTTTTAGCAACTCATTTTTTTAATTTTTTTTATTCAATTTTTCCAATCTTGTTTCATATTCTGTAGTCTCATTTTGATGTTTAATGGTCATTTCTCTCATTTTCTTTTCAAACTCAACCTTCAAAACATCAATAAATGTTTATTTCTACTTCAATTCTTGCTGAATTTCTACTTCCTTACCAAATACAGTCTTCAGTGGTGGCATGTTCAAAATTTCAGGCCTGTCTTTCAGCTCATTTTCAAGGTGCCCTATAGTTTCCTCATATTTTTTCTTTTCAGCCTGATACATGTCTTTTAGTCTGTCAAGGTTAGAAATTGATCCTTCTAGAACTAAACTAAATTTAGAACATTGATCCTTAATAATTTTATCCTTCTGACCAATTATTTTTCAGTTTCCACAATAATTTTCACTAAACCTGTAACACGATGTACGAAATCAATAATTTGGACATCCTTAGTTCTGTACAATTCGTCACTAGCTGTGAAGGAATCCTTCCACAAGGTAGCTTGTTCTTTATATTGCACCATTTTATCAAATAAAGAAAAAACAACTCTACCATCAAAAGAATATTTGGCATGAATTACGTCTTCATCACTAGTCAGTGAACGGCCCATATCATTGTTCACAAATTCCTCCCATTGATCTACATTTACATTTCCACGCATTCCATCCAAAGTTGTGACAACAACATCTTGTTTAGGGCAAAGTGAAGGCATGTCATTTCCCATAGATTCCATATTATACTCGAAAGGTTGTCCATGTACTGTTGATGTAGTGATAGTAGAAACTCCTTCTACATTGTTCTTTAAAGACGGTTGAGGTAATTCCTAATTTTTTTGTTGTTCTTTAGGCTTCCTAATATATGTTCTAATAGATTTTGACCCTACAACACTGGGTCGACATAAATAAATAATTTTTTGTAGTGTGTCCAGGTAACTGAACTTGACCCTCTTCATTTTACTATCTTGCAATGCAGAGTGCAATTTCCTAGCCAATAGATGAGGGACATCTATGGCCATGTCTTCAACCTAGTGTATGGCCAGCTTCATGCAATCACCCAAAATATCATGCCGCTTGTGGTGATTCATAATGGTCCTAAGGATAATCTGAATTAGAGTTTTGTATATTCCTTGAGGAACATCTTCCATTTTTAGACCATTCCTAGGAACAACAACTCGTTTCCCACAAATTTTACTGGCTATATGAATATTTTCTAGCTTGGGGGTTTTCTAGGAGTTTAACATTTCCCCCTCTCTTCGTGGAATTTTGGTTTCTCTGGCAACCAAATCGGGGTCTATATGAACCCTCTTCCCAAAAATTTGTAATTTTGTAGCCCCATGATCATAACTATAGATGGCATCATCTATCTCCTCATTCTGGAAATTAAAATGTCCAAAAATAAACCTATCCACTCCTGATCTTAAAAGGATATTTAGCATACCAGTTGGCCATATTTTTGTATCACTCCATTCATCAACATTCTCTTGGAATGTTTTCACCATGAACCATTCAACCTGGGAACCTCGCACTTTTCCTGATGTTGTGGTAGAGAAGGCCCCTGTGATTATTGCCATGGTGCAAGACACCCCTGTTTCATCTGTTGCCATAGTACGCAATGACCCAATTTCAATTGTGGTCATGGTTAGTTTGGTATGCACGGTGAGGAATGCACACTGAGGAATGCAAGCTTAGGAATGCACACTGAGGGATGTACGCTGAGGAATGCAAGCTGAGGAATGCACGTTGAGGAATGCACATTGAGGAATGCAAGCTTAGGAATGCACGTTGAGGAATGCAAGCTTAGGAATGCACAATGAGGAATGCACACAAATGAGTTTTTTTTAATTGATTTCACGTATATTGTTTTTTTTCACAAATTCAGGTATATTGGGTTATGACGTCAATGTCCCTATATCATATGAAATAATTTTTTTTCATAAAATACATAAACTTATCCAAAGAATGATACATTTTATGAAGTCAATATTATTTTTTTAATACCAATCCATACACTCAATATATTTATAAAATGGCTAATAAAAATACATTTATAAACTGGCTAAGGAAAATGTCTATATAAAATGGATAGATATTTCCTTACATATTTTTTTCTTCAACTTAAACCAAACTGGAAATGACAGAATATCAGTGTTTGTGTAGAGTTGAGATTAATAGAGTTTAATTATCTGTGTGAGGCCTAAAACTAATGACAGATTAGTATTTTAATTTGTCATGAGAGTGGTAAATCATGAGCTAAGGATTTGAGATAATTCAGTGAGGAATAACCCTATGTATATTAAGTCTATATATAAGACAGACATGAGAAATATATGTTGTAAACAGAGATAGAATTCAAATTCAGCTAGAGGACTTAAGGAAAAGGGGTTGATGTTTGATAAACAATGGAAGAACAAGAAGAGGAACTCGTGTTTAACACCTGGTAACTTCAACTCATAACTGATCTAATGATGACCAAATCTTAATTCATGAACCATTCTTTACTATTTCATACCCTTTGTTGAATTGTGGTCAAGTCCTTGTATATTGTGGTAGGACAAAGAAAATTTAAATAAGTGATTATTATTTAATGAATGAAAGGATATGGTTTCATTCTTAGAAGCGGTGAGAGAGATCTGTGTTTCCTCTTTCAACTAGATCAATGCAAATTACTTGGAAATTTCTATGCAAGAGCACCCTGTATCTAAGACGATAGAGCACTGCAAAGAATGAATTATGCATTTACTTTGGAAGAAACAATTTGTGAATATCTAAGATGATAGTCAAAGCATAACAAAGTATGAATTTTGTAAAACTATCACACACTTATCTTAGATATGAAAGAAAACATAATGAAAATGTTAACAAGAAGGACATGCACATAAAGAAGAGAAATCACAGAATGTAACTGATAAATACACATGAATCCTTGCGTTCAAAAAAACAGCATCCGACTCAGCAACTTCTATTAAAGATAGATCTAAAAATTCCCATAACACAAAAGTCTCACGGGTTTCAACCCTTTCTTCCTCTTTTGAGGGTATACTTATAGTGTCTGGAACCCCGAGACCAACCTCGAAACATATTTACAATTTTACAAACAGACTTTCACGTGGCACATTTGCCCCGATTTACACAAAACAAGAAATATGAGGGTGCTGCACGTGCTAGATCTAAAACAGTAAAGCATCTTCAGGATCCTGGCTCGCTTGATCTTTCTACAGCCATCTCTTTGATCCTTTCCATGCCTTCATGTTTTTATTGGTGCAACATGTATTTACTTTTCCCATAGTTATCAACTAGCTTCCATTGATCAATAGTTGGGAGTTCTAGACTGATCATCTCCTTCGCCATTACACTGAGCTCCACATTTTCTGCATAAGAGAACTCTGGTAATTTTGTACATATGGCTTTGAAGTTAAACGACATCTCGAAATCTCTAGTTAATTTATCAATCACTGTTTTTCCGGACAAGGATTGATGTTGCATGTCATCAAACTATTTGTGATCTAATCTACAACTGATTAACCTGCGATTATATTCTTTTTGAGACCACATTCCTCCTTTCTCTTCCCAGAAGAAAGGGAGTCCTCTTCTAAATAAGGGATTAAATAGTTCAATGAATTCCTTTATTTGATGATGCATGACCTGTTGCCAAATGATGATATTTATTTACCACTTTCCTTTCCCATGTGATAACCAAAACGCTATCCTGGATATTTGCTTTCTTTATTTCCTCTTCCTTCAAGTTGTTCAAAAACTTGATTGCACTATTAGTTGTGTCAATAGGATTCTTATTTAACACATGTTTTACCATCAAGACATTTTTTCTCACAGCTTGTGTAACAATCTCTTTATCAAGAATAAAATATAAATAAGGCCATATCTTGGTTTCTTCTGCTATCAATACATCCCAAATGAGATGTTTTGATCCCTGTAAGGATGACTATCATGTAACATGTTTTTTCAATTTGTTGTTCTTATCCACCAGTTCCTTACATTTGTCTTCCAATTTCTTCCTTTCTAGTTCTATCTTTCCAGCTATGTCCTCCAAATTTTTATTTTGGTTCTTCAAACCAGTGATTTCCAACTCTTTAATACTTACCTATGACATAGCCTGGACTATTCCATGTTCACTAGATCCAACCACAGGACGAATGATCCTCAATTCTAGCTCCTTTTCTTTCTCCTGCAACTTTCTTTTCATTTCTTCAAACTTTTCCTTCATGGCTTTCTCACTTTCTACTACCAAGGCCATGCCTTTTTCCCATTGATTTTCTTTATCAGCAAACTTCAATAATTTTGCTTGACAATCAGTGAGTTGATTATTCATGTTCTCCTTTTCTTTTTCTATCTCATCTAGTTCATGATCCTGTATTAGCTAGGTGGCAGGCATGAGAATCTTCTTTTTCAATAACCGAATGTCTTTTTCTTTCTCATCCAACAACCTTTGGATCCCAGCTCCCTTATCAGATTGGCCTCCACCTTTTCTTGCCTCGATTGGTTCTCAATTTTACCTTTGAGGGTCTGTAACTTGGATAATGCCAGAGTGATTTTCAACAAGTGAGTAAACAAGATATCTCTTGTGTTCTTGTGCATATGAATCATGTAAGGTATGGGGATATCATCCAGGTTCATTTTTACTTCAACAACTCTATTCTTGGTTGGCAAGGCCAAGTTTAGAGTGTTTTGGACATAATCCTCGATTGAAACCAAAGACACATCTTGATTCAAAATATTTCTTACTTCAGAATATAATTTCAGAGTCTCTTCTGAAGTTATGTCTTTGATGCCTTTGTATTTATCCACTAACTCTACTTTGTTCTTGGACTGGGAGGAGGAATCGACAGGAGTACTATCTGCAAATGTATAATCTTTTACCTCAAATGTAAGGCCCAATCTCTTCATTTTCCTTTTCCCTTTGTCTATAGCTGTATCTAGGACAAGTTTTCCTTCAGTTTCAACCTTATTCCTTTTGGTAGTTTTAGCAGTGTCCTCCTCATTGATATCCATTACCTCAGGAAAATCTCTTTTTATTTTTTCCTTCTAATTGACTAGCCAATGGAGTAATGCTCTCGGATGCACCAACCAAATTGGATATATCAGGAAATAAAGAGACAACTTCTCCTATATGAGAGCTTGGATCGTCATCTGAGTCAACAATATTTGGGGCCTCCTTTGGGTAGTTAGACCAGTGAGCAGCTTCTACCAATCTCACAACCTCTTCATGTTTAAAAGGATTTATCTTTTGATCCTTTCTCCTGTTTGAGATAACCTGGTTAGGGTCATAGTTGATTGCGAGTTCTGTCTCAAATCCTAACTCTCTAAGTAAACCTTCCACCATTGGCAAAGAACCCTTATTCTTGATGGTGAATGGACCTATAGCCCAAGGGTATTTGATGTCAGTGGACTTCTTATATTTCATGAAGTGTTCAATCTATACGAACAGCTTTTGTCTGATGAACTCCATTGAGAAAACTCTTAGATTCAAGAAGGTTGGTAACATGTAAGGTGACTGAGTGAAACCATACAGTCTGATCATTGTTCTATATTTAGACAGGAACCAATCTCCTGTTCTCTTTTCTATAGAAGCTTGCAATACATCCCACATCTCTGGAAGCACCTAGGGAAACCTTTTTTGGAAAATGGCAGCATAAATACCTATCATGAGGAATTTCATGAACTTGGTATAATACTTGTACATTTCATCTGTTAATACCATTTCTAGTAGCTGTAGATTATCCTTGTTGAAATAAAGGAACATCTTCAATAGATATTACTGGAACCTGAAATTTTTGGTCTTGTGGAAGTTCATTAGCTGAGAATGAATATTCTCAGCTAAGAACTCATCAAATTTAATGCATGACACTTGTAATGACTAATTGGGTTCGTCTGAATCAACATAACAAGTGCTTAAAATGAAGAGAAGACTCATAAGGGTTTCATGGTTGTATTTATATGTGTCTAGACCCAAAAATTGACATAACATGGCTACTATACACTTGGGTTTCTTCGTAAAATAGAGTTGCATCAATTGGGAATGATGGGTTGGATGACTCATCTTCTGGCTTGAAACATCTCTTAAAAAACTCGTGCTTTCTCTCAATGGTGGACTCCTTAAAACATTGGAGTATAGACTCTTCACTGTAATCTTTAGCCTTTATGGTAAACTCTTCAGGGATAGACGAGGTTTGCCTAATGACTGAGGAATTAACATGACATAGAATGGTGGAGCGATCGAGTTTCATTATGACTCTTTTTGACAGAGAATAGTTGTTTACACACCAATCCACAAATTTTGGGAAACCAGGGGTTTTTTCAGTAGAAAAAAGGTGAAAAAGGATTAATAGATGTTATGAAGGTCTGTTCCCTAGTCCCTTAGCAAATTCAACTTCTGTTTCAGAGCTTCAATGGGTCCATTTAAAAGGACAAGGTCAAAAAAATCATCATTCCTATCATCCAACAGTTCTTCTACTTTCTGATACTCTAAGCCCTGAGTTTCTATATTTTCCATTTGAGCCCTTTATACAACTTTCAAGGGGGGGAAAAGGGGCCTACCTAGTGTTTGACAAGTGGTTGATGGACGCCGTAGGAATTGGCTCCTTCTGTATTGTCGGTGGTCTTCTTCTACCAATGCAAGTGAATAAAATAATGTACAGTCTTTTATGATTTTCCATATTCTTAACTCTCTTTCATCTTTGGTGACCAAAACTTTTCTTAGCCTTCCATTTCTGCTCGATCTGTTTACCACCATTGATCTTCTGTGCTATTTTGATTTCGTTATTCTCCCTCCTTTTTTCATTTCCCTTATCTTCTATGCAGCTTGCATTCTGAAATTATATCTCAACTATCGATCTCGTCATGGATCCTTTTTTACCACCGATTTCTTGTTTCCTTACTGATTCCGTGATTTGAAATGCACCTTCAGAGTGGGTGTCTTCTATTTATGAAGAGGTTCTAGGTTGTGGATCCTTATCTGCCTTTCACAAGCTATGTATTCTTTCTCTCCCCCACATCTTTTCATCATGAAAAACATTTCATCCAGCGAAAATGGACCGTTCACTGGTGTGGTTCCTACCAAATTTCACGATCCGCCTCTTTGCTATCCTGCATGCATGTTCCCATCGCGAAATCCTTCAAGATATGAGATCTCCGTCTCTTTTTAATCCTCTTCATTCAATGTGGAGGGCCCTACAGAATTTTGTGATGCCGAGGCAAACGATCCATCGTGCAAGTTTCGGTGGCGAAATATTTATTGACCGTAGATCTGTGCCCATGTTGCATCTCCACCGTTGAGATATGCGGTTCATACCATATTTCGCAAGGGCGGATATTTATATTTTTTTGTGCATCTTGGGGCCACGAAAATCCCTTCCACTGTCGATCTTGGGTGGCTTTCAATCTTGGCCCTTGAAATCTGAAGCCTGTAATGGATTTCGCAAACCTTCTTCAATTTTTTCTTCGCACATGTCTATATGGTGAACTATTTACCGTTCATTGATTTGCTCGCTCTTGTTCACCTGTCGGCTGATCTGACCTGTGGATTAACCTTCCTTCCGCTCGCGTAGAACTGTTCAACTACCATGCATCTACCCTTGATGAAATCAATTTACGCCCTTGATTTTCTTCCTTGTGCATCTGAACCGTTTATTTCTTCCACCGTTTAACCTGGAACGGCTTTCTCATTCATATACACTTTGCAAATACCAATATCAGGGATGATTTCAATTATACGCCACTCTCAGACTAGAAATGACCCCTCAACATATCTCTAGAACTTCATTAACACTCTTCAAGGTCTCTATACTGACATTTTGTACTTTCTCTGTACATTTTGAACTTCATTGAGCTCACCCTTAGTCTACCAGACATTTTGTACTTTCTCTGTACTGAAAAGATGCCTGTTCAGTTTTCCTACTATCAAAATATTTCCTAGCTATTTAAATTTTACAAATTATAATCATCAAAAGTATAGGGAAACTACTCCATGTGTATGAGTTTAGATATTCTCTGGCCTCTAGAGTCTCGGGGGAAACATGTGATTTTACAGTACATTAAAGTGACCTTTCACGTCCTCCAACATATGAGGGAATCATACACATATCACATTAATCCAAATATATAGATATACTACATTGTGAGAATCCCAAAATCATAATAACATTTATTAAGACTTACTCAATAAATAGGGCCTCCTACTGAGGAAAATCTCATTTGGACCTCATTTCTGGTTTTTTATGTGCATTAAAACTAGACACATGAGCATCATTATTTCTCCTTTCATTGTTGCCGAAGAAATAATTCCCAACATGGTGATATCAAAGGTCAGAATGGGAGGACTTGGGAAGATAAGTTTGGCCGATGCAGGGGCTTCATAGCTCCCTCGTCCATCTAACAGAACCTTTAGCTCATATCTTTGGTCCTATAGTTTCTAGAGTGACATGTTTTTTTTTGGATGAGCACACGTAAATTTTGATGGGATGGAACAAGGAGTTGGAGTACTATTATTGTTGAGTGGAACTGTTGGGGCTGGAAAAAATTTGACATTCAAGGATGCAAGGGGTAGGGTTACAAAACTATCCGATAAACACAGGTGAGGATGATGAAGCTGGTGGGAGAAATCCAGGTTGGGCTTATACAACATTTTGACTTGTAACTGGTGCTTCAGAGTTTGGAATATGAAGGAATGAGCAATTTCACATTTTGTAATTTCATCTCTTGTTTGCTACCTTGCTTGTATTATGAAAATATTGATGACTGAGGCCATTTTTGTTGGTTTTTAGCTTGTCCAACATTCTCATTGTGTATAACGCACTTCTGTCTATTTTTTTTACAATGAAATATCAGTTCCTTGATATTCAATAATGAATCAAAGAGAAATTTGTTAATACGTTAATGTTTCAGTTTTCAGCAAATTATGGAAACTAGACAACAAAAGGCTCTAGTAGGACGTAAACAAATAAAATATGGACACACTTTTCTCATCTTAAATGAGCATAATGTAGACTTGTCAACCAACAAATGGGTATAAATAAACAGTAATAGCAAGTAATATCAAACTGAGTAAGAACGATAATCATATACTTACTTATGAACTCAAGCTAATTCATCAGTTGCAGGGGAATGTGTCCTTTCATGTACTCGTTCAGTTAAATTCCTTGGCTTTCATTACATAAATTGCATCACTTGTATTGTTGAAACTCTAGTGGAAAATTATAGGTTGATTACATTCACATTCAGAATTCACCAAATAAGAGTTCAATACTGGTTTTTTGGTCCGTTGATCCTTATTATGCCCTCAATCGGTTTGCTTAAATTGCCATATGGTTTGTTTGGACTGTTAATGGGGTGTCTTCAAATCTAATTAGACCGTTTAACCAACTTCATATGTTCTTCATTAATTAATCCTAATGACCAAACTTGACATCCTGTGTATGAAATTTGGAATGGAATAATTACACATTTATGAGCCTACTCATCCATGAATGACCTCTTTCAAAATGGTGAAGAAAAGTGCATTAGAAAAATTAATAACATCAAGAAGAAACCCTGAAGAAGAATTTATGGACCTGCCAAAACTGTGGTTTAGGGAAATTAGGGGGGGAATTTATGGACCTACAAAAAACTTTAGGGGGGATCTTTCCAACCCCCCCCCCCCCCCCCCGAATTCCAAATCATGTTAAACTTTTTTTTGGGGGGTGGGGGGTGTGGTTAATAACCGCCCCCAAAAGTCAAATTCTTAGGACTTTTGAGGGGGGTTTTTAAGGACCTCCCCCAAATACCTTAAAAAACATTTGGGTTTAGCAAAATCATCACAAGACACCTTTTGGGGGGGTCTTTCTAAACACCCCCCCCGCACCCCCCCAAAGTCCCGAGAATTAGACTTTTAAGGGGGGTTTTTAAGGACGGCCCCCAAATACCTTAAAAAACTTTTGGGGGGTGGTTTAGAAAAATTGCCAAAAGCCACCTTTAAGGGGGGTCTTTCTAACACCCCCCCCCCCCCCCC
>LPNX010122344.1:233631-299880 GCA_001517045.1 Pseudotsuga menziesii
TTATATGAAATTATCCCTGAGGCGTCAAGGTCTACAAATGACCTGGAGAAACCCAAGCCTGGACCTCATGCCAATGGTGTGGTTGGTTCAATAAGTACACCCACTGTAGAATCACTGGCCAAGAAACTCCATGAGTTGTCAGTGAAACAATCTACAATGGAGGAAGCTAAGGCTACCACTCCCTCACCGCAAAGTGCTAATTTCTATTCTGCACAGTCTTCCCAAAAAGGAAATCAGCAACCCGGTGGGAAAAAGAAGAAGGGGAAGAAGGGTGAGGGCAACCAAAAAAAACAAAATCCCACAAATAATGCTGAGGGGGCCAAGAAAGACAAGAACAAGGTTAAGTTTCCTTGAAAGTTGTGCCAAGGAGACCATCTTACTTATCAATACCCTTTAATGGAAAAAGCATAGAAGTTACTTAAACAACAACAACCGGTTGTCCTGAAGGATCCCTTTCCCCAAGGACAGAATGCATCTTCTCCTTCAAAAGATGACGGGGGCACACCTAGTGCTCCTACTGATCACAATTATATCAACATGGTCTGATCCAGTGCTATCTTATAAACAAGAAACACAAATTATGAATTGGAGGCTCAGGATAAAGGTAATTCTACTGCTGAAACTTCAGCCCCTATTACCATTGAGAATTCGACTGAACCAATGCCCAAGATACCGAAAGGTGTCTTTAAGAATACTTTCCACAACCCTAATGCCAGGGCTACTTCTAACTACTTAGTGGTAGAAGACTTAGTTCAAACACCTTGTGCAATGTCGGCATTGGAGGTGCTATAAAGTTACCCTTCTCAAAGGGATGCACTCTTAGAAGCCATAGGTAGTATGGACTCAGTGAGCCTACTGGCCAAATTTAACTTTTAAGATGTTAAACCACGAATGGCATACAATGTGTCCTTTCAATCGATGTTGTCCATGGAGGAAAAACCATTGGATGAACGGTGGTTGATGAAGGTGCTTTCAGGTGTGTCATGTCAATGTCTTGTTGGAAAGGTTTGGGATCCCCATAGTTGGTCCCATTGAATAGTTTACTTACTGCTTTCGATGAAAGCTCTTTCGTATGCATGGTATCCTACCATCTTTCGAAATAAAGTTGGCAGGGAAAGTAGTGTCTGTTGAAGTTAAAGTGATCGATTCTCCCTTGGACTATAATCCGTTGTTATGGAGAAGTTGGACTTATGCCATGTGTGCTATTCCCTTGTCTATTTTCCGAGTCTTATTGTTTCTGCACAAAGGGAAGCTGGTTATAGTTGATCAGCTCAGGTTTACTCAGAAAGGTCGTTTAGAAACTAATGAGTCCACGATACCATTAATTGATCAGTCAAAATCGACAAGCGAAAGCTTGCGATTTGGAATGTATACATCACTGATGGGAACATTCGATATACCAGCTCCTATTAACTACTTAGGTTCAATGGGTGTTGAAAAGTCTATCACTATAGTTGTGGATAGAACGGATCCCTAGGTCCTCCCTTCGCGAGAAGAGCCTCAAGTTCCCTTATCAATAATTGAAGTGTCTTATCAAGCTATATCTAATGTTGTTGTTGATTCCATCATGACTCCTTCTTTAGTCTCAGAGGAGTCAGATGAAGCCTATCTACCCACCTAGGCGTAGAACTCTACATATTCCTATGATTTCTTGGATATGATTTTTCCTTCTAACAAAACCATTCTGGAAGCCATGATTGGACTAGAAAATATTTGTGAAGACCTTTACCACAAGTCCTTCTTCCTTCCAAAACTAAGCAAGATTGAGAATTCAAATTTCCATGTGAGATTGGAAGAAGGTGTTGATATGCCAATTAATACTTTACTTAAGGACAGAGTATTTTCCAAGGGGAATATGGAAAAAAATATCTACCACCATCCCCATCAACATTTCTGCAAAACCTAACATCATGGAAGATATCCACATTGGCGCAAAATGTTCTTCGAAAGAGGTTTCTATTTACACTTCCTTATTCAAGGAATTTTGCGACGTCTTTTCCTAGTCATATGAGGAGATTCCAGGCATTGATCCATCTATAGTTGAACATGATATTCGTACCTACCCTAACGTAAAACTTGTTCGACAGAAGCTTAGACTAGTAAATATGTGGAAAGCAACATCTGTTAAGGCTGAAGTGGAAAAATTGTTGAATGTTGTTTTTATTTACCCGATTGCTCTAACAGAATGGGTATCCAATCCTATTCTAGTGGGAAAAAAACAAGGGACTATATGTATTTGCGTTGACTTTCATGATTTAAACAAGGCTTGTCCCAAGAATAACTACCCCACACCATTCATCAACCAGATTACTGATGCTTGTGAGGGTAGTGAGGTATTTTCCTTCATGGACGGTTTTTTGGGCTTAACCAAATTCAAATAAAACTTGAAGACTAGCATAAAACGGTATTTATTCGTCCTTGGGGAAAAATTTTGTATAAGAAAATTCCCTTTCATTTGAAAAATGTCGAAGCTACTTTTCAGCGGGCAATGAATTTTTCCTTCCATGATATAAAACATATCGTCGAACCTTACTTGGATGATCTGTTTTCCCATTCTCGCAAGAGGAAGGACCATCCAAACCATCTTCGTTTGATTTTTGAACAATGCAAACACTATAAAATACGCTTGAATCCCCACAAGTGTGTTTTCTGCGTCGAGTCGAGAGGTTACTCGGGTTCATTATTTCAAATAGAGGTATACAAGTGGATCCGTTAAAAATTGAGGCCATTGTAAGTCTGCCTCCTCCTCGTTATATCAAGAAACTGCATAGTCTGTATCCAATTTTCTTCGACATTTTATAGTCAACTATGCCAAGATCACAAAGGGTTTCATGCACTTATTGAAGAAAGACATCACCTTCCTGTGGGATGAAACCGCACAACACACTTTCAAGGCATTGAAAAAGGCTCTATTATTAGCTCCTCTCTTGCATCCGCTAGATTACATTAAAGATTTTATATTGTATATGGCCACATCCAAGTCGACAATAGGAGTAGTACTAGTTCAGGAAGAATATGATCTCCAAGAGCATGTTTTCTACTACCTTATTTGAGCATTAATGGGTCCTGAACTTAGATACTCGCACGTCGAGAAGTTGGCATTGGTAGCAGTCTATGTCGTTCAGAGGATAAGACATTATATTTTGATGAGGAAAACCACAGTGGCTGCAAATGTGAATCCTTTCTAGTATGTTTTAGCCTGACGTATAATTGAGGGGGGGGGGGATTTAATAAATATATAGTCATTCTCCAAGAGTTTCACTTGGATTTTTAGTCTGCTAAGTCTA
Source organism: Pseudotsuga menziesii (assembly GCA_001517045.1). NCBI lineage: Eukaryota > Viridiplantae > Streptophyta > Pinopsida > Pinales > Pinaceae > Pseudotsuga > Pseudotsuga menziesii. The sequence goes on from LPNX010122344.1 coordinate 236,919, forward strand.
AAAAATACTTAGTATTTGTAGAATTGATCTCGGAATTCCCAACAAAGGAGACTATAGTGGTGGAAGAAGACTCATTCCCAAATGAGTATATATTTGAATGTGTATGAATATATCTCTATTTATGCACACAAATACCTTCATGTGCTTGCATATCATACTATAGTCACATGTGCACAATAGCATGTGCCTGTGGCTAATAAGTTTTTTTGCTAATATAAACAGTCTTTGTTGGTGTTCATTGTTAAAATATTCATTTATCATATCAGATGCACATAGTAGGCATATTCTTTTAGTAACCATTCATGAGTTCTTCTCTTAACATCCCACTGTTGAACAAAATCACACCATCAATGAATAACAACATTTTTGTAGCAACACACACATCCTCAATTGGATTCTACAACTAATTTTTAAACACATCCTTTATTCTTTGTCCATATCAAGTTTAGGTTATTAGGTATGCATCGATACATTATGTTGTTCTCTAAGACCCTTTTGCGGACCACTTTAATAGATTGCGTAATTGTTTAGGATATTTTTTTGCCTGAGCATGGTAGATTTTTGTGCTTATTAGTGTGTTTGCAAAAATAAATTGGATTTTAAGCATGTATGTCTTTGTATCTTATTGTCTTTTATTAGAATTACAAATGATGAAATCTATGTGTTAATATTGCTCCTCTTCCCGATTCTTAAAGGGTGCTAGCTCAATGGAAGAGCACCTGCTTTACAAGCAGGAGATTGGTGGTCTGATTCCTCAATGCCATAATGATATTGCAATGTATTTCTAAAGGTAGAAATGTAGTAGTGCAAGATGGATGCAATATTAGACGCAACACTAAATGAAAAACATGATGTAAAAGTGGACGTCACACCAAACACAAAATTGGACGCAAAAGCCGACCTTATGTCAGACGCAAATGTGGACACAAAAATGGATGTCACACTAAACACAAAATTGGATGCAAAAAGAGACTCAACACTAGACACAATTAATGACTCAAAACTAGATGTAATACTAGGTCCAAAACTAGATGCAAAAGTGGACTCCTAACTAGACATAAAATTGGACATAAAATTGAGCACAAAATATGGTGTATCGATGGACATAAAACTAGGTGTAACATCAGGTGCAAAATTGGAAGCAACATTTGGCGCAAACAAAAACTTAAAACGAGACACAATGTTGGATGCAAGATGGGACAACACATTGGATGTAAAACTAGACGTAATATTGAATGCAAGATGGGATGCAACATTGGACACACAACTAGATGCAATATTAGATACAAACATGGGCGCAAAACTAGGCACAATACTAGGTGCAACATTGGGTGAAACATTGGGCTCAAACATAGATGCAAAAAAAAACATCAATTGAGATGCAACACTAGGTGCAAACCTAAATGCAAAATATGACGTAAAATGAGATGAAACATTTGGCACAAACATGGATACAAAAAAATATGTAAAACAAGATACAAAATTAGATGCAACATTATAAGTAAATTTGGATGCAAAACTAGACGCAATATTGGGCCTAAAATTGGATGCAAACCTAAATGCAACGTTAGATGCAGATTTGGACACATAATTTTATGCAAAACATGGTGCAAAATTGGTTACAATACTCGATGAAAAACTAGGAGCAAAATAAGATGCAACATTGGATGCAAAACTGAGCGTGAAACTGGGTGCAAACAAGGATGTAACAAAGGACGCAAGAAAAGATGCAATAGAAGTTACAAAATTGGGTGCAAATAAAGGCGTAACAAAAGATGCAAAAAATTGGGCGCAAAAATGGATGTTAAAAAGGACGAAAAAAAATATGCAATAAACGATGTTTTACGAAAATGTACAATAGTGCCATGTTTAGCGCCGGATTGTTCACCACAATTGGGAAAACATTACACTAAAATCCAATGCTAAATTTAGTTTTTGTTGTAGTGTAAATGACTTCAATTAGAACTATTTAATTCTAGTGGCAGTAGAAGATTTGCATATGGAACAATTAGATGTAAAAACAACCTTTCTCCGTGGGGATTTGGAAGAAGAGATTTCTATGCAGCAGCCACATGGGTATGAGGTCAAAGGGAAGGAGAATTTGTTTTGCAGGTTGAAAAAGAGCTTGTATGGCTTGAAGCAAGCTCCAAGGTAGTGGTATTTAAAATTTGAAAAGTTTATGACAGAACAAGGTTATGATAGATGTCATTCTGACCACTGTGTTTATTTCAAGAGGCTAGATAATAGAAGATATATTATCTTGTTATTGTATGTGGATGACATGCTTGTTGGAGGGTCTAACATGCAGGATATAAATGTGCTCAAAAGAAAACTAGCTAAATCATTTGCGGAGAAGGATTTGGGCGCTGCAAAGAAAATCCTTGGTATAAGAATAACAAGAGATGGGAAAAATCGCAAATTGATATTGTCTCAAGGTGAGAACATAGAAAAGGTGTTGCAGAGGTTTAGAATGCAAAATCCAAAACCAGTTAGTACACCTTTGGCCAACCATTTCAAACTAAGTAAGGAAATGTGTCCAAAGATATGGGAAGACACTACATGTCCAAGGTTCCCTATTCATCCGCGGTTGGAAGCTTGAAGTATGCCATGGTGTGCATAAGACCAAATATTCCACATGCAGTGGGATTTGTGAGCAGGTATATGAACCATCCAAGTAAAGAGAATTGGAAAGCATTACAATGGATTATCATGTATTTGAGAGGTACCACTTCTCATGCATTATGTTTTGGAGGTTCAAACATTGTTCTACAGGGATATGTTGACGCAGATATGGCAGGTTATAAAGACAATAGGAGGAGAACCACAAGGTATGTGTTTACTGTGGGTGGAAAAATAGTAAGTTGGATTTCAAAACTGCAATCGGTTGCTTCACTTTCAACAACGAATGTAGAGTATGTTGCTGCTACAGAGGCTAGTAAAGGGATGATTTGGTTGCAGAGGTTCATGGAGGAGTTGGGTAAGAAGCAAGAGAATAGCAGGTTGTAAAGTGATAGCCAGAGTGCCATTCATCTTGCAAAGAACTCATCCTTTCATTCAAAGACTAAACATATGCAACTCAAGTACCATTTCATAAGATCTATTCTAGATAAAGAACTGTTAAATTTGGAAAATATACATACTAGCCAGAATCCTGCAGACATATTGACAAAGGGAGTAGCCAGAGAGAAACTGAGTTCCTACTCAGTTTCTGTTGGCCTTCAAGCATGAAGGTGAAAATAAGAAATTTTCCAAGTCCAAGGTCCAAAGCATAGTCCAGCAAGTGCAACAATGGTGGAGTTGCTGTGATTAGTCTCCAAGTGGGAGATTGTTGGTTATGGAGCCTGATCTTCCAGATTCAAAGATGTTATTCAGCTGTTTTTGTACCCCAGGTTTATTGTACACTCGTTCCCCAACCTTGGGGTTTGGGATGTTTGTTAACCAACAGTTTTGCGGACCCATGGTATTGGGGTAACCGTAGTATTTTCCCATGGTATTTCCCCTATAAAAGAAAAACATTGTAATATGGATTTGTATGGTATGGTATGGTATTGTAATGTATCATTGTATGGAAATCTCTGTGATTGTGTGAGAGAGACTGTGAGGGTGTGAAGAATAAGTGTAGTGGATTTACTGCAGGTTGTATCCTTTCATCTTTCTGGACGGTAATAAAATGACTAACAATTTATGTGTGGACGTAGCCCATCTTTTGGGTGAACCACTTTATATCTGTGTCTATGTTTATCAATTACATGAATTTAGATTAGGCACTTGCATTTCATCATTTAATTAAATAAAACAACATAAATAGTGAATCAGGTCGTAACCGATAAAAAATATTTAAAACACATTAATCTACGATGGCTGGACCATTAACTAGATGGATTCCCCATACCAAACGTTGGACGATCTAATTGTGATCAATTATCGGGAAGAATCCCTATTGTCGGTACCTGAGAATTTTCCAGGAATCAACAGATTTGGCACCAGAAAGAGGGTCACCAGTGCATGGCTGGCAGAGGAAATTCATTTGTGAGAAAATATTATGTTGGAACTACATCTAAAAGAACTTTCCTAGAAGATTTTGTCTTGAATCTGAAGAACAAGAAAGGATAATTTCTAAGGAGGAATATTCAGAATCTTTATACGCTGTCCCATTTGAAGGAGTTGATCATTTTCGAAGGCATACACGATCCTACGTTAAGAAGATCAGTGGGCTAAAAGTAATCCCTACGTTACCCAGGAGGAAAGCTCTCAAGAAAGTAGTCTCATACACTCAAGATTCATTTCCTGTGTAAAATTTAGAAGAATTGTTGGATTTTCTCTCTCCAAGAAATCACCCTACCTCTCAATCAGTTAGGACCTGAATCCCCTACGCCTCAAGACTTTATGAATTCTCCACCACAGTATCCGCATTGAGTTATGGATGCAACTGTTAACCAACCCACATGGAGAACCAGGACACCACTCAACCTAGCTGCACCTTTGCACGATTTACCTAAGAACTTGGAAAGAGTACTATCAAATTTCGATCCTGGAAAGGTTGTTTTTGCTTAAGATCATCTCAAAAGATTTTATCTCTCTCTAAACCTTCTGAATGTTGAACACAAGGATGTAGTCTACATATTATTCCTGTATATTTTTAAGCCCATAGCATCTTCATGGTTTTTTAGTCTACAGGATAATTCAATAGCAAATTGGGAGGGATTTGAAAGAGTGTTCGTAAGTAAATTTGGAAACCAGAAAACTGTAGCCACGCTCATGAAAGAATTATTGTCTGTGAAGATGGAAAAGAAAGAGAAATTTTAATATTTCAATCAAATATTCACTACCCTTTTAAATAGTTTTAGTGCTGCAGCAAAACTAGCTAAGGAGTCTTTGGTAGAATATTATACTACAGCACTATATCCACCCATAGCGATGTTTGTAAAAAGGGTAGTTAAGTCTACATTGGTAAAAAACTATGAAGAATCCAAGAAGGTAGAAGCTGATCTAGATAGTATAGCAAGATATACTTCAGAACCAGAAGTGAAAATAACAGCCAGTAAAAATCCTTTGTTGTTAACTAGGCCTAAACAAGAACATTCAAATGAATTAGAAAATGTGGTCAAAATGGTGCAGAAATTATCAAACAAAATAGTAGATTTGGAAAAATATAAGGGAGATAGTTCATCAAGAAAGTCATTCAATCCCTATTACAAGAAAAGAGAAGAAAGCGGACAGCCCCAACCACCTCTACTGAATTCTGTTGTTTTGAATTTTAATGAAGTTGGCATGGATCACTTCTGTACATTTCATCAAGAATGTTACTCCGAAAAAATTTGTCCACAATGGATAAATTCAATGACTTTGGTAATGAATCAATTATTATACGCTCAATTGACAGATCCAAAAGAAGAAGAACACCAAACAAATGAGCCAGAAGAAACAAATGACGAAACCAAGATGGTGCTATGGGATTGGGCACCCACATTGGGGTTGAGAGAGGAAGAGAAAAATGAGGAAATCCAAGTATCATCAATAAATGTTCCAACAAGGAGTAAAGGACCAGTGGTGGATCAAAGTTTAGTGCTACCTAAAACAAAGAAAATAAAGGAAACCATGAAGAAAATGATCAGCACTACTCAAATGGAACATAAGGTTAATCCAGAAAACATAAAGGAAACTAACCCAGTAATTAATAAATCTGTGAAAACCATGGTAAACAAAATAGAAAGTATTAAAGAGTATAACATGGGATATGATATTGTGGAAGATATCAAGAAAACCAATACAAAAATTTCTTTATTTGAATTATGTAATCTGCCTCAACAGAGAAAGAAATGATTGGAAGCATTTGACCCACAACCAAGCAGTACTACATAGGCCATCGAATCAGATACTGAGATAAATGAGGCAAGTATTGGTAGAAAGGTAAAATCCTAGACTTTGCCTTTCATGTTAACATTTGAAATTTTCAATCATAACGTGCATAATTGTTTGGTAGATTCTGAAGCCTCATCTAACGTTATGCCTTTATCTATCTACAAGAATATCAATGGTCAACTGACACCATCCCCTTCACAAATCATTCAAATAGATAGATATGTTGTTAAGGTTATTGGGGAGATGAAAGATGTTCTTATTAGATTATCTGTAGATCCCGGGGTGTGCCAATTCATAGATAGCATGGTGGTATATATACCTGAGGCTTGTGGATTAATATTGAGCAGGGACTGGTCAACAAAACTTAACGGTTATTTTGTGATTGATTGGTCTCAAATGTGGTTGTCGTACCAGAATAGTCAAAATTAGATTAAGATACTGAGAGAACCACATATGAAACAAAATGTAACTCGGCTGGAGGAAAAGAACGAACCAGTCAATTTCTCATCTTGAGTTTTGGGAAATTACTTTTTAGATATTGAACCAAGGTATTACCAATCTAAGGAAGTCAATTATGAATCAGATACGCAGTCTAATATCCTTCGATTTTCACGGGCTAATGTGATTGATTGTAATATAGTTAACTTAGTTACTAATGTAGAAAGTGCTGCTAACCAAATAAATTTAGGAGATAGATTTTGGATTTTGTATTTTGATGGTTCTAAAACATAAGAGGTATCGAGAGAAGGTTGTGTCCTTATTGATCCTGAAAAGAGTAAACATTTTCTCTCTTGTAGGCTAGAGTTTGAATGTACAAATAACACTGCTGAATATGAAGCTCTAGTCCAAGGTCTGAAAAAAAAGGCATTGAATTAAATGTAAAGGGTATCAATATGAGACACCAGTGATTGCTTATTTCCACATCTTAAAGGGTATCAATCCGAGGTTTGGAATATGATAGCACAATTTAATGCTTTTAGTATAAATGCAATCCATAGATTACAAAATGTTGCAGCTGATTTATTAGCTACTTCTTCTTCTAGGTTAGTGTCGACTAATAAAAAGTGTTCTAATGAATTCATTTTTTGGCCATCGGTACCTAACAATATCACAAATATAAGGGTGTTTGATGACGATGAACATATTATTAATTTTCTGACCAATGAAGAAGCTTTCAAAGAATATCTAATTGACGAGGACAAACATCAATCAGATTTATGAAACAAAGACATGTTCAGAGGATATTTTATGCCTAAAGGAGTGAGAATGCTCGAAGGAATGTTTGATTTGCAAAAAAAATTCAAAAAACTAGCTAATGTTAAAACAAATAGCTCATCAATGCAGTATGAGCTGGTGAATTTAGGATCCGAAGTTGGTCCCAAATATGTCAATTTGGGAAAATGTTGCTCACCTAGAGAAAGGTGCATGTTCATTACATTGTTTCAACAGTGTAAAGATATCTTTTCCTGGACGTATGAATATTTGAAGACTTATGATACACGCATCATCCAACATGTAATCCCTATTAAGATAGGTGTAAGACCATTTTAGCAGCAACTCAAGAAAATGCATCCTAAGTTAGAGCCTTTGATCCAAAACGAGTTAAGGAAGCTACTAGATGCAAAGATTAACTTCAGGGTTTGATTCTCCGAATGGGTAGCAAATATAGTTCTGACGATAAAGAAGTTGGGAGAGATAAGGTAGTGTGTTGATTTTCGAAATTCAAACAGAGCATCAAAAAAATAACTATCCAGTTTCACCGATGGAACAAATTCTACAAATGGTATCAGGCTTGGAATTGTTATCCTTGTTAGATGGGTTTTCAAGTTATAATCAAGTATTAGTGGTCGAACAAGATCGACTCAAGACTACATTCCGTACAAAGTGGGGAACACTCGCTTATAGGAGAACGTCATTTGGTCTCATAAATGTCAGAGCCACATTTCATAGGGCCATGGACATTGCATTACGAGGAAAAATCAACCACTATGTAGTAGTATACTTATATGATGTGACAGTTTTATCTAAGAAAAGAGAAGACCACGCTTTTCACCTAAAAAAGATTTTTCATCGTTGTAGAAAATCATGGCATATCCTTGAATCCAAATAAAAGTATTTTTGCAGTTCTTGAAGGAAAACTGTTAGGTCACATCATCTCAAAGAAGGGAATATCAATAGACTCGGAGAAAATCAAGGCTATAACTCAGATTCCTATGCCCCATAATAAAAATGCCATGAAGTCATTTATGGGCACAATAAATTTTGTTCGAAGGTTTGTACCTTATTTTGCACAAATTGTGAAACCTTTGCAACAAATGGTAAAGAAAAGTGTACAGTTTAAGTGGAATAACATTGAAAAGGTTTCCTTTAAAGATATAAATACAACAATAGCTAATGCACCTTTTCTAAGAAGTCCATATTTTGAAAAGGATTTTATTCTATACACCTTTGCTTCAGACAACTCTCTCTCGGTGGTGCTTACTTAGAAAGGAGAATTGGGAGATGAATATCCAATATCATTCATGAGCACAGGGTTGCAAGGGGCTGAATTGAATTACCTGGTTGTGGATAAACAAGCGTATGCAGTATTCAAGGTAATAAAAAAATTCAGGGCCTATATTTTGAAGAATAGAACAAAATTTATCATTCCTCATCCGGCTGTTAGGTCTCTCTTTGTACAGAAGGAATTGGGTGAGTGAAGAGGAAATTGGGTGACCGTGCTACAAGAGTATGATTTGGAATTCAAATCGACTACCATTATTAAAGGTCAAGGACTGTGCAAGTTGCTTGTCGAAATTCATGCTAATGAATATTATGATTGGGAGAACAAAGTTGAATTAAACTTAATTGATGTATGTCCCATTTTTACTACTCTTGAATCATGGTACAGATATTTGGTGCATTATCTTCAGTAAGATATCTACCAGAACATTGGAACTCCAAGAAGAGGAGGGCACTTTGATTGCAGTCAACCTCTTCTCATATAATTAATGGAGTATTTTTCAGGAATAGCTATGATGGAGTTTTTCTTAGATGTCTGGAGAAGGAAGATGCATTTAAAGTATTCAAAGAACTACGCAACGGTCCTGTGGGAGGACATTTCTATGGGGATACCATGGCTCATAAGATACTTAGAGTTGGGTACTATTGGTAAACTCTATTTAAAGATGCTGATGCTTACGCAAGAAAATGTGATGTGTGCCAAAGGAGTGGTGGCAGATTGTCAAAAGCAGCCAGACCATTACAACCTGCTATTATTTCAGAACCATTCGAATAGTGGGGCATAGATATTATTGGATATATTAACCCAAACCCTTCACGGTAACATTGGTATATCCTCATGAACATGAACTATTTCACATGATGGGTGGAAGCGGTTCCTCTGCGCAAAGTGAATGAGGATGTAGTCATCAAATTCCTATAAGAGAACATCATAACCAGGTTCGGGGTTCCAATTTCTCTTGTTTTTTACAATGCATATTATTTCTCATCTATCAATATAACTGAATTTTCTTGTGAAAAAGGAATAAAATTACATTATTCAGCAAATTATTATCCATGGGGAAATGGGTTAGCAGAATCAACGAATAAAAATCTCATTCGAATTTTGAAGAAAATTGTTATTAAGAGTCAAAGAAACTGGCACATATCCTTTCCTAATGCACTATTGGTAGATAGGGTCACCCAAAAAAAATCCCTAGGAGTTTCTCCCTATACTATGGTATATGGGAAGGAAGCCATTTTACCCCCAAACATTCTGCTCTTGTATATGCAATTAGCTCAAGCCTCAAGAGGATTCGACGGTGAAATACTACAAGCATGAATTAATGCTCTGTTGAAAATTGAAGAATCTAGACAAAAGTCCAAAGATAGGTTTAACCAACATTAGGACATTGTCAATACATGGTTTGACAAACAAAAATCTGGGAAGGGGAGCTTTGAAGTAGGAAACTTAGTCTTAAAGTGGAATCACCCGCATGATGAGAAGGGAAAACACACGAAATTTCAACATCTATGGGTTGGCCCCTATCAGATTACTGAGAAGCTTGGCCCCTCAACTTACAAGTTGAAACATTTACAAGGACAGGAAGAGAGTCTTCCTGTAAACGGCCTTGTTCTCAAACAATACTTTACCTAAGAGTTTGGAGCACTTTTTGTTAGAATAATCAACCCATAGTTAGCTACCTTAGACATTAATTTATCCAATGTTTGTCTTATTTGCCTAGTTTCCATATTCCACCTTATGCAAGTTGTCCTCCACACATCCAAAGTGGTCAAACTTGCTAAATTTGAGTCATGGAGCGCTTGGGAAACCACTTGGAATCAAATCTGCTTTATTCCTGGCCTTCCTAGCGCATGTCTGCTTTTTCTGAGTTTTAAGGCAATTGGGAAAGTTTGACTAGGTGAAGTTAACTTGTTTTTTGTCCTCATCATCCTCCACCCTTTTCTCCTAAGAAAAGCATGTATGAGTTTTCCTTCCATCACCTATGAGCTTGCCTAATTGATTTTGCCAATTCGTGAGCTCCTAGATAGATTTGGAAACTGCTTTATTCACCTATGGGGGATTTGCTTAGATTTAGTAAGCCTGCTTTTGACCAAATTCGAATGGCATCCTTATGCATTCGAATCTCTCATGTAATTATTTATTGTGGTAGCCTATGACTTCACAGGTTTGGCTATTGTACACTGATTCAATACAGATTAGTGTTCTGCTCCATATTCAATCTCCTTTGTGAGTAATTTGCATGTGTAATTGGAAATTTTTGTGAGTGTAATTGTTCTAACACATGGGTTCAATTTCCACATGGTATCAGAGCCTTTGTAGATTGATTTCTCTCCTTCCAATTTGTTATTGTAGGTTCGACATCATTGACTGGGAGCATTATGCTGACTGAAGGGACAATTTCTGAGCTATGGATCAATCTTAGAAGATCATCTTGAATCCATTTAACTTCTTTGAATGGAAAGCAGAGATGGAGATACTGTTGAGAGTGAAAGACCTCTACAAAGTGACTATGGCAATAGAAGTAGAGCCCAATGCAGTTGCAGAGAAGATTAAATGGCACAACAGGAGGGATGAGGCCTATGGTCTCCTGTGTCTGAGCATATCCAAATACCTCCTTTTCCATATTGATGGATCAACATCACCAAATGAAGTATGGGAGAAGCTTGTTGAGATTTTTGGTAAGACAGATGAGATGAGGGGACATCAAATTGAAAATGAATTGATCTCCCTGAGTCCCAATAGCTTTGAATCCCTGCAACTCTATTTTTGCAAGTTCAAAGCCCTTGTTTTGTAGCTAAAACAATGTGGGATCAAAAAGAAGGATGAGCAACTGGTTTTGGCCATACTCTCGAAGCTTGGCCCTAACTATTTAGTGTTTGTATCGACCTTCCATGCCACAAAATTGACAGCTCGAGCCTAGAAAATGCCTAGCCTTGCAGATTTCATAGAATCTCTCACACAAGAACAAGATAAATTGGTGATGATGGGCACCATCAAACCTTCCAAAGACCAAGCTCTGGTTGCTGGAGATTCGATGTTGGATTCAAAAGGCAAGAAGAAAGCTAAGAAGCCACCTAAGCAAAAGAGAGAAAAGAACAAGTCTCCAGAGGAGCCTCAAGGTTCCAAGAAGAACCCCTAGAAGAAGAAGAACAAAGGAGAAATAAGCAAGTGCGCATACTGCAGTAAGGGCAATCATTTTGAAATCTCCTGCATGAAGAAGCAAATAGACATGCTGACCCAACTCCTGGAGAAGAATGGAATCTCCCTTCCAGACAACTCAAAGAAGAGGGAAGGAGGATCAAATTCATAAGACAGAGAGAGAGTTCATGCATTGGTTGCTGGCACATCAAGCTCACCTAGTTTCATCATTGATTCTGGAGCTTCAAGACATATGGTTTCAACCAAGGAGGCATTCACCTCACTTGACATGTCGAAAGGTCCACCAATTGTACTGGGAGATGACTCTCTCACTGAAAGTTTGGGCAAAGGGAGGATTGATCTTGACCATGGTAAGTTCAGCAATGTCTTGTATGTTCCAGGTCTTGCCTCTGACCTCTTATCAGTGTATTAGATGACCCACACAGGGTCTCCAAAGAAGGTCATATTCTCCCCTGATGAAGTTGAGATCACAGTGATCTCAAGTGGTAAAGTCATTGCAAAAGGAGTTGCAAATCACACTTCGAAGGTATACATGTTCTCACACTTCCTACCCTACTCAAACCCCTCTACTCTTCTGATTCATGCTAATGAGGCAAGCAAGCTTTGGCATGAAAGATTTGGCCACCTTAATTACAAGTATATTTCTGATCTTAGTGAAAAATAAATGGTCATAGGGTTACCAAAGATTAAGTTTTCCAAAGGATTCTGTCAAGGTTGCATCTTAGGAAAACACCCAGAGCATAAATTTGAGAAAGCTAGTCATGAGAGAACCTCTACACCTCTTGAGTTGATCCACAGTGATGTTGCTGGCCCATTTCCTCATATTTCAATGAGTCAGGTCAAATATGCATTGAAATTCATAGATGACTTTTCCAGGTATTGTTGGGTTTACTTCCTGAAACACAAGTCTAAAGTTTTTGGACTCTTCAAAGTCTTTAAGGCTTTGGTTGAAAACCAGTTTGGGAGGAAACTCAAGGTCCTCAGATATGACAATGGTGGTGAGTATGTCAAGTTTGAGTTCATTCAATATTGTGCAGATGCAGGTATTCAGATGCAGCATTCTATCCCTTACACACCACAATAGAATGGCGTTGCTAAGAGGAAGAACAGATCATTGAAAGAGATGGCAACCTGCATGATGGAGGTTAAGACTTTGCCACCAAAGTTTTGGGCCGAAGCTATAAAATATGCAGCCTATATCCAAAATAGGGTGCCCCATAAACAACTTGATGGTATGAATCATTTCGAAGCATGGAGTGGGCACAAGCCAGATGTGACCCATTTCAGAATTTTTAGCTCAAGGGCTTGGGCTAGAATTCCAACAGAAAAGAGGAAGGCTTTGCAGCCCCAAAGCCAAGAGTGTCTATTTGTTGGATACTCTGAAGATTCAAAAGGGTACATGCTGATCAATTTGAGCACAAACAAATCCTTCATTGAAAGGTGTGTTCAGTTCCAAGAAGAGCCCCTAGCAGCAGTGGAAGTTGGAGAATCCTCTTCACCACCAGAACCTTTGAATGTAAGTGAAGAGATAGTTGAACTTGTTGATTCTGATATGTCTGATAATGATGATTTAATTACAGATCCTAACAGTCCTACAAGACCAAAATGGGCAGAAAAGACCATTCATGCAGCTGGAGAACTAGCTGGAAATCCTAATGATCCTAGGAGGACTAGATCTCAGTTTGAGAGTGCTATGTGCATGAAAGATCCTATGTTTGCAGAGAAATGCTATCTAATGGTTGAATCAGACCCACAGACATATGAATATGCAGCAAATGATCCAAGATGGCAAACAACCATGAAGGAAGAGTTCAGCTCACTCCATAAGAACAACACTTGGGAGCTGGATGATCTTCCCCCAGGGAGGAAGCTAGTTCAGTGTAAGTGGGTTTACAAAATCAAATTTGCTGCTGATGGTTCACCTCTAAAATACAAGGCTAGATTGGTAGCCAAGGGCTACTCACAGGTACATGGCATAGACTACAATGAGACCTTTGCACCAGTGGCATCGGATGGACTCCATCAGGCTAGCCTTAACCATTGTAGCTTCAAAGCAGTGGGAGGTACATCACATGGATGTGAAGTGTGCTTTCCTGAATGGAGATCTCACTAAATAGATTTACATGTAGCAGCCTCAAGTATTTTCTACTAATCCATCGCTTGTGTGCAGGCTAAAGAAGTCATTGTATGGGCTTAAGCAAGCCCCCAGGGCTTGGTATGCCAAGATTGATAGCTTTCTGCTATCACTGAATTTTGTTCGATGCAAGTCAGATCCAAATGTATATTTGAAGCTTATTCATGGTTCATTAATGATCATTGTTTTGTATGTTGATGACCTTCTCATTACAAGAAGTTCAAAGGATGAAATTGCCTCCTTGAAGGATGCAATGAACCATGCCTTCTCAAAGACTGATTTGGGCTTATTGAGCCAATTCTTGGGGCTCGAGATTGCTCAAACCAAAGATGGAATCAAAGTACATCAGTCCAAGTATGCCTTGGATTTGCTGAACAAATTCAACAAGAAGGATTGCAAGCCAAGCAAGACTCATTTTCTTTCAGGAGTTAAGCTTGAAGAAGCTGATTCTTCACCTATGGTAAACAATACACTGTACAGGAAATTGATTGGATGTTTGCTGTATCTTACACATACTCGACCTGATCTTTCTTATGCAGTAAGTGTGGCTTCAAGATACATGGATCAGCCTCATGAGATCCATTGGAGAGTAGCCAAAAGGATCCTTAACTTTGTTCAGGGAACAAGGACTCATGGGATCTTCTACAAAGCTAAATCTGATCTTGATTTGATTGGGTTTACTGATAGTGATTGGGCAGGTGACAACACAGATCAAAATTCAACATCAGGATATGTGTTCATTCTTGTTGAAGGGCCAATCAGTTGGTCAAGCAAGAAACAGAGTGCCATTGCACTCTCATCTACAGAAGCAGAGTACAGAGGAGTTGTAAATGCAGCAACTCAATGTTTATGGTTGCAGGGGTTACTTGGTGAGTGTGGCTTCGAATCAGAATACTCAACTACTATATATTGTGATAATCAGAGTACCATTCGAATCTGCAATGATCCAGTTTAGAGATAGATAACCAAACACATTGAGATCCATATGCACTACATCAGACAGCTTGTGCATGATGGCACCATTCACCTACTCTTCTGTTCATCTTCAGAACAAGTAGCAGATATCTTCACCAAAGTTTTTTGTGAGAAGACATTCAGCAATCTCAAATCACTGCTGGGGATTGCTGATCATGCTGTGAAGCATGAGTGATGACAAGATTTTCAAATTTTGTTTTATTGTCCATGTTTAAGGGAGGAATTTTCCCACTGGGTTTTTGCCTCTTTCCTTGGTTAAATGGACATGCAGTATGTAAAGGGTGACTAAGCCTTGTTTCTAGGCCCTATAATTTTCTGATATTTTACTCATAAGTCAGGCTTAAGGGGGGGTGTTAGAATAATGAACCCATAGTTAGCTACCTTAGACATTAATTAATCCAATTTTTGTCTTATTTGCCTAGTTTCCATATTCCACCTTATGCAAGCTGTCCTCCACACATCCAAAGTGGTCAAACTTGCTAAATTTGAGTCATGGAGCACTTGGGAAACCACTTGGAATCAAATCTGCTTTATTCCTGACCTTCCTAGTGCATGTCTGCTTTTTCTGCTTTATTGCCTGCTTTTTCTGAGTTTTAAGGCAATTGGGAAAGTTTGACTAGGTGAAGTTAACTTGTTTTTTGTCCTCATCATCCTCCACCCTTTTCTCCTAAGAAAAGCATGTATGAGTTGTCCTTCCATCACCTATGATTTTGCCTAATTGATTTTGCCAATTCGTGAGCTACTAGACAGATTTGGAAACTGCTTTATACACCTATGGGGGATTTGCTTAGATTTAGTAAGCCTGCTTTTGACCAAATTCGAATGACATCCTTATGCATTCGAATATATCATGTAATTATTTATTGTGGTAGCCTATGACTTCATAGGGTTGGATATTGTACACTGATTCAATACAGATTAGTGTTCTGCTCCATATTCAGTCTCCTTTGTGAGTAATTTGCATGTGTAATTGGCAATTTGTGTGAGTGTAATTGTTCTAACACCTGGGTTCAATTTCCACACTTTTGTACATAAATAAAACTTTTCTTTTCTTGATTTTCTCTAGTTTGTTTTTCTTTTCTGATTTACTTTGATTCATATTTTTGCTTTTTATTTTCTTATGATAAACCAACTCAATATTTGACGCTTGGAAATATAGGAATCTAAATAATCTCAAATGTCTTTGAAATTCAGGTTTTGCTTATGGGAGAACATCTGTGGTAAAATTTTATCAAATATGAGATTCTTTAATTATTGAGAGATTATAGAAAGGGAAGCTAACTTCAAGCCCACATTGGAGTCATTATAAACCCTATAAAATAACTAAGACTCGTGAGGTCTACAGTACTATCTTGGGGCTCCATCCATTCTCACACTAATATATGTCTTAGAAAGCCTACCAGGATAGACCCATGGAAAGGAAGCAGGTTTGACAGATGTATGGCTTTCAAAATAACACCATGCTACAAATCAAAAGCCAAAAGGATTATATTAAAGAGTCAAAATTCCAAGACATACAGTCTACATCAAAGAAACAATGATGCAGGAATAAACCATCATATCAAAAGGGTTGCTTAAACAACATATATCAGAAAGGTTCTTCTCCGTTCGTGAGCTTGAAACAAATTAATCACTCACACAAAAGGACATTATGGATGGAAGAAACCATACCAAATTCTCAAAGTGGAAAGAGCAATCAAGGAAGACTCAGAAGACAAATATCATTAAAGAAAGCATCAAAAGAATGTTGATAGCATGGGAATGAGTAAAAAATGAATACATCTATCTAAACCTTGTTACGAAGCTATGGAGTCATATCTATTGGCAACCAAAAGACAAAGGTAAAATGAATTTCATATTTTGACCCCAGGAGAGTTATCAAGACTCCTGGTTCTGGTTACCCTACTCCCAGAAGATGACAATCAATGTGATGCACATAAGTTAATAATCTAGGAGGAAATTGGTGTCCACCCACCTATTCCACTTGGACCCCCACCATTGTTTCTTTCATTTTTCCAGTTTCCTTAATTGTAGCACAATTTACTATTTTTGGCAGTTTTTGGGTCCTAAACTTCCATAGCCGTTTTGAGGCCCTAAACGACGTTTTTTCGGCATCGAATGGTCGAGAAAATAGGAGTCCTTTCTTGCCTTATTGTTTTTTAATTATGGATGTATTCATTGAAGAGATATTTCTAACGATGTATCATGCGCATCAAACGAAGGTTGTATGCCAAAGTTACGACCCCGGGAAATTGATGGACCAAGTTACCCAACGGGGCCCACATTCTGGTGTTTCACCTCCTAGGGTTAGGTTTTTGGATGTGTAGGGTTTCCATTGTTTCTTAATAATATATAGGCCTTTGAGCCTCATTGTAACATAGAGTTCAGAGGCATGTAGCCGCCACATCTCTTCTCAGAGATAAGCTACCAGCACTCTAGCTAGTTTATTTCAATTCTGTATGTAAACAAGTTTCGGTTCCTTGATTAATGAAATGAAGTGTTATTTCCACTGCATATTTGTTTCTATAGTTATTTGTGTATTCTGTTGCGTTATTGCATAAATCTGGATCAGTTACACCCCTAGATAAGTCTAGTCTTTTAAAGGATCTCAGAGAATATATTGAAGAAATTGTTGTATATTCACAATCTAGTACCATGTAGTAGTCTTGTTTACGAAAGATAGTTTTTTCACAGATCTTTGTTCACCAACCAGTTTCCAATTTTTGTTGTTGCAACTGCTTCCCCAAAATTTTTATATTTTAGGGACCCTCATATTTTTGTGTTTGGAAGCATACTTAAACTAGTTTTTAACTCAAGGAAGTCAATCTTACACACTTAGTTTTTTCCAGAAGTTTGAGAAAAAGAAGATTTGGCTAAGTAAAAACTTACTTTTTCCTCTGATATATCGGAGCAACTTGGCCAGTTTCTCTGACATGTTGGAGTAACTCGGCCAGTTGCTCCAAAATGGTCGGCTGGATAAAAAGAAAGCTTTCGCACCCACCGTTTCCATATAAATCAACGAAACTTTCCAACACTGTCGGGAGTGACGCACTAATCACCGTCGAAACAATCAGAGAATTTCGATGAATATTGTCGATGTTAAAAGGTTGCCAAGTTTTCGGGGCAACTCAAAATTTTCTCCAATACAGTCGCATCAGAAATGGAATGGTCGGTAGAATGAGTGTTGACAAAGCCAATCGAAGGAATTCGATGAGTTGTCACCGACACGGTCAGAGGAGCCTTAATATTTTCTGCCGAAACAGTCGCAAGAGATCATGAAGCGTCGTCGATAATATCAAAGGGTTTCCAAGAGTATCACTGACATTGTCGATGTTACTTTTCTTTTTGACACGATTGACAGAGTTTCGTGCCAAACGGCATTGCACCAACCACCACATTTAATTCACCAACCACCACTTTTAGTGATCCAACAACCTCATTAATGAAATTTTCATTTAGTTTTCTATATATGGGTGAGTTTATTTTGGTTTTAAAAGGTAAAACATCGTTCAACCCAACATCCATGAGCAGAAAAATAGTTGGATCGATTACATCCATCCTAGCCCACGAAAATTCAGCACTTAATAGGTAGGCTCCTCATCTTTTGTACTATTGTGATTTCCTAAAGGTTGAAACTTTATATGTGGTAGTGTTGTTGCTACAACTATTACCCCAAAAAAAATTGCATTTTTTAGGGTCCCCCTTTAAATTTTTAGCTTTTGGTTACTTAGACCTTTTGCACTTTGAAAGCTATCACTCATGACTCGGTTTCACCCTAAATAATCTCAAAGAGTTTGTTTTTGCACTAAGTAAGATTTTTTTTTTTGACTCGATGTAGCGTACGGATTTTAATGTTTTGGCCGATACAGCGGATAGGCTTTGCATTTTAGAGAAAGCACATTTCAGCTTATTTTGATCAGATACGTCAAAGGCTTTTTGTGTTTTTGGCCGACACAGCACAGGCCTTATGCTTTTGTCGTCGAAACTTTTCTCGATTTTTTTTATCTGCTACGTCGGATTTTGTTCCGATATTTTTTCGCAACGACAAAATTTTTTTGCCTTCCCCAGCCGACTCTTTATCGTTGTTTTCTTGCGTTGTTTTCAACCCGCTACGTTGGAAAAGTTTGCATCTTCCTGTCAATACAGCAGATATATTTTGAGTTTTCATCCAATAACCTTCTTTCCAAAGTTGTGATTTGCGTTGTGGAAAGAGTTTTGGTTTCCAGCCGCAATTAGCAGCGTTAGTCTTGGCCTTGTAACCGATATTCTCCGTCATGGTTGTTTATCTTGAAACGACAAATTGCGGCAACTGTATTTCTTATAGGGAGACGGAGCTAGCGGGTCGGTTAGGTTCTTATTGCCGATATTTATGGAGCCGTAGTGGTGGAAGGGTCATGAAAAGACATCAGTGGTTGATCTCCTCGTAGAGAGGATTGATAGTAGCGGTAGTATTATGAGTTTCGAGTCGCCGTTGTTGGATTTTTTTTCACTTCGCATGTCGTTATGGGTTTTTCAATGCACTTTATTTTTTGCGCCAATACAGCGTTCTTTTCGCACTCATGTGGTGTAAGGTTTTAATGACCGCAGTAAGTGACTTTCCCCATTTTTCCTATATATAGTCTAGGGGAATTTTGTTATTTTCATGTTATAATTGTGAAGGGTTAGAATTTGATTAAAACCTATGGAATTCACCCATTTTGGATGCCCATTACGAATTGGGAAGCCGCCATCTGGAGCTTACGTGGGTTTTGGACACCGCATTTTTAGCTGTCTTCGAGCTCAGTTTGTAGGTAGGATCTAATCCACTTTACATCTCTTTGATTGGTAGGATGGTTAGGGTGCAACCTGTCATGGTTCGATAGGTAGTTCATTTAGGTTTCATTGCAAGGATAGGGTTGCTGCATTTGTCATGAGTTTAAAAGAGCCTTCTCCTCAACCTCTCGTTTTGTTTTAATCTGTCTACCTCTTGACCTAGCTGAGTCAGGCTGTAATTTTCTACCTACTCCCAAGTTGTTCCCTATCGTTTCCATTTAGATATGGTTTGCTCACAGCACTGGGTACGTAATGATGAATCCAGGATGGTCCAAGTTATTTTCCGTCCATTTCTTCCCTGGTTCTTGTTTATATACAATGATAGGGGTTTGCGAGACTTTAAGACATGCGAGCCGTTTGTGCTTTTGGTTTTCTTTTACCTTGTTTCCTTGTCGTAGGTATTAGATTTGGTGGTCGAAGCCATGGCATCACTGTGTTTTGGCTTTGGATTGGTATGCACAGGATGTAAGTCTCATAGAGGGATCATGCTTAAGGTTTCAGTGGTGGTTTTGGTAAATACCTTGGGATGTGCTTGGGAATAATAAGTTTAAGCTTTCGACTCCTCAGACTAATCTCACTTGTGAACTAGGGTTTTTCCCGGTTGGACCTCGCTAGGATCTGTCACCCTATTTTCAAGTGTGTTGTAGGTGTCAGTTTGATGGTATGCGAAGTTTTGCGGTGCAAAGTCATGTTGATGGTAAAGAAGATATGGCAAAATATACTGGTCAAGCTTGTTCTAGAAGGAATGTTTTGTTAGGAGAAATGATAATTTCCTTATATGCATTCCAAGTTTTACAGTATTGCTTCATTTCTTGTGTATATGAATGCATGTGGTTTCGAACTGTAGGGATGATAAGACATTTTATTGTTTTTCTATAGGCTTAGTCTGTATCTGACACCATGCCTAATAAATGCAAGAAGAAAGACAAGATTGCAGACAACGAATCAGAAGTCAAAATCACACCAAGAGTAGAGATAATATATGAGGATACTAAATATGTCACCGGGGCCGAGCCTGAATTTAAGTGGGGGTAGATTTATCATATGCTCCAAGATCAAAAAGTTCCAGATGCAGGCTTGGAAGATATAACCCTGTTTAACAACATATTGAGATCAGGAATCAAAAAAGTGTCCACAAGACCAGAGCTATTTCCTTGCCCCGAGGTCATTGGATGGATTCTATCTAAAGCTGATGCAAAGGGGATGATCATGTACAATGTTGAAGATAAAGGATTTGCCTCTTTCACCCATGCATTCATAGCTAATGCTTACAGCTCGCCAACTTCATAAGTCAGCATGAAAAATGATTGGATAAATAGTCTGACCATTGATAACATTGGAGTTGCGAAGATGATGACAACCGAAGTAAAGTCCTTTCGACAAAAGGCATCCGAGGAATATGAAACTGCTAGTCTGTGTACCCCATATAAGCTGGTAGCTCTAATGTTAAACAGGATATTTCATAGAGCTGATGGAAGGTTTTACAAGTTTGGATGGATACCACTAATGTACCATGTAACCATGATGGGGAATGTGTTCAATTGGGCATATATCATAGCAAACAGTTTGTCCTCTTGGATAAATGTCGCACAGGAAGGATTGCACCGAAGGAAGTCTAAATTTTATATGGGATCCTTTTTTATTGACTGTATACTCTGTTTACATCCATTTGAGAAGATAAACTGCAAGTGGAAGGAAGGAAAAGCACCCATCTATGCAGCATACCATATTTTGTGGGCTCACAAATATCACAGTTATTGCAAGCTGATTTGTGAGGAGTTCTTAATGCCACTGTACCAGTTAATTTTCCTTGAGGAATGTAAATTCCTGTCTGAAGGTACTTTGGATTCCATAAGGGAATTTGGAGACTACTTATTTTCTGAAGAGGGAACCTACTTGAGGATGTATGGGGGAACCAAAGCCCCTTCACTGCTTCCCAAGTACGCGACTGACTATGTAGTACATAAAGAAGTAGTGAGACGGCTCTTCTTGGATGGTTTCGGGAGTTATTTGTTTGATATGAAGAAGGTTGTGTTCCCTTCTATGCCATTTTATGTCAGTAGTTATAAGTTTTCCAAGGTCAAAAGTGCACCAGAGTTCATGAAAGAGTTGGAAATATTTCATTTTGGTGAAAAGAGTTTTCATAGAAATGATTCTCAAGGAAAGGTTGCAGCACACCGTGCTCTCTTGAAAGTGAACTTCAAGTACACTGATCATTTAGATAAAGATGAAGAATTGTATTGAAATGCTTGCAATATGACCGCTCTGAACAAGCGTCTTAGGAGGAACATCACAGTGTCGGGAGGCAAAGGCAGTAGTAGCAATAATCCCAAATAGAAGGGACAAGATGAAGAGGTTGCATGGAAAGAAAGGGAAGAAACAACACGAAGATTAGCATAAGGTGCAAAGAAACTGCTGGCTGAAGAGGCCAAGAGAGAAAAGGAAGAGGAAGAGCAAAGAAGGAAAGAAGAGGAACAAAAGCAGAATGAGGCAGAAGAAAGATTGAAAAGGGAATTAGCAGACAAAGCAAAAGAAGAAGCTGAGAAGATAGCAGAAGATATTAGACAAAAAGAGCAAGAGGATCTGGATAGGGAATCCCATGAGCATAATATTATTCAGGATAATCCAGAAAGTCTCCCTTCCACCTCAGGAAATATACTGACAGGAGGTCACCTCCCTATTGTTGAGTTGGGTTTGGTACCTTTCACTCCATCGAAGCAACATGAAGTTGCAAGTTTGGAAAATGTATTCTTTGACCCCAAGTGGAAATCAATTGTATGGAGATCCGAGAATACATTGAAAATGGGTACCCAGCCCAAAGTTACCACAGTGACTGAGAAAATTGTTGTAAAGAATATAGAGGAGGATCCAGAACATATGGCCTCAATTGGTATTGCAACTGCACAGGAGAATGCCTATAATGTTAGTAAGCTGAAAGGAGCAATTGACCAATACAAAGATAAAATGGCACAAATGAAGGAAACCTTGAGGAGGGAGTAGAGAGTAGGCCGAGAAACAAAGAGGAAGTATGATGCCACCCTTTCGGACTTAGAGAAGCTTCAGTGGGATTACCAGATTTTGGAGGCATAAAAGGATGCTTTGGAACTGTTAAATACTATCCTTGGTGGAGAAAAGAGACTTAGAAAGGAAGATGGCAGAGATGGAAATACGAAGGTCCATAGCTGATAATAAAGCGTGGGAGTCTAAAGTTCGAGTTGCAGAACTAGAAGCACAGAATAGTTCCTTAGAGGTAGTGTTGAAACCAACAAATAAATGGAAAATGGATATAGAACCTCTCAGAGAGCACTCTCTCTTGCTCAGAGGTAAGATATATCAGGTTTAGGTGAAGCTAGTAGAGGAATTCTACATAATTAAGTAACTAAAAGCCATATTACAGGAGATCTTAGTGAAATCCATTGAATTCAAAATGAAGACTTAGGAAATTGCAGAAACTATATAAGGTCAATTGAACTGGTTGGAAACTAATAAATAAATTTCGGAAAATGCGCCTAGGAAGAGTCCAAAAAGGTTGCATATTGAGTATGATATCATGAATTTTAGAAGCAAGGTAGCTGCAAGACTAACAGTCGCAGTTGAGAAGACACTGGACAGATGCATGGAATTCTACAAAAAGGTGCTTACAACCCACAATAGATGCATACATCTTCATTGAAGAGGCTGCAAAAGTTTCCATATCAGGAGGAGCATTTGAAGTACCTGCATAATAGGCTACAAGAGGATGAACTTCATATACAGTTGCTTAAAGGTCTGAATGAAAAGGTGGTAAAAGTTTTGGTGGCTCAAGCCGTAGTCAGCAATTGCCTGCTGGAGGACCAGCTTAGAGTAACTCCACAAAGGGTCGCAGAGATAAAATCCCAACTTTCCACACACGAGGTCACAACTAGATTTTTGGAACCAACAGACTTCAAGACCATAGCTATAGATGTTGTTACGTGGAAGTAGTTCGTGAATGGATTGACTGGCCCCACTTGATTTGTCTTATCTTATTCACATGTGGAGATTTTTATGTAATATTTTGTATTTATTCCATTTTCCTAGTGAGCTCACTAGAGGACAAAATTTTTGTAACCGAAGAGTTGGGGAAGCCCAAAGGGCATGGATAACCAAAAGTCCTTTTGTAAATGTATAAGTATAGGTAAAATAGAATAGAGAGGGGACTTTTTCTAGCTCTCATATGCTAAAACGTTTTGTAAGGAGGACTATTTCTTTTTATAATAAATAGGACTGAAATTTCGTTGGAGAGAGGACTGCATGAGTTTCAAAGCATGTTGTGTAGATCGTTGAATAAGGAATTATTTCTATTTTAACATGTTGTACAATTTGTGAGATCGTTCTAAACCCGCTAAACTATTTCTTTGTTATGAATGATTTCATGTTATGTTATGAATCTTATGCAATAAATGAATGATGAATGTCTTAACTTAACAAAGCTATCTTTGTATTATTTTTTTGTTGTATCTATGTATTCAGAATTTAACAGCTACCAGTAGAATCATGCGTGTAAACAATATAGTACATCATTCATCCTACATAATTTTTCTCCCTGGGGATAGTTTAAATTAGATGAGATTGAATTATTTGTTCTTTGCTTTGGGTGATTGAGGGACAATTGATTCATGTTAGGCAAGAGGTAAGACCCTATGCAACTCACTACGCGGCTAATTGCTTGTGAGGTTCTTGTTTTGGAAATCACCTGCATTTAGTTTAGGCACTTGCATATCATTCATAAAACATAAAAAATTACATAAACGGTGGACCGGGCCGCAACTGGTAAAATAGATTTAAAGATTTATTTAATTATACGGTAGTTGGTCTGCTAACCAGATGGATTCCCCATACCAAATGATAAACGATCTAATTGGGAACGATTATTGGGGAGAATACCTACTGTCAGTACCTAGGATTTTTCCAAGCATCAACAGGTAGAAACTTGGGTAAAACGTATTGTAGTTGTGTCTATGTTGTGTTAAGGGTATTTTCCTCTCTGTTCTACAACCTCTGTATATGTGTCTGTAATTCCATTGCCATAGTTTAGGTTAAAATTGTCTTCGATTTATGCGAGACAAAAACCCATTATGTTTGTTTTTAAATTCAAGCTTGGCCTTGCGGCTGTTTTCACACCACAACCAAAAGAATGCAAACCTCTTTGGGCCTAGGGTTTTTTGGACCGGTCGTTTAGAAACCTTGCATTCATGGCATTTTATCCCATCCGTCATGGAGATTTTCTTCTCGTAGTTTTTCTATTTTCTCATGGTTAACTCGTAGAGGAACTAGTTGCTCAGTTGAGTTTCTTAGAGAGGATTTATACCCGGGTCAGTTTATCAAAGGCTCCATTGTTTGTGTGAGTACCCATCAATGTAGTATACGCAATAAAAAGGGTGAGTTTTAGTTGCTTACTATGCAAATCAATTACATAATCAATATTTAGGAGGATAGGTGGAGAAAGGAAGAAATTGTAGGTGGGTGAGGTTTAAGGAATTTTATAAACACTCTACCCTGTCAAGCCACCATACCCAGCGGAGGGAGGGGGAGGGATAAGAAAACCCCCGTATCCATACACAATAGAGGATAAGTATGCAGCACTGAATACACATTGAATATTTATAACCTAGACCCTATAACGCTTCGAAACCTTGGAATGGTACTACCTTGACCAGTGCATGCAATGATGATATGCACCTGAGGACCATCATCATTACACATAAAAAATTTCCCGACTTACTTGATAAAAACTAGAGGATTACAATGTTTAAAAAAAAACTCGAGTTTTCACCTTCCGAAGTTTTGAGATGAGTTATTGCAACGATGTAACGCATTCACCTAGCTCTCTTTGCGCAGCTTCACCTTTAAATAAAATCGTGAATAGAAGCCTCTTTGCCTTGAAAAATCTGAAGTTAATAAATAAAAGGGTTGGGAATCGAGCTTGTGACCTCCATTAACCTGTATAAGACTCAACAAACACTAATAAAATTGCAAGTGAAAATGCATAATAGAACAGACAATCAGGTGCTTACTTACAACATTGTTTTGGAAAATTATTGTTGTTTTAAAATGAAGGAGAATTGGAGGGGATGTCTCCATACTTTTGATGTAGGATGGAAACAGGTTTATAGCTTATACAACAACATATGCATATGTGATGATAAGTTTTCATTTGAACTTTGTAATTGCATGTCCTTTTATTACACCACAAGTTCATTAAATGATCAATCAACTTCGAATGGAACACTTCTCTCCACCCTACACAACTGCATTTTGAATGGCTAGCAATGGATATATAGCTAAGGGTTTTCTCCCATTTCTAACACTGGATAAAGATGGCATGCTTCAATTTTGAGGGCCAATGTAGGTTTTTTCTGAGATCGATTATACATGTAGTAGTCTTTTCTTTTCAATATAGGATACCTCAGTATAATGATGCATTTGGTTATTCAAAACAGTTGTGGTATTACTAAATCACTTATAATTATGCTCATGCTCATACATCACAGGTTCTATTTTCACCAAGAAGTATTACCTTATTGATAACATATTTTAAAACAACAAATTCACACAATGCCTAAGAAAGGTAGTAAGAAGAAGGCAAAGGCAAGTGAACCAGACTTAGATGTGGAAATCATCTCCAAGATGGAAACTAAATTCAAAGATACCAAGGCTATCACAGGAGTTTCTCCTAAAATCAAATGGGGAGAACTCTATCAAATGATCAGAGATCAGAACATCCCAGGCGCTGGTCTCGAAGAGATGATTATATACCAAAACATAAGAAATCCAGGAATCACTAAAATCGCTACGCGCCCGGAGCTTTTTCCTTGCTTAAAGGTTATTGGGTGGATTCTGCCTCAGACAAATCCCACCTCGAGGATTATCTCTAACATTAAAGGAGAAGCTTTTGCTTCATTTACTCCAGCTTACATAACCTTGGCCTACAAGCTACCCCCTGCACATGCCACGATGACCAATGATTGGGTCAAAGGGATAAATATTTATCCCTTGGAGTATGCGAAGAGGATGGTAGTACCAGGGAAACAATTGTGCGAGAAGGCAAGAGGGGAGTATTAGTCCCAAACCCTACGGACCCCATTTAGGATCATAGTCTTCATGCTGAAC
Organism: Pseudotsuga menziesii; assembly: GCA_001517045.1. Lineage (NCBI taxonomy): Eukaryota > Viridiplantae > Streptophyta > Pinopsida > Pinales > Pinaceae > Pseudotsuga > Pseudotsuga menziesii. The sequence continues at coordinate 263,498 of LPNX010122344.1, forward strand.
AGAATTTGTGGCTGAGCTGATGGAACTGTGTATAAATTGAATTGGGTTCCTCTAATCTGTTATATAGCCTTTGAGGGCATGATTTTTAATTGGGCGGACATCATATTAGATAGCCTGTCATCTTGTGAAGCAGTCGCATAAGGAGGTATGACCCAAAAGAGGGTTTAGTTTTACATGTCATCCTATCTTATTGACTGCATTTTTTGCAGGAACCCGTTTTCTAATCTTGGGTGCATTTGGATCCATACTGAGGCTCCTTTTTATGTTGCTTATCAAATATTTTGGGCCCGTAAGTATGCGGGCTTTTTATAAACTCATTTGTGAATAATTTTCGATGCCTCTTTGCAAGTTAATTTTCCTAAAAGAACCGAATTTCCTGTCTAAAAACGCCATGGAGGCTATAAGTCAATATGGAGATTAATATTTCTCACATGAAGGCACATATCTTAGAATGTATGGATGTTCCAGAGATCCATCCCTTCTAACAAAGTATGACATAGACTATGTAGTCCACAAAGAGGTTATAAGGAAAGTGTTCTTAAATAGGGTCGACAACTTCCTGCACGACATGAAAAAGGAAAATTTTCCCCCATTGTCTTTTTGCATCGAAGGATACAAATTCTTCAAGGTAAAAATTGCCAATGATTTTTTGAAAGAGCTATAGATTTTTCATTTTGGAGAGAAACTTTTTTAGAGAAATGATATTAGAGGAAAGGTTGCAGAACATTGTGCGGCCATAAAAATACATTATGAATACTCAGATTTCTTCAACAAGGATGAAGAGGTATTCAGAAGAGCTAACAATATGAGGTTGTAGGAGGCAGAGGTTGATAAAAATAGAAAGAAGAAGTCGAGAAAAAGTAAGCAAAAGAAGCCCAGAAGTGGCAAGAAGAAGAGAGATCAAATAAAGAAGAAGAATAAAGAGCACGAAAGGAAGTCAAGGAAGCGACAGAAGAACTAAGGAGAAAGGAGGAAGAAGACAGGGTCAAGGAGGCTCTAGAACAAGAAACAACCCAAAATGAGCCAATGGACACAAACCCCCCTGCCTCATCAAGTGGAACAATGACGGGTGGTCACGTCCCCTTTGTAGAGCTCAGGCTTACTCCATTTACTCCATCTAAGAAACACAGTGTGGCTCACCTAGATACCATCATCTTCAACAAATCAAGAAATACCATCACATTGAGGTTAGAGAAGTGGTTAAACATGGGCACACAAGATGATGTAGTCATAGTCACCGTAGACACCATAATGGAGGGTACTCATAAAGACCCCAAATTCATGGCCTTAGTGAATATAGCAGTTGCACAAGACAGAGCCAACAATGTTGATATATTGATGGATGAGGTGGAGCGCAACAAGGAGAATATGCTTAAGTTGAAGGATAGTCTGGTGAAATTACAAGGAGAGGGAATAGATTTAAAAAGGAAGCATGATGCCATCCTCACTGAAAAGGATAGACTCCTAAGCGAGTACCCGACTTTGGAGATAGAGAAGGAAGCAATGAATGCCCAATTAGTAATAATGGAGGGAGAGAGAAATGATTTTGAAGCCATAATCCCACAACTGGAGTCAAAAGAATCTGTGGCAAGCCAACAGGTTGAAGAATTGAAAACCCGAGTAGAAGAATTGGTGGAGCAGAAGGAATCTCTAGAAATTCAATTGAAGATAGCTAATGAGAAAAAGCAGGACATCACTCCTTTTTGTGACCAATCTTGGAAAATTCGAAGAAAGATACATCAAGCTTGAGTTACTCTCACAGGTGAGATCTATAAAGTGAGGATGATAATGACGATACTAAGGGTGATTGTAGCAGGATCACTGAATTTCAGAAAAGGACTGATGGAGGTTAGAGAAAAGGTCAAAATCCAGTTAACCTAGGTAGAATATAACTCAAAGTTTCCAGAACATCTGCGACAAAAAAATAATCGAAGGCATAAAATCAGAAATGGCACTCCTAGAGTTTTGCAGGAAAGCCTCCCAGAGGTTAAGCAAAGAAATTTCCAAAACTATGGAAAAATGCGAGGACTTCTATAAAAAGATACATCAGGTCCACGAGAAATGCCAGATTCCATTGGTTCCAAAGATCACCGACCTTCCAAGAAAGGACCAACATATGGCGCTTTGCAGAATAGACTACAAGAAGACATGCAATACATCCAAAAAATATAAATTTTCAACGAAGAAGATATTAGCACTTGGGTTGGGAAGGTTTCTGTCAACGCTTACATCTTAGAAGGCATGTGTAGGTCTACCATATAAAAGGTGACATGCATAGAGACACAACTGGCAATGCATGAAGTGACCATGCAAGTACTAGAGCCAATAAAATACAAAACTATTGCAGAAGAGGCTAAAGCATGGGGAGCGTATGTTTCTAGCTTAGCAGGGCCCACTTGAAATTTTTGTCCTTTCTATTTGTTGGAATTTTCCTAATGTAAAGCACTAGAAGACAAATTTTGGAATCCCTAGGGTTAGGGTAATCAAAAGGTCACTAGATGGAGAATTGTAATTGTAATATAAATTGAGATAGGGAGTAGATAGAAGGGAATTTGGCTAGAACAAAGGAGGGCTAGACTATTTTGTAAAAGAACTCAATTTTTTGCTAATAAAGAAGGACCTATTTGCTGGGAAACGCCTACACAGGAATTTTCTTGGGATGTGTGAAATTTTACAATGTGGAATTACTTCTTCTTGTTTCCGTACAACTGTGAGATCATTCTAACTTCTCTTAATTACTTCTTTGGTTATGAATGATTTTGCTTTCTATGAAAATGTATGTGTATGAAATGAGTATTGAATGTTTTATTATATCATATATTTCCTTGATATTATTTCTGTTGTGAATAGGCATATGAAATTGAAACAACTATATGTGAGATTAGTATGAATAGTTACAGTACATTGCTCTAATTTTAAATCTGCTCCCTACGGAGATAGAATAAGATGGAATATAATATATTTGCTTAGATTTAGATTTCTTTTAAATTAATTGATTAGGAAAGAGCGATAAGTTGAGAGGTAAGAACCTACACATCACTTGTGAGTTTTTTGTTTATCAATTACATGCATTTAGATTAGGCACTTTCATTTCATCATTTAATTAAAGAAAACAACATAAATGGTGAATCGGGCCGTAACCGATAAAACATTTTAAAACACATTAATCTATGGTAGCCGGACCAATTATCGGACGGATTCCCCATACCAAATGGTGAACAATCTAATTGGGATAGATTAGGGAGAATCCCTAATGTTAGTACCTGGTAATTTTCCAGGCATCAACAAATCCCTATAGACTAAAGTCCCTGGGCTGTCCAAAATTCAAGAGGGATATTAGGGAGCTTAATCCACACAAGAGTTTAGGAGTCAACCTCTTCCCTGAAGTGAAAAAGAGGGTGCCATGACTTAATCATGAACAAGTATTTATTCCAAAACCAAAGAGCATGTAATATAGAGAGAGCATATTCCTTAGTTATGAAAATAAATCCCATCCAACCTCTAGGTAATAGATGAAAAACAAGGCCATAACCAACTACTAACACCCAAATTTTCTACATCTAATCATTTATAGAAGACATCGATCCTTGACGACCCACAAAATTCCCTACTAAAGTTCTTTCCTCTAAGTATGAAATTTAGTTAACCCATATATCTTCATTGATGACCAGAGTAGGCCTGCCACTTTTAGACTTGATCATATTCCTCTTCTTTCTACCCTTTCATGCCTAAGGATCCTTTATAGCTTCACCTTGGAGCTCTTCTAGTACTATATTCGGGCTAAAAAACCTAGAACCTCTAAGAACTACAAAAAGGGTATTTTTCAAATGGCAATACTCAAATACTTCAAGTGAGAGGAAGAAACAAGAATAATTTATTCACTCTTACCTAATCCTGATCCCTCGCTTAGCTTTGTCACATCATCTTCTTTGGGGACATCCACCTGATCTAAAGTAATAACCTGACAATCAAATAAATCAAGGGGATATGCATGGAGATATGGTGTATTAATCTTCTCCTTACTGGGGCTGAAAACTAGAATGTTTGCAAGACTATCAACCTCCTCCCTTAATGCAACAATCCATTGTTCCACACTAAGGTGTTCATTTACATGATGGATCTTAGATATACTCTCCTCCATTAGATCATCATTAGAATAATCCATGAGTGGTAAATAGTTATCCATCGGCATCTAGAAACTAATTATACTAGATAGGCATCCCCCAAAACAAAAGTAATCAATAGATGAAGGATCGTTCGACGATATCACTTCCCTTAGAACCAAAAACTGGGACCTAAACCCCCTAAGATATAGCCTCCTCTTGCTCTTCAAAGAGTCGACGAAAAGACCAGCCGATCTGCTTGTAAGTGTTGGTCAAGAGGACACAAAACCACCTCCAAGAACCCCACCCTAGAAAATCCAATCGATCTAAATCCGACACAAGACCAATCAATCAACCCAACATCCAAGGACACCTATCAAGATAAATAAATATAATCCTCCCTCATATCCACATAATATCATATGACACCAGAATATTCCATGACCCATCCACTTGTAGAAAAGATAGTTGATTGATCAACTGACAAATGAATATTGTGAAAAGTTCACTCCCCACTATGCAAGTAAGATACCAATTGCCTTGACCAAACATAGCCTCAAGAGAAAATGAAATATCCATTCCAAATGGACATCAAAGTCTTGGTCCAAAAATCGACCAAGAACACATCAAGCTCTTTGATTTTCATTCCAAAACCTTAGAAGGAGACCCAACAATCAAGTCACTGAAAAGAAAAAAAAAACCCCACCATTACCTAACCTTAGAGGATAGATGACAACTCCTACAAGAACAAAATCAGAACTTAAATATCGCCCTAAAAGAAAACTCATCAACATGAGGTCATCCTCCAGGAAAGATTTAGATCCAAATTGTTTGTCAAACTAATCATGATTTTGAGAAACCCTAGATCATGGACAAAGATATAGATCTCCCTTACTCTAATATATTCACGTATGGTTCTATGATATGTTGGAAAATGAACTATTCATAGTAGTCTAGGAGTATATAAAATTTGGAAAGACTCTAGGGGATTTAAATGAAACATAGCATTGACTCTTGAAAAATATTTCTCTAGACACCTTTTATTGGTATAAACCAATTTATTTATGATAACTCTATATTTTTTCCATAGGAAAAAATATTTTTATGCGTGTAGAATAAACGTAAACTTCCCTTTCAAGATTACATTTTCTTTGTCTACCTTAAAGGATGCATTATGTTGATGTATTTGTAACTTTGGAATGTATTTATCTGTGTATCTTATGTCTTGTAACCCGATGTTTATTCCGGGATGTATCTATTATGTAATTGAGTCATGTTTTCATGCCCCAATGTTCCGATTGGGAGGATCTATAATGTAAACAAGTCCTGTCAAGTCATAGTGGGTAACCCTCCAATTGTCTAAGGGTTAAAGTCCCCGCAATTCCGGGGCACTAGGGTTATTAGACTCTCCTAGTAGAGGTCAGCCCCAGTAGGGTTTTAGTCATGCCGGGATTAGAATAAATAGAGAACTGGAGTCTCTATTTATCACACAACTCATACACACTCAAGTGTAGCACATAGTTGAGGAAGGAGAAGACACTAGGGCTAGATAAGAAGAAGGATACTGTTGTCGGAGATCACTTACCATTTTGGGCTTTTCTATTTTGGTGCTGATTCTATCTCTGAGGAAGTTGTTGGTTTTCTCCATTTATGGTTTCCCCAAGGAAAAACACTATGTTCATTGTCTCTTGTGTTTGATTGTTGTGCTTGTTATTCTCTCAGTTAAAGATCCTAATAATGCTAGCTTAATGTTGAAAAACTAACATGGTATCAGAGCTAACCTGAGAAGAAGACATTGTGCAGCTGTGGGAACTAGGGCTTCCTAGTTTGTGGATCTTCCTCCACAGATTTTTAGCAAAAGTAAGCTGGAATAACTCTCCTCCTTAGGGCGCATCTTTCTATTGAAGCAGAATCCAATTCTAAGGTTTTTCAGTTTTGGACCCGACACTACTGCCGGAAATTAGGGATTTTCACAGAAGAGGAATTTTTCAATGAGCCTAGGCTTGGATTGATCTCCTCCCTAAAATCGAAGTTAGGGATAAATTTCAAGGCATTTGGGTGGACAGAACTCCGAAAAAGCAAAACCCTAATTTGCTCCTAATCCAGTACTACAAGATTTCAGCTCCAAATCCAGATCTGACATCTTGACCCGGTAAGATCTAAATATTTTGTATTTCCATTTGAGGTTCTCAGTTTAAGATGTCTTATCATACCAAGCTTGATGAAAATCTTGAGGGAGCTAATAACTTCCGAGCCTAGAAGTATAGGATCTCCCTGGTCCTGGAAGAAAATGAGTTAGACTCCTACATCCATGAGGAGGTTCCAATTCCAGAGGGAGATGAGGCTAAGGCCTTACATAAGAAGAAGATGGTTATGGAAAAGAGGATCATTGCTAATTCTATCAAGGATCACCTTATCCCACAGGTGTCCTCCCTCAAGACACCTAAAGCTATGTTTGATGCCCTAACCAAATTGTTTGAAGGGAAGAACATAAACCGGAAGATGACTCTAAGGAATCAACTGAAGAATGTGAAGATCTAGAATGCAGAGACCATCGATTATTCACAAGGGTTTCTCAGATCAAGGAACAATTGGAAGCAGTAGATGAAGAAGTGGAGAATGCAGAAATTGTGATGACCACCTTGAATGGTCTCCCCAGGACATGGGACTCTTTCATTCAAGGGATCTGTGCTAGAAAGAAGTTAGTCAAGTTCAGCAGACTGCGGGAAGAATGTTCTCAAGAAGAAGCTCGGATAGCAGCTCGAGAAGAGAAGATGGGAAGTGAAGATCAAGCTCTCACAGTACAATCCAAGAAGTCTAGATCCAGCCATCACAGAAGTAAGTACTCTCATCATAGAAATAACTCTAGAAATCCTAGAGATAGGTCTACGTACATTTGCTATACATGTGATGAAAAATGACACTTTGCTAAAGATTGTCCTAAGAACAAAAGTAGCTCTCACAAGAAGAAGGGACACAAGAAAAGACATCATGCTCATGCTGTAGAGGATGATGAACCTTCATCAAAGAGAACCAGATATGAAAGTGAAGATTCTTCAAGCGAGGATGAATATGTTTTGATCTCTGCTCTCACAGGTAACATTACTCATGGAAGTGATGATTGTCTTATAGACAATGGGGATTCCAAACATATGAATGGATTCAAGGAATCCTTTGTGAAACTCTCAGAACATGAATCACCTCACAAGGTGAAGCTAGGAGATGACTACCATTATCCAATAAAAGGTAGTGGGGAATCTTCCTATAAGCTAGACTCTGGAAAGTCTATAACAATGAAGGAAGTGTTGTTTGTGCTAGGACTCAAGAAGAACCTTCTCTCCATATCAGCATTGGATGCAAAAGGAATGAGGGTTGCATTCATAGATGGTCAAGTCATCATGTGGCCAAAAGGAAACACTATTGATGATGCAATAGTGATTGGTGAACAAGAAGGAGGTTTGTACAAATTGAAGGGCCATCCAGAACAAGCTTTGGTCCATGACACAGTAGAGCCAAGTGAACTTTGGCATAGAAGGCTTGCACATGTACATTACCGAGCACTACCTCTTGCAAGAAAAGTTGTTGAAGATCTTCCAGAAATGCAAGCAAAACATGATGGGGTCTGCAAAGGATGTGCGAAGGGAAAGAACACAAAGAAGACATTTCCAAGTAGTGAAAGCAAAGCAAAAGGAATCTTGGAAATCATCCAATCCGATGTATGCGGTCCTATGTCATCAAGCTCACTAAGTGGGTATGCATATTATGTTTCTTTTATTGATGACTTTTCTAGGAAGACATGGGTTTACTTCATGAAGAACAAAGATGAAGTATTCAGCAAATTCAAGGAATTCAAAGCCTTGATCAAGAACCACACTGAAAAGAAGATCAAGACTTTTCGATCAAATAATGGTGGAGAATTCACTTCAAATGAATTCAAAGAGCTATGTAAACAATCAGGGATTAAGAGGGAGTTGTCCACTCCTTATAATCCTCAACAGAATGGGATTGTGGAACGGAAGAACAGAACTATCATGGAAGCTGCAAGAGCTATGCTTCATGATCAATATCTTCCTATGCATCTTTGGGCAGAAGCTTCCAGAACAGTTGTGTATGTACAGAATCATACTCCACATAGAGTACTCGAGAACAAGACTCCTGAAGGAGTCTTCTCCGACAAGAAACCAGAAGTCGGCCATCTCAAAATATTCGGATGTCCTGTGTGCATACACACTCCAAAAGAGAAGAGAACAAAATTAGATCCTTCAGGAAAGAAGGGTATATTTGTGGGATACTCTAAAAGCTCGAAGGCTTACGGAATCTATTTCCCAGGATACAAGAAGATTGACATCAGCAGGGATGTGACATTTGATGAAGACACAGCTTACAACAAATCCAGAAAGAGACCTGCTGAAGAACCTGAAGAAGCAGAAGCACCCAAAATTCATGACACAACCATGAACGAAGAAATTCAAGAAGAAGATCGGGAATTTGAAGAACCTCAAAGACCTATAGATCCACCTCTAGAGAAGAATCCTCATAAGAGGAAACCTTCTTGGGTACGAGAACTTATCCAAGGTGCGGAAAGATATGGGGCTCCAGAAGAGAATCACAGAGAAAGAAAGAGGACCAGATCCTGCTCCGGGTATGTAGCTTTACTATGTGATTTCGTTGACAAAGAAGCTTCCAGTTATGAAGAAGCGGCAGAATGGAAAGAATGGAAGGATGCTATGATCGAAGAATATCAATTGATCATGAAGAACGATGTTTGGGATGTTGTCCCAAGACCAAAAGGAAAGTTAGTTATAACTTCCAAATGGATCTACAAGATCAATCATGCTGCAGATGGTAGCATTGAAAAATATAAAGCAAGATTTGTGGCTCGGGGTTTCTCTCAGAAAGAAGGAATAGATTATGAAGAAACCTTTGCACCTATAGCCAGATACACTTCCATCAGATCAGTACTAGCTCTGGATGCAGTGATGAAATGGAAGATACACCAGATGGATGTCAAGACTGCTTTCTTGAATGGTGTAGTAGAAGAGGAAGTGTATGTGGAGCAGCCACTCGGTTTTGAGACACATGACAGGGAGTCTCATGTATGCAGATTGAAGAAAGCCATATACGGTTTGAAACAGGCACCTAGGACTTGGTACGGCAGAATTGACAGCTTTCTAACCAGTTTGGGATTTACCAAGAGTAAAGCAGATTCCAACCTGTACTACAAGATTGAAGATGGCAACCCAGTGATGCTTCTACTATATGTAGATGATCTGTTTGTAACAGGTATGGATAGGTTTATTGCTGATACGAAGAGAAAGCTTGCTGCTGAGTTTGAAATGAAGGACTTGGGTATGATGCATTATTTCTTAGGTATGGAGGTGTGGCAGAGTATGGATGGAATCTTCCTTGGACAAGGGAAGTATGCAGTAGAGATCCTGAAGAGTTTTGGGGATGATGGACTGTAAGGCTATGGCCACACCTATGGCATCGAACATGAAGCTATTGAGTGATGCTTCATCAGAGTCAGTTGATGCTACGATGTATCATCAGATGATTAGGTCCTTGATGTACCTGACGAACACGAGACTAGACATTTGCTTTGCTATGAACACTTTGAGCCAATTCTTGACAGATCCAAGAAATGTTCACTTGATTGCTGCAAAGCATATTCTAAGGTACCTGAGGGGTACAGTTGATTATGGGCTCAAGTATGAGTCGAATCAGAAGATTAACCTGGAGGTTTATGTCGATTCAGATTGGGCAGGCAACGCCATCGATAGGAAGAGCACTTCAGGATGTTGCTTCAGTATGGGATCAGGTGTGATATCTTGGTTTAGTAGGAAGCAATCATGTGTGGCATTGAGTACAGCTGAAGCAGAGTATGTCGCAGCTTGTTCAGCTAGTTGCGAGGCAATATGGATGTGGAAGCTATTGTTTGATATATTTGATCTCTAGTTGGATGCTACTTGTATACACTGTGACAACTAGAGTTGCATGAAGTTTTCAGATAATCCAGTGTTCCATGACAAGTCGAAGCATATCGAGATCAAGTATCACTATATCAGGGATATGGTGCAGAGGGGAGTAATGAAGCTCCAGTATGTTGCGACGGAGGAATAGATAGCTGATGTATTGATGAAGCCATTGGCTAGGCTAAAGTTCAAGTACTTCAGGGAGAATCTTGGTGTTCTCCAGATCGAGGTTTCCTCCAAGAGAAAGTGATGAGACCCATAGCCATTCTTACATGGTGAGAGGATTGCTTCCTTCCATGGTCAGATGTAAGGGCTGAGCCATTCTGTCATGGTGAGACTATTGGTTCCTTCCATGTCAGATATGAGTGATGGCCATCCTGTCGAGTAGTACAGATGTAAGGGAAACTTCCATTCTGGGAATGGAGACACCTGGTCAGTTACCAGGAAAACTCAGTCTAGGATTGAGAAACAACTCTGATGTGATAGAGGGATGTGTTCCCACTTGATCAGATGTAAGGGCTGAACCATTATGTCATGGTTAAAGGATTAAGTTCCTCCCATGTCAGATGTGAGTGTTGGCCATTCTGACGAGCAGGTCAGATGTAGGGGCAACTGCCATTCTAGTAATGGAGGCACCTGGTCAGTTACCAGGTAGCTCAGTTTGGCATTGGGGGCCATTCTGATGCGATGGTAGGATTAGTTCCTCCATGATCAGATGTGAGTGCATGCCCTTTCTGATGTGGTGCTTCATGCATGGTCGGTTTGTAAGTGCAGATCCCTTTTCGATGCAGTGCTTCGTGCATGGTCGGTTTGTAAATGCTGAGCCTTGTCGATGCAGTGCTTTAGAGGATGGTCGACTATAAGTGATGTGCCTTTCTGACAGGATGAGGTCAGATGTAAGTGCAGAGCCTTTCTAATGCAGTGTGATTGCACATGGTCGGATATAAGTGTTGAGCCTTTCTGACAAGATGAGGTCAGATGTGAGTGCTGGGCCCTTCTGACAGGATGAGGTCAAATGTGAGTGCTGGGCATGCCTTTCTGACAAGATGAGGTTAGATGTAAGAGCTGGGCGGGCCATTCTGACTTAAGTGTTAGATGTAAGCGTTGATGAATACCTACATGAAGGGTAGGCCTGTAGGATTGAATCTGTAGAACTTCTTGTGATGAGAAGAATCGAGATAGCACCATTATGAGATAGCATATGATGATGATCCAGATCAAGTGATCTAGATGAGATGATCCAGACTTGATGATGATCCAGATCAAGTGATGATCTATTTGTGATGATGATCCAAATGAGAGATCTAGACTTGATGATGATCTACATCGAGTGATGATCCAGCAGTAATGAGTCAGTAGTCATGATGATGCAAATCCTGTGATAAAGAAGAAGGAGATGACTTGAAGACTTGAAGATGAAGAAGACTTGAAGAAGAAGATGACTTGAAGACTCGAAGACGAAGAAGACTTGAAGACTAAGAAGACTTGAAGATGACAAGATGATCCAGTTGATGCAGAGAAGAAGACCAGTGCTAAAAATTGTGTCGAAAGAATACCTTCCTAGTTAAGAGGGAGTGTTGATGTATTTGTAACTTCGGAATGTATTCATCTATGTATCTTATGTCTTATAAGCCGATGTTTATTCCGGGATGTATCTATTATGTAATTGAGTCATGTTGTCATGCCTCGATGTTCCGATCGGGAGGATCTATAATGTAAACAAGTCCTGTCAAGTCATAGTGGGTAACCCTCCGATTGTCTAAGGGTTAAAATCCCCGCAGTTCCGGGGCACTAGGGTTATTAGACTTTCCTAGTAGAGGTCGGACCTAGTAGGGTTTTAGTCATGCCAGGATTAGTATAAATAGAGAATGGAGTCTCTATTTATCACACAACTCATACACACTCAAGTGTAGCGCATAGTTGAGGAAGGAGAAGACACTAGGGCTAGATAAGAAGAAGGATACTGCTGTCGGAGATCACTTACTGTTTTGGGCTTTTCTATTTTGGTGTTGATTCTATCTCTGAGGAAGTTGCAGGGTTTTCTCCATTTATGGTTTCCCCGAGGAAAAATATTTTGTTCATTGTCTCTTGTGTTTGATTGTTGTGCTTGTTATTCTCTCAGTTAAAGATCCTAATAATGCTAGCTTAATGTTGAAAAACTAACACATTATATACATATGGCTTATATCCTTTCACTACAAAAACTAGGCCCACGAACTTCTCAAAATATTCATTGTTTCCATCATACAACCTACAAGATAATAAAATGATTTGTGACCTAACCATTGTGATGTTCCTCAACCTCAATGACCACTAGTTGTAATTATAATGCCAATTTTGAAAGAGAGTCTACTTGCATATTCAACTCTCTATAAATGTGTGTGAACTATATGTCTTCAATGGTAGAGAGATACTCATGTATTACTTCCATTACATATTGAATGTTAGGGGCATGGATCTATACTTTCCCTTTGGCCCAATCGATCACCATTTTGGAGTCACCTAGCATATGAATCCTTGATACCTGTTTATGTTGGCTACCCTAAGCACTGCCCATAGAGTTTTGAGCTCTGCTTTTTTGTTTTAAGCATGCCTTGAGTCATATTTAACTAAGAGTTTAACTAAATATGTAATATAGAGTATCCCTCCTGCTCCCATGACAGGTAGATCCCCTTGACTTGAACCAATAAAGTACGCCCAAGGGAAGCTTCTGTTGGTTTCTATGTTCATTATCATTCGATGTTTAATCGCCTTAGGAGTTGTTTTGTGTTCCTTAATTTTCTTCAATAACATGGACATTGTTATATCTAATGGAATCCATTTGTTTTGAAAGACTGCTCTATTTATGGCTTCCCATATACTGTAAACAAATAAGGTTGGGAATGCTTCATAAGAGCGTACCCCTTACTTTGTCCACCAATGCTACACGTTATATTCGAGCGTTGCATCTCTATGGATGACATTGTTTTTTTTTAACTTCTTGGATGTTGCATCCCATACAAATCATGCATATGCACAAGACTTAAACAAATGAGAAGAATTTTCCTGACAGTCCTTACACATAATGCATATTTCAGGACCTTCAAACCCTCTCTTCCTCATATTTTCCCATGTTAAGAGCTTGTTACTTAATGCTAACCACATGGTAATGTTTGTTTTGAGAAGACTAGGAATCTTCCATCTTTGAGCACACACCATCTATGATATCCTTCAAACCTTTTTGTTGCAGCAACCTCATGGCCAATTTTTGTTGAGAAGTTTCCATACATACTATTCTTTGTTCAAATTAGTATATCTTTTTCATCCTCATTCAAATGAATAAAACTAGTGAGTAGATTATTAACAAAATGATTCAATTCGAATGTTGCATCACCTTGTATTCCCAACACATGAGTCGATTTCCACCCCTCTCTACCTCTAATTTGTGGTTGTTGGGCCTAAGCTTCATCTAAAACACAGATCCTTTTAGATTTTAATTTATTTTTTAGTGCATCTGATATTTTGTATTCCTCTCAAACTCCTACCCACATATCACATCCAACCTTGACTCATATTCCATCACCTATCTTCCAAGAATACCAATTTCCTACAAGTGAGAAGGCCAACACAAAGGCTTTCCATCCAATAGATCCATTTTAATATGATTTATCTGGTTGCCTGAACAATTCCACCACCAAAGAGTCGGGACAGTTTTTGGAACACATTACTCTACCCCACAAAGAAGTAGGACTCTTTGCTAATCTCCAAATGGATTTAGCAACCAAATATTTGCAAAAAATATATGGATGTTTTATTCCCCATCCTTCTAGTTCTTTTGGAAAGGTTATATTTTTCCATCTCACCAATGGAGTTCCTTTCGGTTGTTTACTAGCTATCTAAAGCAAGAAAAAACACTTCTTCCTTATTTTTGTTAGAATTCCTTTTTGAATGTAAGCTATAGAATCCCAATACACCAGAATACTCTACAACACTGCTTTTAAAAGAACCCAGCTCCCTCCTCTTGAAATAAATCGATTGGCTCACATCGGAAACCTTGCTTCCACTTTTTTGTAAAGCCAGATACAGTCTTGAAAAGGATAGGATTTTGGTTTAAGGAAGAAGCGCAAATATTTGAATCATTCAGACATCAAAACTTGGGGAAAAGGAATAACCTCTCTTATACTCAGTAGCATCTCTTCTGTGAAGTTGTTATGAGCTAGACTTGATTTTCCTATTTTGATAACCATCCATGTGTCCTTTTTATATACCTCCAGTATATCTGCTAAATATTTTATGTTTTCTACATAACCTTTCCCAAGCAATAATACACCATCCACAAAAGGAGTGGGTTATTTCTTCTATGTTTGAAAATCTTACCCCTTCGATTTGTTCATTTGCCTTTGCATTGTATATTAACTGGATCAAAGCTTCTACTACCAAGAGAAACAAAAAGGTTGATAGAGGGCATCCCTGCCTTAGGCCTCTTGAATGCCGAAAAAAAGGAGAAGTAGATCCATTTATCAAAACTACAAAGGAGGTTGATTGTACACATCCTAAAATCCACTCCAGTACCTCCATTTGTACTGTCCCCGACCCTCTGACCAATGAAGAGGACACTACCATACCATTAACTATCCGGGAAGCTAGCCCCATGAACATGTACATACATAAAAACCAAAATTCTGTGAAGTAAAATATGTAGAGATGCATAATTATTCAGCATACAACGGAAGCAAAACATACATTCAGGCATTCAACATGTTCATCATAATTCATTAAACATCAAATATGATTGCATAGATTGAACACGAGAATACTTATCTTATGAAGAACATGTCCCACAACCAGCTACGTCGCGGCAACGTTCCACCCAACCATATGCCAGTGTGCTCCTTAATCTCTCAGTAACACTGCCACCCCTGAGCTGGGCATGATTCCCGAAGGAATAAGGAACTAAGCAAACTCACACATAGCCAAAGATACACAAATCAACCAAGCCAACACAGTTGGGTTTATCAGGCCATCAGGGAGCTAGGAAAAGCTGAATGCTAAGCTGGTGGGCTCACTGAAGAGATAAGGACACCTACACCAGAACTATCCTGACTTCTAGGATACCCACACACACCCAACACAAGGAAGCAGTCCCTTGTCTGCTACACAGTCCCTCAAGCCCTGACTTCCCTTCCAGTGCTATTCAGGGGTTGTGGAGAAGAAATCCATCCCTCTAGCTTTGTCTATGAGGCTCCCAAACACACCATGTTTGTCAAGCACACCAAGCCTTCATTCCCAGTCCAACACTGTCCAAAGACCAACCACTGCATAAACACAGCCAAACAAGCAATTCATAGCTCTGGGGAAGAAAATCAAACACCACAGAACAACCGAGGTGAAAATTTAGGTAATATGCAGCTCTGACTGGGAAATTCAATTCCTGAGTCATTCTTGGCCCTATCGTGGCAAAAACAAATCAATAAGAACCCACAGCAAAACAAAATCGTGGGGAAAACAACAACGATTTCTCAGCTGTGTGAGGAAGGAAAAACAACCCACGTGGAGGTGAATCCCAAGCCTGTGCGTGAGTATAAAATGTCTAGGAACCCCAATCATAAATGAGAACCCACAACAACCCAAAACGTGAATGGCACATACACAGGAAACTAGTGAATGCCAGAAAACGGCTCTCCCAGCTCTTTGCGCAAGGAAAACAATGAAGAATGGAGTCGCGCTGCTTCCCTTGCCCACGTGAGGGTGAATGAGTCTACTGGTGGAGTGTGCATGTGGGAAAGGACTGATAGTCCTGCCACACACCACTGCTCAGAGATAACTGCCCAAATAACAACAGAGGTTTTTAATTTGGTAGTTGAATGATTGAGACAAGGGAAGGTGAGTAAGTCAAAAAGGTGGGTGACAACTAAAATGGGTTTAACAGCTGACACTTGGCTTTTCCCCATTAGCCCAAAGGTTGAATTTATGATATCCATAAATTCCCCTGGTCTTTGTGATTCCCTTACCACTTTCAGAATATCTTCTTTTAAGAGATTATAGAACCCCAGAAATAATTCCATTGTGAATCCATCTAGTTCTGAACTCTTTCCTTTATGAAAAGAGTGAAGAATAAAGCTCTACTCATCCTTTGAGACTTCTTTTGTGAGCTCCTCATTCATATCTGTCGATATTAATCTTGGGAATAGATGCAATACCTCTAGAATGTCTGAAATTGGACATCCCTAAGGGTTAATAAAAATAGCTCTAAAGTGTTCCACCACCAGCTAAGCTTTATACTGAAAATTCCAGGCGAGCTTTCCTTGAATATCACTTATTTCCACAATGGTATTTATATTTTGCTGATGTGATGCAAATATGTGAAATTGCTTTGTATTCCTATCCCCCTCTGCAAGCCAAAGTGCTTGACTTTTCATCCTCCAGTGTTGTTCCTCCTTATCTAGAAGTACACTTCTCTTGTGCTCTAATTCTTTTAATGTCTCCACCTCCCCTTTTGTAAAAAACTTGCACTTTTTGTTCTATATAAATCTTATATTTTATTCTCTATTCCCTTCAGCTCCTCTAAGGAAAAGGTGTTGTGCTCCTTGTCCCATTCCTTGGAGATTTTCTTAATCCTGACCAAGTTGTTTGCAAATTCATTCATGTAGGTGGATTGATGACATTCTTATAATGGCCGCTAGTTTTCCTCGACCAATTTTTTTTAATCCTCCTCTTACAGCCATAATGGATTAAATTTAAAAGGGGATTGGGGTTTTTTCTCCAGCACTTTAACTAAAAAAGTTATTATCTATGATTTTATAAACCCCCTATTCCCACCAATGTTTGTATCATCAATTGTTCATTGATCATATTCTCTTATATCAAAAACTGGTTTATCCTTTTGGAAATATCTCGATCCCCTCCTTAAATATTTCTCCAAGAAGGTTCCAATTTCAGGGGTTGTACATCGATTAGCCCTCTCCCCTCAAAAATTTAAATGAAAAATTGATTGAGAGAGTCATTTATATCATTTTCTCCCCCATAACTCTCCCATTGTGAGGGTAAGATTCAAATCCCCTCCTAGTATCACATTTTTTGCTACCAACGCATCTGAGTTAAACAAAGTTCCCTGGAATTCTTGTCTCCCGTGGAAAGTCCCATATACATTTAGAATTGAAAAAGTGATACCAGTCTCTATGTCCTCTAACACTATCTTAATTACTAAATTATATTTTGATACCAAAACAAGGTTCAATTCAGGGCTCCTAGTCGTGAGTAATCCTCCTCAATGGCCTTCTGAATCTATTGTTTCCATTCTCCAATATTTTAGAACTACACTTAATATCTCATGAGATCTAATCCCATCTAACATCGTCTCCTGGATTAGCAATACCAAGGGTTTTACATTATTTATCAATCTTTTAAAGGGAATTTAATTTTGTCCCCCACGGTCCCCTAGCATTGAAGAAGAAAACTAGCATTAAGCACCCTTGGGGCTTTTTCAACCCTAAGATCCCTCCCAATAGTTCCTTGCTTTCCTTTTTTTATCTCCAGCACTGCTAGTTTTTGTGCTAACAATAAGTATTATTTCCTTGCGTCCCATGTCTTTTGAGGTTGGTTTAGAGCTAACCCCCCTAGAAGATACTAAATCCACCTCCTCCTTTTGTGATATTTTGGATCTCAAATCATATTTCTTCCTTAAATTTGGGTGTTTTGCGGTCACCTCGCCATCTCTGCCTTTCTCTAAATAGATTGATATAGGAAAATTTGGGGGAGAGATGACTTTTGGACTATCCTCCTTAACCCCTTTGTTTTTACCATCCTCTTCCTTACTAATGACCTTATTAACATAAATAAGGGAATTAACTATGGCAGAAATGGGGTTAATATCTTTTTTAACTGGAGTTTTATTGGAGTTGGAACATGACCCTACCTTTTTTGTTGTGTTGTTTTGACTTTTGTCTGTTTCCTTCTTATCTTCTATAATTCCTTTCATTTTTGGGGTCACCACATTTTCCATTCAAAATTCTTTGACGTCTCTATCCTAGTTCTTAACTCCATTGCCCCCTTCTAATCTATCTCATACTGGCATGTTGTTCGTTTGGTTGTTGGATGTCTTCCTCAACCAATTCTTTCTAAATCAAGGTTTCTTCATCCTCTCTGTGTAATATTTGTGCATATTTCCAACCTTTTGGCAATTAAAACATCTAAACGGAAGCTTCCAATAATGCAACCGTTGTATCCAACAACTATCATGCATTACAAATTTCAGTTCCTCATACAGATGATCTCTCATATCCATCTCTACCAGAATTCATGCACATCTTCTACCAATTTTGGATTCCCAATCATCTTCTAAAGCAATGAATTTCCTTGTCTTATTTTTTATTACTTCTAGTATTGGTTTCTACCAAAACACCATTGGTAAGCTCGGTAGGATCACCCATACCTGTTAAATAATATGTGGTTCCTTCCTCCCGTTGAAATCTACATGCCATTTCTTGAGTATCATACCGAATGGTCCCCACCTCCATATTTGTTCAACAACTTCAACCCATCCTCCTCCTCTTGCACTTTTAACAAAAACCAACCTCGAGGAAGAATATCGAATTCTGGCATATATCCTAAACATGAACTCCAATTCACATCCATCCAACTTCAAAGAGCATCCCTTCCTGCCACCTTTCCATAGAATCTACCAAGTAGAGATAATGGCAATTAATAAGGGATCTCTTCTATCTAAATGTCTCTCAAAATTGATAATTATGAATAGTCTTTCTTCGCCCGAATTCCTTTAGTAATTTTTCCACCGGAATCATTATTTGTTTTTTTTTTAAGACCATGGGAACAACAACCTCCCAAGAGTATATCCAACAGCCCGCAAGCCAGTATACCGGAATCATTATTTGTTAGGCATCTTTATTATTTTTTGCTAAGGGTGTATTGTCCCACGGCTCCATATTATGAGTAATATTAGGTGGAATTATTTCCTGATGAGGAGATATTACTTTCGGCTCCTCCATAACCTTTTATGTACCTCGTAAATATTTTTTTGCAGAAGATCTAACCACTTAAACCATCCTCCTCATAATCAACTTCATTGATATACATATGTAGCCTTTATGCATGGCTTTGACATCACACTGTATCTTTTACGAAAAGGTAAGATAGCTTCTTCCCAATCCACAACAAAAAATGTCACTTTTAACCCCATCATCACTTATGGGAAAAAACTCCCACCACAGTCTTGAAAGATGAACCACATAGCTCCATCACAACCCCTCCCTAATGATGTAACTCTATATATATATTATTATAATAATCACTTTTCAAATAGATTGAATATCCTTCTATCATGGTTTATATCATAAGAGAAATTTGGGTTTATCTTGAATATACAAATCCATGATGTTGTTGGTTCATCTCAAGACATCATCCACTCTATAAAGGTTGATGAAATCCCAACAACAGTAATGAAAATTGATCTAGAAAAGACCTATGATAAGGTGTGTTGGTTGTATTTAAGATTGTTGTTTCTACGAATAAGGATGAATGATGGCCTTATCCGAGGCAGGGTTGCACGATTCTCTGCGACTTTTTGATCGATCGGGATTCTGATACTTCCAAATAGATCTAGCCTTTAAAAAGAGAGCTCGGGTTCAATGGACCTGGAAGCAGGATGACTTGAATTGAGAAAGGTAATCCTTAAAGGTTTCATGGATCATAACCTATCTTTCTAAAGAAAAAAATGGGCTATATCCCAGGGAATCCCATATACCTCAAGAGAAAAGACCTATGATAAGGTGTGTTGATTGTATTTAAGATTATTGTTTCTACGAATAAGTATGAATGCTCAAATGATGAAATGGGTTATGGGTTACCTTACTTAGCATTATTTGTAATTCTTATCAATGGATATTCTTCTAGTATTATGCTACAAAATTCCTTTAGCAAGGATTCCCAATGTCTCATTTATTTTTCCTTGTTAGTAGTAGAGGGTTTGAGTAGGATGATCATAGATTAAAAGGAAAGGGATTTACAATATGTATTAAGGTATCAAGATCAATCAATTTGACTCATCTTCTTTTTTTATGATGCAATACTATTTCGTATAGGAACACTACATGAGGTGAAAAAATACAAGGATTTCTTGAATTACAAAGCAATTGGGATGGGTTTAAATAATAAAAAATATTCTCTCTTTAATGGGATAGGAAAATATGGAAGGACAAATATCACAAATAATTCCTATACTCCATCCTCTTTGGAGAAAGGAAGAAAACATTTAGGTTTTCATTTAAAAACTAATGACTCTAAGTTCACTAATTGGAATTGCTTGCACAGGAAGATTGTTGAGAGGGTGAAAACTTAGCGTTTCAAATGGTTATATATTCAAGGAGGTAGGTTGAACCTAGTTAAATCAAACTTGGATGCAATTCATATCTACTAGTTGTTTTTAGCACACATTCCAAAATGGATAAGAGACAAAATAATAATAAAGTTCTTTAGTTTTTTGTGGATGGGAAAGAAAGAAAAAGAGGGGATCCCATGGGTGAAATGGAGTAAAATTGTAGGACAAAAGAGGCAAGTGGGTGGGGCCTTAATAATTTATATTCATTTGGAAATGCATTGGCAACAACAAGTTTATGAAGAATGATCATAATGAGAGGATCTTAAGGAGAGTGATGATGTAAGAATATGTAGGAACAATATTAGTAGAGGATTGCATAAGGAACAAAATAAAGACTTATAGAGCAACTTAAGTAATGTGAAAAGCATTGGTAAATCAGTTCATACCAATTGGGAAATGGTTTTCCTAGAAAGTAAGTAAAGGAAATAAGGTAAGTATTGGTGAAGATCCATGGATTCGATTTTCTAAGAAATACAAAATTACATATCCTCTGATAAATTCTCTTCATAGTCAAGGAATTTATATTGTATCAAATGTAATGATTCTATGTCTAAATACTCAATGCATCCAAGGCTACAAAAATCCTACTTATCTCAATCTATAGGGAGGATGTAATGATGAATGGAATTGATATAAATTGGATGAATACAAAGTTATATAAAACTCAAAGGCAATGAGTATGCATTAAAGTGGTGTAAAAACAAATGTTTAGGCATATACATAACTAAACTAGGGTATGTGTCTAGAATCAAGGAGGGAATGAAGAGAGAATAAATGGTAGTGGGAAAAATTGGAAATTAAATAGTCCACTCAAAGCTAGGATCTTTGTGTGGTTGACACTGTCAAATAAAATAATAACTTGGGACAATAGAAAGAAGAGAAATTGAAATGGACCTACAATGCGTATTGTGTTAAAATTGAGGAAATTGTACACCATTTATTTTTGCATTGTTCATATGTAAGGGAATTTTAGAATGAATCACAATAATTGATCTAGGTGGATACTGGTGGATACCCACATGTTCCACTGAGATACAATGGTTCTCCATATTCTTGGAAATTTTCTATGGTTTTTCGACTCCCAAACTTCTCGGATCCTTTTGAGGCCATAAGCGTTGATTTTTGTCCATTCAAGAGGCCAAAGGTCGCCATGGAATTCTATGGACCTAGTCAAAAGATGTAGTTCTTAGTTATTTCATTCCAACAAGCCATCATGCACCATAATCAGATATCATATGTAAAATTTGTGCCCCTAGTAAGTTAGGAAACCATCTCAGAGCCCACAAATCCTTTTGGCACTTAATCTCCTATGGTTATGTTGTGTTTACATTTTATATTGTTTCTTTATTTTGGTCCCTAAATAATATGGACCAGTGGTATCATATAAATCTTCTCTTTTTCTTTCTCGGTGCGTCTCCCCAACAAGATTCGAGAATTGGGAGTTGGGTCTTAAACCACTAGATATTGGTGCAACCACTTTGTTCAACCCAAGTAGCCTCACATGGTGGGAGAAGAAAATATAGATGGTAGAGTAGGAGATCATATTAAGTTTCTTCTCGAAGAATCCCTCACATGATAAAGGAATGAGATGATGGATAATTTCACCCAAATCCTTCATTGACTTCCAACAACGGCGGAGACACCTTCAACCAACAACCATTTTGGAGATGCGACATCATTCAAGGTACAATTTAAATTTGACATTCCTTTATTTGAAGGCCATTTAGATGTAGAGGCTTTGGAGAAAATGATTAAATCTTGTAGAGGATTATTACCCTGTTCAAAAAAAAATTACAATGAAAGGATCACCTTCACACTCCTTATGTCCCTCCCCCATGTTAAGGAATTGTGGGACAATTATTATGAGATGCATGTCAGAGATGAGTCTACAATGAAATCCACTTGGGAAACCTTTGTTGATTCCCTCAAGGAGGATTTCTACACCATTAGAAAATATGAAGACCAATATACAAGATGGACAACTTTGCACTAAGAGAGAGACCAGATGGTGCCATATTTTACCAATATATTCCATAGCTTGCACTCACATATGGGTATTAGAGAGATTGAACAACCCAAACAAACATATATTTCCTGGACATATCCTCATTGGGAGTTGCTTACTTATATGTCGTAAAAGAATGAGCAAAAAATCATGAAGAAGAATAAGAAGGAGTTTGGGTTTGCAAATCGATCGTAGCAGAAGCCTAGTAAAGGTGTACCTAACTCATAGAACCAAGGATATAGAAATAATATCCAAACTCATGACAACTAGTCCAAACCACAAGTGAAGAAGGGAAACGAGAAATCAAAGAAGGACATTAGAAAGTGGTGTGAGTTCCAAAAAATCCCCTAGCACAACACTGACAAATGTCACTCAAAGCAATCACTGTTTCCCGAGATGAAATCCTTGGAGATAAAATTTGGATTAGAATCTGATGTGGAGAAAGAAAAAGGAAAGCATATCATTGATGCGGGACCTAGATCCATCATTGCACCCAAAAATATTCAACCAAAAGAGGAGTATGAGGAAGGGGAGTTGATCTTCCACTCACATATGTGGGTGAATGGGTCTCCACTACATTTCATTGTTGAAAATGGTAGCTAAAAGAACCTAATCTCATCCAAGATCATCAAAAGATTGAAATTTCCAAAAATGCCTCACCCCTAACCATAGACCATCGATGGGTTAAGAAAATGAAGAGACATCCACAACAATATCCAATGTCTCCTATCCTACAGCATCAATCCCTCCCAAGGTGAGGTACTGTGTTATGTCACCCCACTTGAATTTTGTGATGTTCTTTTCGAACCACCATATATGTGGAAACACCATGTCGTTATGAGTCCAGTCCATGTAGTGTCATTGTTTCTTTGGGAGGCCAACTCTATAAGGTGCCCAAGGTAGTTCTGATTACTACAGTTTCCTTGATCTCGACAAAGCAGTGCCAAAAGGTAATATCTCAAACTAGGAAATTTTTCCTCTTCATGGTCCAATTAGAAGGGGGATGAATGTTAGATTTTATAGATCTTATTAGATTGATTAGGATCTTTGTATGAAAGAATAGCAAGTACAACTAGATGCATAAGATATAAGAGATACACAAGACACAAATATTTTCACCGGGGAAACCATAAAGGAGAAAACCCTGCAAATTTCTTCAGAATAGTAAGATGATCAAAAGCAGTAATAAGAAGTACTCACCAGCTATCTGTCTCTCATCCCTTTGTCTCTCTTTCTCTCTCATGCGAACTTGAGAGTGTGAGGTGTGTATAAATGAGGGAGAGTGCCTCTCTATTTATACCTTTTAAGTGACTAACCAAACATAATACTGGGTCCCACTTGTATTCCATAACAGGGATGAATTATCCCAGAGAGACTCCAAATATAGATTACATGATGTTACACTGGGGACTATTTCCCCAACTTACAACGGAGGTTGTACCTCAAGGTATAGACACAATTAAGACATCCCGCAAGGGGGTAAACACCTCCCCAATGGGGGTACAACAACATACAATGATAATATACATCAGGATATCGTTCAAATTTACAAATACATCAATAATGAAAGTTCAATGCAACCACCATAACCTTAGTGTTATGTCTCTCTACACAAATGAAGTAGGTGGACAAGATTGTGGAATAATATAGAGATGTGTTTGCCTCACTTGAAGGGGTTCCTTTGCACTTCTAGGTCAAACACTCAATTGATTTGATACTTGGTGCTCCCTTACCTAATGGCCCAATATTCATATGCTCTCTACTAATGAACGAGGAAATAAAATTTCATATTCCAGATCTCATCCAAAGGGCCACATTCGACCAAGATCCTCACCTTGTAGGACCCAAAATGTGTTGGTACAAAAAAATGATGAGACATGGTGACTTTACATTTATTACAGGTCCATGAACAAGATGATTGTTAAGAATTGATACCCAATCCATCATATTGATGATATTCTTGATCAGTTGAAGGGTGTCAATTTATTCAACAAGATTGATCTTAAGTCAGGATACCACCAGGTTTTTATCAAGCAAAGTGATGTATGGAAGATAACACTCAAGTCTAAAGAAGGCCTTTTGAGTGGTTGGTCATGTTTTTTGCGTTGACTAATGCTCCAACAACATTCATGAGGAAGATGGATGATATCTTACGGTCATTCACAAACTCCTTCATGGTCGTGTATCTAGATGGAATCCTCATCTTCAACAAAAATTGGATGGAACATTTGCATATAATTCAACAAGTCCTAAGAACCCTGCGACAACACAAGTTATATGCCAATTTAGAGAAATGACCATTTGGTATGGAGAGAATTCAATATCTAGGATCATTGTGGATGAATTATGGGGTGCATGTTGACCTAGCCAAGATCCAACCCATTCATGCTTGGCCAACCCCGATGACTCTAATAGAGCTTCATAGCTTCTTGGGTCTTGCCAAATTTTAAAGAAGGTTTATGTTGGGGTTATATCATATTGATTGGCCCTTGAAACAAAGTGACCAAGGGTGGATCCAAAGACAGGTTTTCCTGGGATGTGCCACAACAAGAAGCATTCGAGGATTTGAAACGATACCTCTCCTCGCCTCTAGTCCTAACTCTACTAGACCTGCAACAACCTTTCAATATTGATACAAATGCCTCTAACTATGTTATCAGTGTAGTCCACACTCAACATGGAAATCCAATGGACTATCATAGCAAGAGACTCTTTGATTATATTCACTAGTATCCCACATATGGAAAGAAGATGTACTCCATTGTGAAGGCTTGTTGACAATGGAGACATTACATCCTAGTGAAGGAGGAAATCATCCACACTTATCACAAGCCTCTATAATTCATGCAGATTAATGGAAAGTTACATAATGACTGCCATCAGAAGTGGTCCACATACTTGCAACAGTTCTACTAAACATTAAGTACAAGAAGGGAAACATAAATAAATTTTCAAACTACCTCATTCAACCTCTGATTGTTTCATTGACTACCCTGATAAACTCTTATGGACACAAGACTACCATGTGGCCCAAATTGTACAACTATGTTACTACCTATCAGACATTTTGTGAAATTAGATTACTCCCAAAATTTCATCCCTAGGATAATATTTTATGCCATCTTGGATACCTCTGTGTTCCTTCAGAAGAACATAAGAAATTGATCTAGGAGGTGCATTATAGTCTAGTGGTAGGGAACTTTAGTGTAGAGTATACATTGACAATATTGTAAAAATGATTTTACTAGCCAAAGATCCTATAGGATTGTTGACACTATATTTTTTATGTTTTGAGTTTTCAAAGTTAAGTTTTAAAAAAAAGGTCTCTAAAAGATTAAGATTCGAATACGTATGACAAAGTATAAGAAATATTTTTTTCTTAGCGCAATGGAACCATGTCACCCTATGATGTGACTAGACGTGAAGGGAAAGGACGCTAGTGGAAAATACAGGTGGAGGATGCACGTGGGCATGGGACCCAGGTATGAAGTCAGGAGCCTGAAAAAAGAAATGGACGATGAAGATTTTTTCAGGAAGAGATCGATGACTGAGAATTATCCGGAGCATGGAGTTACGCAGAGGTAGGATATAGGAGCAGTAGTGGATTATAAACCACTTTCCATGTGGTGCATCTTGGTGAACTCCACTTGGAAAAGAGGTGAGGAATAAAACACTTTCCAATCCTCCTGAAACCATATTTGTATGTGGTATAAAGGAACATTGGAAAATTTAAAAGGGTTATTTTGTTTTGACGTTATGGAAAAGGTGGGGACGTAGATATCACTCCAGTCTCTGTTTCGAGTCATGGTTCGAAGGTCAATTGCAGATCATTCTCCACTAACCATGTAGATCTAACACCTTGATTCTTGTTGTGTTTGTTGTTATGGGGAGGGACCAAGGTTCGGTTTCACTCTGTCAACTTTTGGATGGTAAGGAAGAGGTCATAGTCGACAGAGAAGGGAATGTTATTGATGTAACTTTTTCTGTATGTGGTATCTCTCAGTCTAAGGAACAATTATGGGAATTCAAGTCACGGGGGAGATATGTTTTGAATGTTTGTAGTTCTTTTTTGTACTATTTTTATATTGAATAGACCCTACATTTCCCAGAATTTGTAGAATGGTGTGTCAATAATTACTCTCCAACTGAAAGGGTAATTATGAATAGTAACACTACTAGCATTCTCTATCAAATTAACTTTAAGAGTTGTCCGTGAAGTCTTGAATATACCTGATAATTTTCCTTAGAACCCTGAATTTCTTAGTGAGGAAATCCTATTCCGTTTGTATAGAGAGTGTAAATCCAAAGTTAGAAATGTCTTATTCTCGGATATTTTGAAAATCGGTCAATCAGTGGAAAACCTTGCTTTACCCTCCAATGTCAATCTTTTCTAAGAAGAAGTTCAACTAGTTTTGTCTATATTGAGTCAAATATTGGGTTGTGATGATGATAAGTCTATAACTAAAGTTTTGTTGGGATTTTTGTTGAGAACAAGCTCACCTGAGCCAGATTCAAACCAAACTTGTTTCCATGGTCTAGATGAGTTCTTAGTGAGTCCAATTCACTCTCAATTGGCAAATTTTCCTAAATTGAAGCATTTAAGGTACCTGTCATATTTGTTGAACATGATTCTATGTTCTAATGTGTCTGAGTTACATTTCACTGGTATGATTTTCTCTCCCATGCTTCCCGGGAAAATAAATGTGTTTGAGTTTGTCAACAAAATTATCGCAGAAGTATATAGAATCATCTTTGATATGGAATTTCCTAGAGTTCTTAGGAAGAGCATTTTAGCGCCTTTAAGAAATCTTGAGATGCAAAGTTGCTTCTTAATATTGGTCCATTCATATTTAAGAGTAAAGTTGCATTCTCTGTCGTTGAGAAATTGTTGGAATTTATGTATTTCCAAAAGAATGAAAGATTAAATTATGATCCACGTCAAATTATAGCTTAGATAAGGCAGCAAAACAAGAACAAATCCTTCGAACACAAAATGATAGAAGGAATGGATAAATTTTCCAATTTGTTAAGTTTTGAGCATGATCATGAAGAGATTAAAGAATAGGTAGTGGAGATTGATGTGGAGAGAAGAGATGATTTGGCCTTGATAGTTAAGACACCTTCCAATTTTGTTTTAGTGAATAAGAGAACCCTTTCAGAGATTGATATAATGGACGTTGATGATGAAAATTCAAATAAAAGAATGAAGACACAGTCTTAAGGGGAAATAATTAGACAAGATTAACATAATTTGGATGATTCAGGGAAAAGATTTCTTTTACAACAACATCTTGTACAAATACATCAATATTCTTTTGCTGGTGAAAATAGCACGGATTCCGACTCTAGATACAAATCGAAGTTTGATTTTGTTTCAAGCTATGTGGAGAAAAAGAAGCAATATTTGAATGAAACATAGAATATTTTTCCCCATGTGAGACAATTAACGGGTCTACAACTTTTGTTGATTTCCACCAGGGATCTAGAGAGGAATACCTTGAAATTTATTGTGGTAAGTGATGAAAAAGTATAAAAGATGGAGTTTAGATTGGATAAAATCAATTTCCTTGATAAAATTCAACTTCATAGACAAACTGGCAATGTATTATACTCTGATTTGTTGAAATATACCTTGAAGATTACAAAATTGCAATCAGTAATTGAAAAGTTGGAAAACCAACTGAGACAAGAAAAAGTTGAGAATAAAGCAAGTTCTGTTCAAATTAAGATGTTACAAACAGGTCTCATAGTCTCAGGAACTAAGCCTAATATTATTCAGATGACTAAAAAGCTTCTGGAACAAAAAGAAAACACCATTCAAGCACTCAAGAAAAATATAAAGGTTCTGGGAGCACCACATGTTCAGTTGTTTGAATTGACAGTATTGCAACAGGAAAAAGAGAAAATTTATCAAGAGATAATGGACTATAAAGGGAAAGTGTTGAAATTACAGGAAGAAAATCAAGCTTTAGAAGTTGAAAGGTCAAGATTAATATCATAGATTTTAGTTTTGAACACAAATCGGAGGGAAGAAGAGGAAGTGTTGGAAGAATTGATGAGTCAACCTATGATTCATAATGAAGACCAGATGAATGAGTCTCTTGCCGAGGATCTATCGATCGCCATGTCATAGATTAGCTTAAGAGAAGCAGAAATCAAGGAATTAAAAAAGGAGAATTGGCTCAAACAAGAAATGGTTCAGAACATTGAAGAAAAGAATAAAATTTTAAATGAGAATAAACAATTACAAAAGAAGGTAAGTGAATTGAAAGAAAAGGGAAAAAGCAAGACATCATCACAGGTAGCTAAGAATCTTATTTGGGATGCATTGTCTGTGGAAATTATGAAGGTTAGACCTTATTTGAGTTATGTAAATGATAAAATATTGATAGTAGATATGGCCTTCCAAAGGTGCAAGGTGGTTAATGAAAATTTGGATAAGAAGCCATTGGATACAGAACAAAATGCCATTAATTTCTTGAATACTTTGGCATATTAATATATTCAGGAAATGGGAATTAGAGATAGACTTGCCATTATTTTATGGGCTAGGAGATTTATCAGTAAGCATAATCTTGTCAAATATGTATAGGAAAAGGAAAATTAGATGTCTCTTCAAAATAAATATTTTAAATATTTCAAAAACTATTTGATGACGGTCTTCCATATTTGTGGGATAGCGATGGCAAGTTACTTTCTCAGGAACAATATCATAATATGTTGGTCCGCAGACGTATGGACCATTCTAAATTTGAGTATTTAACCAAACGTCTGATTGTAAAAGTCATCATTGAAAAATTAACAGATGATTTTCAAATATTTGGTCGGTTTCTAATTACTCATAGTAGTTTGCCACCTATTTCTTATACTTCATATGTGGAATTGAAAGTGTCAATTAAGGAAACAATGGACTATGACATCCCGAACCAAGAGCAATGGAAAGTTGTGGAGAAGTTAAGAAAGACCAAATATAGATTACATCAATGATGGATAGGTGTCGTAGTTCAAAGGAGCAGTTCAAATACCTTATCTAGAATTCCATATAGATCTTTAAAACTTTTTATTTAGAGAAATCTTGCAGTTTCTAGGTTCCTAGAAATTAGGAATTTAGTTACAAGACTTTGTGTAATAAGTGATTTGTTAATATTTCGCTCAAGGAGATACTTTGTGAATATTTTGAATTTTATGATATATTGGGGGTTGGATCCCAAAGAAAGAAGTAGACAGTTGTGAACAATATTTTTTATCTTTAATATGATTTTGCAATGAACAGAGAGATATAACTCTTCTCTGAAACAAAAAATATTGTGGCAATAATTCTAAGTTTGTGGTCTTCTTCATGTGCATGTGTTATCTTCATCTTAGTCTTTCATTATATGTGTTTCTTATTAGTATTTAGTTGAGAACAAATGGTTTGGAATTCATCTGTGGTGCTCCAAATCCATGCAATTGAATGCTCGTACTTTTATGTCTAAAATTACATTGAAATTCCACCAGAGCTTGATGCTTTGATGTAATGGATTGTTTTTCTTGAAATTTTCTACCGTCATATAGCGAAATTTATGACTGAAAATTGTTGCCTTCCTTGCTTCTAAGTTGGATATCGTTCCTTCCATTTATCTACAAAGTTGAATATCTTTATTTGTCTAACTCCATTTCCCAATGGTTTCTTTCTCCTGATCTTACCAATTATAATTTGAAACCTATTGTGATCTATGTTTGAAAATTCTATCGATTATGTTGGAAATAAAAGTTACTACTTTAGTGACCTTGGGTGTTAATTTTATTAAGGGATCCCCCTTTGACCGAAAAGTCTAGTTTTTGGCCTAAAGTTTGGTTTGAGGTTACCTATGGAATTTTCCTTCCACAACCAAAGGAAATTTCTAAGAGATAACATTTTGGTGTCATCACCAGGGAGAAAAAGGAATATTTTTCCCTGGGAAAGGTACGACAAAAATACAAATCTGATTTATGTGAGAAAACATGAGTTACATGATATAATGGGATGATATTTTTCTCTAGCGACTTCAAGTGTTCAGTATTTATTCGAGATAGGTGATTTCATTGAAGGAAACCTGGCTTCAAGAAGATATACAAGAATGAATCCAGATCCTAATCCATCATAGACATTTCAAAATCTAGGAATAATCCTCATGAAAGGAAAAGTCCAGTTACAAGCATGTACATCTCAAATTCAGAGATCTTTTTCTTTGCCAAAAGGGAAAATTACTAGCCTTGAAAATAAATTTCCTGAGTTGAAATTTGAGCATTTATTTCTAAGAACAAATTCTGGAACAAACCTCGATAGGGAAAATTTTGATGAATGAAAATTCCAATCCTATTTGTTAAATAGCCTGTGGGAAAACTTGCAAGTTTCTAGAGAAACTCGTCCTTTGGCCTCTTGTAATAAAACACAAAATAAAGGGGAAAAGCTTCAAGAATTCCAAGCCAGCAGTCCCACTTCAAAGTTACAGTAATCCCCCAAATCCAAAGTCTTCCTAAATCACCCCCTATAGACATGGATGCTAGGTTCTCCCCACTTCCCTTACATGCTCAATTGCATGACCTCCTCAAAATTATGCTCAGAGAATTGTTCTTTTTTATGGGGAAGGGAGTATTACTACACATCAACACTTGGATAAGTTTGGGGATTTTATATATTTAAAGGAGGTTGTTGATGATGATGTCAAAATTAGATTATTGGAACAAAGTATTTCTCGAGAGGTAAAAAAATGGTTTAAAGGGCTCCGGGAAAGAAGCGTACATAATTTTGAAGAATTTGAAACAGATTTCCTTGACAAATAGGAAGATAATAAGAACCCTTTATATATACTGACTTGTAAAATAATCTTTAAAAGAACAATGGAGAATCTATTCAGGAGTTTTTTTCATGTCCCCATTCAAGTAAGACTACTTGCAAATAATGTTTCGCCAACCTACTAGTTCCCTAGGTTGAGATGGAGACATAAATTTTGTAATAAGGTACTATGGGACCCAAAAGAAATTTATTTTACCATATTCACATTTAAATGGGTCACATAAATGATAAATTCTAAGAAAATAAGATGGCATGGGTTCATGAAGACACTTGGAGGCTTGTGGAGCCTTTGGGTGACTAGATTTCCCACACACTAGGTATGACCTTCATCCAAATTTGAATGCATGGGTAATGTGACGTTATTAGAGGGTGATGTGGTGTAAAATAAAATATAATTATCCAAGGAATTCGAATTAATAAAGGAGAGTAACTCCCATGGAAGAGGAAGAGTCTAGAATACAATGTGTGCCACTTGGTAGGATATTACATGCATTCTATGACAACAAATGATGAAAGATTATATGACAAGTATGACAAATTCAGACCTGATTGCAGAAATATGACAAATATGACATGAAAATGATAAAATAGCGACCAAGAGGTCAAATTTGGGATTTAGAGGCAACCATTCGAATTGGGGAAAGAATTGGAGCATGAAGAGGAAGACAAGTGTCATGAGAGTTACTAAACCACTAAGATGAGTTGGAGGAATCCCATGGATGGGAATTCGACCTTAGGAGGACTAATGAAGTTAAAAAAATGATTTCAGAAGGAATTAGAATAGATTTGGATCATTTGTTAATTGGCCATTTTCATTTTGGAGAGCTTTTTCTTATCCATTGCACAGTGAGTGTTAACTCTCCCTGCTTGTGAACTAATATCGAGGGAGTTGGATTCCTTTCCAAGTTGGTTGATGGAAAGGAAATTAAAACCTTTCATTTGAGATTAATGAATTATTTTTAGTTTCAGGTTGAAGTACCATACAGTCGAATTCTCATATATAACCCTATTCTCTCATTCCTTCTTCTCCATTCCCCCACACTCGCACGTTGAGGGTGCACTTGTTGGAGTGGTGCTTGCCCTTTGCTGAGTATATTTGGTGCCCAAACCGTGAAATATGATTTATGTCTCTGTAATATCATTTACATGTGATCTTTAAGTTGAAATATCATAAATACATGTATAAAAGGCTTGCATTCCCATGCTCTTGAATGACAAGTTTTCATGTATTTGGCTTCCATTTTGGAAAGAGTTGCATAACAGATTTGTATGAGGACATTTCTATGAGTTTTATGATGACGGGGAAGAAATATATGATGCATGGCTCTGTACTCTTATGTTCTTATGCTCTGTAATTCGAAATATCATAAATCCTTGTGTGAAAGGTTTGCATTCCCATGAGTCGAATGACTAGTTTTCATGTGTTTGGATTCCATTTTGAAGGAGTTATAAATATGATATGTGTCAAGGAATTTCTATAATTTTAATGCTTTCTAGGAATCAATTTATATTTTTTATATGGTATCCATTCATCATGTAATTTTCTGAACTATTTCATGTACTTGTTATGAGTTAAAATGGCGCTAACAATGTCATTCCCCCCTAAGCAATTTTACTGAAATTTATCATACGAATGTTGTACTTTATAACCAGTTTGAATAACTAATAAACATGATTAATTACATACCATTATGTCTGATATTCATCCCCATACTCTGTTCTCAAAGTTTGTAGGCTTGTACTACATTTGGAGAGCCAAAAGTGTCATCTACTCTTGGGGGTTTTAAAATCAGTTTCCTAGTGTTTTTGTCCTTCTATCCCTATGGCCAAAAGAAATTTTCATAATCAATTGGAAAGTGTATGAGAATTAATATTATGCATTAGTATTTCCTAATACAGGCCTGAAGCTCTTCCATACAGAATTTGAAGTCATTTGGGTGCATTTGGGTCAACTTTGGTTTCACTAGTCTAAAGGTAGAAATTGGGAAAAGTTGTGCAAACTTGAGTAACATCTAAAAATGAATTTATGATTCTACCATTGAGTGTATGAGTTCATTATTATGTTTTAAATCCCATAGTATCCATCCATGATATTTTTGGAAAGGTTTGGTGGTGCTTGGAACCAAACCAAGAAGGACTAGTCAACCACATTTTCTTAGTAAGTTTGCATTGTTTCTCCTTAACCCCAAGCAAGGTTTCAGAGGTATAAATTCAGATAAAAAAATTTCCATAAACCACATTGGAATGTTTCAAGACTCACCATACCGTTGCATTTCAAATTCGGGACCATTTGGTGAAAGTTGGAACCCTCTAGAGTCATGACTAGTTAAGCTTGAATTTGCCCTATTTGTACTTTTCTCCAAAATCCCAAGTAGGGACATTACAGTGGTATCAGAGCATGGTACTTGCATCTATGAATCAATACCATCTATTGAATAAAAAATTTCAGCCATTTCTTACTATTATGATGACTCCTCTGAAGATGATTATAAGCAATATGAAGAAGAATGTGAACGGTATGCGGAAGAGTTTCCATCTTGCAGCACGTCTTACAATTTCAAAAGGGATGACGGTTATTCTTATGACCCTATTTATTATGAATATTTATGTACCAAAGCACCACGAGATACTCCTATGTATGAATTATAAATATTGAGAGAAACATGTAAAACTTTACCCCAACAATATCAAACATATCCATTAGAGGAAATTTGAGGTCTAAAATGGGCCTCCTAAGGAAAATAATAAAATAATAGTTAAAATAATAAAATAATAGTTATTAATTTTAGAGGAAGAATGAAAAAAAACTACTTTTTTTGTTCGTATTTTCGATATATCTCCCTATGTTTTTATTCAAATTCTGAGCAGGAGAGCTCGTTGGATGCAAAATTTAATTCTGTATCCAACAAGTACCCACACTGCATACTTTTGATAGACCCCTCTACACAAAAAACAAGAAATACCTAAAAAATGTGATGATGATGTCATCATCACATTTTTTTCAGGTATTTCTTATTTTTGGGGTAGAGGGGTCTGTCAAAAGTATGCAGTGTGGGTACTCGTTGGATGTGGAATTAAATTCCACATCCAACAAGCTCAGACATGTATTTCTTATTTTTGGGGTAGAGGGGTCTATCAAAAGTATGCAATGTGGGTACTCGTTGGATGTGGAATTAAATTCCACATCATCATCATGTTTTTTAGGTATTTCTTGTTTTTTGGATACAGGGGTCCATCAAAAGTATGCAGTGTGGGTACTCGTTGGATGCAGAATTAAATTATGCATCCAACGAGCTCTCTCGCTTGAAATTTGAGTAAAAACACAGAGAGATATGTCGAAAATACGAACAAAAAAAGTAGTTTTCTTTTATGACAAATATGTCAATTCAACCATTATGGTTGACTCATTTTATTGAAATTCTATTGGTTCTTGAATTCCAACTCAGAAAATTTATTGTTGGCGCATTTTCTTATAAGGCCCATTTTAGACCCCAAATTTCCTCTAATGTTAATGTGATGGGAGAGGAATCTAAGATATACCCTTTTGAAGACTTTGTTGAGTGGGTGTTTGGATATAGGCCTAATAGTGCATATGTAGACTCATTAAAGAAAAATCAACCTACTGATGAAAAGATAAAATATTTATCCTTCTCTATAGATGAGGAAATTTTAGACAAGTTTGTGGACCAAATGTAGAGGTTGTGGAAGAAATTTTGGCATAAAGAAGGTGAAAAGATCTAAGATACACCATTAAAGGAAGAGGCAGAGACTTATGACCTGGAGGATCAATCACCTCAAGGTGATTTCAGACAATAATATGAAGATTAAATTGAATACACCCACACAATCCTTATTAATGGGGGTTGAGGAAATAAAAGAGAATCTACTAATGGATCCTTGAACTATGAAGGAGTACCTATTGATGGGTGCTCACAACTCTATGCTGGTGACATAGAGATCAGATTTGAAAATGTTGTTGCAATACAAAGTTATCATAAGCATGAAGATGAATAGCTTGTGAAAAATAATGAAGAACCAATATCAACTTCTCCATCACCACTTGAGCCTAAAGAAGTTGATCAAGTCAAGAAGAAAGAAGAAGAGGAGGTTCGCTGCCATGAATCATCCTTCATTGAAGGTTCTTTGAAGATGAGTGAATGGAATATCCATGAGGCCCTTAGCATACTCAATGACACTAAATAATTGGTGTCAAATTATTCTTGGAAATTTTCTTCATTGGAGGATCCATCCTTCCTTGAAGACATAGAGAAGATTCAAAGAGCAATGTGCAACATTGAAGGTAATTTTATGTCTTTTATTTTTTATAGAAACAATTTGGTTGAGTTTAATGAATGGTTACATGAATCATAATTTAATAATAATGAGGATATTCATAATCTCAAAATTCAAAATGAGCAAATTCTTGAAAGGTTGCAAGATACTTGTTCTTCCTCCTATGTTTCAGATTGTCATATGGTAGATTGCTTGGATGATTCTCATGAATGAGGGATCATGAGAGACATGGAAAATTGGGGGTTCTTGATGTGTTTGAAGATGATATTGATGATCTCCAATCACGTGTTGTGGTGGAAGAGTAACTTGAGTTGCCTCTTGAAAATGATTACACACTTTTTGAAGAAGTGCATGATTCCACTGCCTTGGAACCAACCTTTGAGGAAAGTTTTGAATTTTTGAGGGAGGTGCATGTTCCTACCCCTATGGATCCTTCACATGATGTAAATTTTGGACTTTATTATCATTTGGGTGAGTTGGTTCTTCCTCCTACATCCTACACTTCCATATTTTGCAACATTCACCCTGATGAAGTATGGGTGAAAGGTTTCTTTTTTATGGTGCCACATGAGGAGTATGGAACTCCTATCTCTCCTCTTGATTATGACATGACTATAGTACCATATTTTTTACATTTGTATTAGAATTCTTTGTTACATTATGATGATATACATATTCATGGGTGTATTGATGAGACTTATTTTAGCCACTTGAACTCTTCATGCCATTAGAGGAATTTTGGGGTCTAAAATGGGCCTCCTAAGGAAAATAATAAAATAATAGTTAAAATAATAAAATAATAGTTAAAATAATAAAATAA
>LPNX010122344.1:299981-595997 GCA_001517045.1 Pseudotsuga menziesii
CTTTGCTCCTTATTTGGTTCAGATTTTGGTGTAGGTTCTCCATTCACTTCTTGGATGAAAGAAAACATGGCTGATTATTGCTTTGATGCATATTACATTCTTTTGGAGAAGCATTATAGGACATGGGAACTTCACCTATGTCATTGGGGAAGATCTGATATAGTACTTGATGCTTATGCGTATGGGCCACATGATTATCTACTTACTTGGATTTACAACCACTTTCATGATTCTTTGATGAGATAACTTCTTGATGTAAACTTGTATGATGTTCTTATGTGATTTCATGATCTATATTTTGTACTCATGATGTTTGGAAGGGTGCAATACAAGCAATGGGATCCTAGTATTGCTTGGTTTCAATTTTGAGGGACGTTACAATTTTGGGGGCAACAAGCAGCATGGGAGATTGAGTCACCACTTGAGAAGATGATTGTAATCAGAGTAGCGTAGCAGCAAGCATGGGATTCCTCTCTGAAATTTTCTTAATATATTAAAAGACTCAAAGTTGGGAAACTCGGTGCCAACTTCAAATAATTATCCAAGAGAAAAAGGGGAGTTGAGAGTTCATAAAATGTTTCCAAAATATGGAGGTAAAGACTAATTCTGCAAATTTTGTTTTGATGGAATTAATTAATATTTTGGTGTTTTTTGGTGATGTCACGGGAGATATCAATATGAAAAATCCAAATCTCTTTACTTTT
The DNA here is from genome assembly GCA_001517045.1 of Pseudotsuga menziesii. Lineage (NCBI taxonomy): Eukaryota > Viridiplantae > Streptophyta > Pinopsida > Pinales > Pinaceae > Pseudotsuga > Pseudotsuga menziesii. The sequence continues at coordinate 300,686 of LPNX010122344.1, forward strand.
GGAAACACAAAATTACAGTACATGAGTGCCCCTACTCAAATGGAAGCTAAAGAAAATTGGAGAAGAACCATAGGAGAGCACTTGGTGCTATGGAAGGAGTACCAAGTGAGGATACCACCTGGGAGTATGGACAAATTTTTCAGCACCAAAACTTGGCATTGCTTGAGGACAAGAAATATTGGGTGGGAGGACTGACATGTCCCCATTCAAATAATACTACTTACAAATAATGTTTCACCAACCTACTAGTTCCGTAGGTTGAGATGGAGACATAAATTTTGTAATAAGGAGCTATGGGGACCAAAAGGAATTTAGTTTACCATATTCACATTTAAATGGGTCACATAAATTATAAATTCTAAGAAAAAAAGGTGGCATGAGTTCATGAAGACACTTGGAAGCTTGTGGAGCCTTTGGGTGACTAGATTTTCCACACACTTGGCATGATCTTCATCCAAATTTGAACACATGGGTAATGTAACATCATTCAACGGTGATGTGGTGTAAAATAGAATATAATGAGACAAGGAATTAGAATTGGTAAAGGATAATAACTCCCATAGAAGAGGAAGATACTAGAAGATAATGTGTGCCACTTGGAAGGAGACTCCATGCACTCTATGACAACAAATGATGAAATATTCTATGACAAGTATGACAAATTCAGACCTGATTGTAGACTATGACAAATATCATATGTGAGGGATAAAAATAGCCACCAAGAGGTCGAATTTTGGAGTTAGAGGAAGCCATTAGAATTGGGGAAAGAATTGGAGCATGAAGAGGAAGATAATAGTCATGAGAGTTACTAAACCACTAAGATGAGTTGGAGGAAGCCCATCGAGGGAAATTCAAACTTAAGAGGCCTGATGAAGTTAATAAAATGATGTCATGAGAAAGGATAATGGATTTGGATCATCTTTTAATTGGCATTTTCTATTTTGGAGAGCATTTGCTTGTCCAATGCACGGTGAGTGTTCACTCTCCCTGCTTGTGAACCAATTTCGAGGGGAGTTGGATTCCTTTCTAAGTTGGTTGATGGATAGGACATTCAGAAATATCATTGGATCTTAATGAAGTAGTTATAGTTTCATTTTTAAGGACCATACACGATCATTCTCATATATTCCCCTATTCTCTCATTCCTTCTTCTCCATTCACCCACACTCTCATGTTGAGGGTGCACTTGTTGGAGTGGTGCTTAAACTTTGTTGACTATATTTGGTGAAAAAGATGTGAAATATGATTTATGTCTCTGTAATATAATTTCCATATGCTTTGGAAGTCCAAATATCATAAATACGTATATGAAAGGCTTGCATTCCCATGCTCTTGAATGACTAGTTTTCATGTATTTGGCTTCCATTTTGAAATGAGTTGCATAACATATTTGTATGAGTACATTTCTATGAGTTTTATGATGATGGGGATGGATTATATGATTCATGTCTCTGAAATATTATTTCCATATTCTCTGTAAGTCAAAATATCAGAAATCCATGTGTGAAAGGCTTGCATTGTCATGAATTCGAATGACTAGTTTTCATGTGTTGGATTCCATTTCGAAGGAGTTGTATATTTGATATGTATCAAGGAAATTATCTGATGTTAAATGTTTTTGAGGAATAAATTTATATCCTATATATGTTCTCCATTCATCATGTAATTTTCTGAACTACTTCATGTACTTTTTATGAGTTAAAATGGAGCTACCAATGCCATTTCCCCCTAAGCAATTTTATTGAAAGGTATCATATGAATGTTATACTTTATAACCAGTTTGAAGAGCTAATACCCATGATGTATTATATTCATAACCATACTCTTTTCTCAAATTTGGGAGGTTCGTACTTCATTTGGAGAGCCAAAAGTGTCATCTACCCTTGGGGGTTTTAACATCGGTTTCCTAGTGTTTTTGTCCTTCTTTCCCTATGTCCAAAATAAAGTTGCAGAATAAATTGAAAATTGTATGAGAACTGATATTATGTATTAGGATGTCCTAATACCCATTAATCTCTTCCATACAGAATTTGAAGTCATTTGGGTGCATTTGGGCCAACTTGGGTTTCACCAGTCTAAAGCTAGAAATTGGCAAAAGTTGTGCAAATTTGACTAACATGTAAAAATGAATTTGTATTTCTACAATTAATTTATTGAGGTCTTTTAGTATGTTTTAAATCCCCTAGTATCCCTCCATAATAATTCTGTAAATGTTTGGTGGTGTTTGGAACCAAACCAAGAAGGACTAGTCAACCACATTTTCCTAGTAAATTTGCATTGTTTCTCCTTAACCCCAAAAAAGTTTGCAGAGGTATAAAGTAATATACAAAGTATCCATAAACCACCTTTGTATATTTTAATACTCACCATAACATTTCCTTTCAAATTCGAGACCATTTGGTGAAAGTTGGAACCCTCTAGAGTCGTGACTATTAATGTTTCTTCAGATATGATTAGATTTTCTAAGATCTTTATCTGAAAGAATAACAAGTACAAAAAGATGCATAAGATATAAAAGATACATGAGAAACAAATATTTTCATTGGGGAAACCATAAAGGAGAAAACCCCACAAAATTCCTCAAAATAGTAAGATGATCAAAAGCAATAATAAGAAGTATTCAACAACTATATATCTCTCCTCCTCTGACTGTCTCTCTCTCTCTCTCATGGGAACTTGAGAGTGTGAGGTGTGTATAAATGAGGGAGATCATCTCCCTATTTATACCCTTTCAAGTCACTGACCAAACATAATACTCGAGCCTACATGTCTTCTCACACAGGGACCACTTCTCCTAAAGAGACTACAAATACATATTACTTGAGGTTACACTAGGGACTATTTCCCCGACTTACAACAAAGGTCGTACCTCAAGGTCTAGACACAATTTAGGCATCCTATAAATGGGTAACACACATCCCCAATGGGGGTACAACAACATACAATGATAATATACATCAAAATATCTTCCAAAGTTACAAATACATCAACACTCCCTCTTAACTAGGAAGGTATTCTCTCCCTACACAGTCATCAACACATATGGTCAGGTCTTCATCACTCATCATCATCATGGATTCATAGATTCTTCATCATAGTTTCTGCCATAATCTTCTTATAATTCAATCATTGTACCATACTATATGTCATCAGAATTTTCTACAGATCCATCCCTTTTTCATGTTGGATGCAGGCATAGTCCTCTGCCAGGTCTTCATCACATCTCGAGCAAGCCTTTACGTAGAAATTGTCTAAGATATTATTTAAATTGCCACAGAAATAACCTGCATCTTCTACCTTCATCTCACTGTATCAAGATCATAACTTTTGTCCTGCATAATACAAAACAACAAACAAACAAAGCATCTACGATCGACCCGCATTCTATTAAAGAAACAACTAGGTGCACCTCTTGTTATTCATGACCTTATCATCTCAACATGGGAACACATATATCTCATATATATGTACGGACGAATTACAACCCAGCAGCTTGCTACATCGGGACCTTTTACGTTCTTCTGGTCAACCTCAAGGGATTACATCTAAACAACTTGCGTCCAGGATCTTTTTTCGTTCAGATAACCTTTGGGGCATATTACGTTCGAGTAACCTACATACCATGCCAAGGCTCATTATTTACACTCAAAAAACCCATGGGGCATATTACATACGAATAATGTATGTACCACGCCAGGACTCATTCTTTACATTTGGATAACCTGTCACAGGACTAATTACATCCAAGCAACCTCCTACACCAGGATTTTTCCCACTCAGAAAACCTAACTCATTTCCCATGTGAGATAATATAATTTGTAATATATCAATATTGATTACATCCAAGGATAACCTGGGAGCTTAGCCAAGATGTTACATCCAAGGATAACCTACAGGACTGATTACGCCTGAGCAACCTTCAAACGTCTCTAGGATGTTACACTCGAAAAAAACCTATCTTTCTAGCTATGCTAGAACACATCACTCCCCCTTTCAACAGATATCGAACTGGATCACACCAAGTCTTTCTATGAAGTACTCGAACTTCACTCTTGCAAGAGGCTTGGTCAACACATCGGTTATCTTCTCCTTTAGTGCCACATATTGGAGATTCATTGCTCCTCTTTGCACTACCATATCCCTAATATAGTGGAACTTGATCTCAATGTGCTTCGACTTGTCATGGAACACTAGGTTTTTCAATAGCTTCACACAACTATGATTTTCACAGAATATTCAAGTCACATCCAACTGGAGATCAAATAAATTAGATAGTAGCTTTCGTAGCCACACTACCTCGCAACTAGCCAAGCAAGTGGCAACATACTCTACCTCGGTTGTACTCAGCGCCACACATGATTGATTCTTTTTGAACCAGGAGATCATGCCAGATCCAAAACTGAAGCAGCAACCTGAGGTGTTCTTCCTGTCCTGGAGCTACCTGCTCAATACGAATCAACATAACCGAGTAGGTTAATCTGAATCTAATTCGCATCATATTTGAGCCGATAATCCATTGTACCTTTTAGGTACCTCATCATGTGGTTTGCATCTATCCGGTGAACATGTATTGGGTCCGTCAGGAACTGGCTCAAGGTGTTCACCACAAAGCATATGTCGGGTCTCGTATTCATCAAATACATCAGTGAGCCAATCATCTGACGATAAATTGTGGCATCAACCTTATTGGATGAAGCATCACTCAGAAGCTTCAAGTTAGATGCCATAGGTGTGGCCATTTCCTTGCATTCCATCATTCTGAATTTCTTCAAAATCTCCCACTGCATATTTCCCTTGACCAAGGAATATCTCATATGCACTCTACCACACCTCCATGTCTAAGAAGTAGTGCATCATACCTAGGTATTTTATCTCGAGCTCTGTATCAATTCTCCTCTTTACATCTATAATGAGTTCCTCTTCACCTATTAGAAACAATTCATCGACATATAGAAGGAGTATCACTAGTCTTCTGTCTTTCACCTTGAAGTAGAGGTTGGAATCTGCTTTACTCTTGGTAATTCCCAAGCTCATTAGGAAGTCATCCATTCTGTCGTACCATGTCCTCAGTGCTTGTTTCAATCTGTACAAGGCCTTCTTCAATTTTCACACATGGGTCTTCCTATCATGTGTCTCAAATCCCAGTGACTGTTCCACGTATAGTTCCTCCTCGACTACACCATTCAAGAAAGATGTCATGACATCCATCTTGTGTATTTTCCATTTCATAATTGCTGCCAAAGCAAGTATGGTCCTAATGGAAGTGTACCTTGACACGGGTGCAAATTTCTCTTCGTATTCTATGCCTTATTTCTGTGAGAAGCCTCATGCTATGAATATCATCTTGTATTTATCGATGTTTCCATCTGCAGCATGCTTGATCTTGTAGATCCACTTCAAAGTCACGATACATTTCTTCTCTGGTCTTGGAACAATATCCCAGACATCATTCTTCATGATCAACTGATATTCGTCGATCATCGCATCCTTCCATTCTTTCTTTTATGTAGCCTCTTCATAGGTGAAAGGTTCTTTATTAATATTGTCACAGAGCAGGGCCACGTAGCTATTGTAGGGCTTTTCCCCCTTCCTCTCTCTATTTATTCCCTTTGGAGTGCCATACCTTTCAGCTTCTTGTAAGAGCTCATGTGCCCCTGTTGGTTTCCTCTTGTGTGAGTCCTTCTCAAGTGTTGATGTATTTTTAACTTCGGAATGTATTCACTCATATATATTATGTTGTATTTCATTGTACCCCATGGTTCCTATCAGGAGAATCATTAATATAATAAAGTCATGTAAAGTCATAGAGGTTAACCCTCCATTGTAAGTCGAGGAAATAGTACCCACAGTTAAGGTGTACTAGGGTTATTAGACTCTCCTAGTGAGGTCGGCCTTGGTAAGTAATTGTCAAGTGGAAAACTAGTATAAATAGAGACTGAGACTCTCTATTTGTAACACACACTCACTCAACTGTAGCACATGAGTAAAAGAAGAGGAGCTTGCACAAGTGAGAGAGAGAACAATTGTCGGAGATCATCTTTGTATTTTTGGGTTTTACTTTTTCCATTGGTGCTCATTCTATCTCTGAGGAAGTTGCGGGGTTTTCTCCTTTATGGTTTCCTCGAGGAAAACTCTTTTTGTATCTTGTCTCTTGTGATTATTGTTGTACATGTTATTGTCTCAGATAAGATCCTAGATCATATTGATTAAATGATAAAATTATAACATGGTATCAGAGCTAACCTGAGAAGAAGAAATTGTGTAGCTACAGAAGCTATGGCTTCTTAATTTTTGGGTCTCTCTCCACAAATCATCAGAAAAAGGAGGCTAGGCTAACTCTCCATTGAAGGGCACATCTTTCTGTTGAAGCAGAATTTGATTTCGGGCATTTTCAGTTTTTGACCCGTCACTGCTGCGGAAAATCAGGGATTTTCACATAAGAGGAATTTTTGGGTGAGCCCAGCACAGGATTTCTCTCCTCCTCAAAATAAAAATTTAGAGAGCAATATCAAAATTTTTGGTTGGGTAAAACTCCAGGAAAGTCAAACCCTAATTTGACCCCGGATCGGAAAACCCTTAAAGACTAAAACTAGTCATTTTGGAGCATCCGCTATATCTCAAGATTGGAGAAGGGAGAGGAGCTAAAAATTTTACAAGACAAATATAAATTCCTGTTACACCCTATGTAAAAGTTTCAGCCTCAGATTCTCTATATTCTAGGAGATATGATTCCTCCAAATCAGGGTTCTAGCCTCTCCCTGGATTCATCCCTAAACAGGACACCTAGGGAAAATTGCTATATATTTAGCTACGAAGGTCCAAATGAAATTTTTCAAGATGTTCTAGATAGGTCACAGACTGCAATTTCGGTGGTAAAATCTGTGTACCCCGAAGGTAAAACTGTGACACGTGGAAGTCCATACAAGTTTTCTATTTTGAACATTCCTCAAATAAGTCAACTTGGGAAAACTCTCATAAGTCCCAATTGGTGAAACCAATTCTGCTGAAACTTATAGTGTTGGAAAGAGGACAAACTCAGCTACCTCACTGAGAAGTTTTAGAAAAATAAGAGCTGTAATTTCAGATATATTTCAGAAACAATATCAGGAAATTTTGTAGAAGAAATTGAAGAAAACTAGGGCATCCGATATTTTGCAGTTCTAATCACAGTTTTGGGGAAATGAGTATGCTGCTCATCTCGCTTTCAGAAGACACATTTTTCTATCCAATCAGATATGAAATATTCCAATTTTTGAAAATTAGGGTTTCTTTGACAAACCCTAGATCAGCCAGATCTGGAAGCAGGACAGACACCTCAAATAGGTAAGATCTAATCTTTTGTTATTTACATTTGAGGTTCTCATTTCAAAATGACCTATCACACCAGCTTGATAACAAGCTTGGTGAAGCTGAAAAATTCCGAGCATGGAATTATAGTTTTTCACTAGTTCTTGAAGAAAATGTATTGGACACCTACATAAGTGGAGAGGTTCCAGTTCCCGAGGGAGATGAGGCTAAGGCCTTACAAAAAAAGAACGTGGTCAAGTCCAAGAGGATTATTGTTGATTCTATCAAGGGTCACGTTATACCACAGTCGCATTATACCACAGGTGTCTTCCCTAAAGACACCTAAAGAGATGTTTGATTCCTTGACCAAGCTATTTGAAGGGAAGAAGATAAATCGGAAGATGATTTTGAGAAACCAGTTGAATAATGTAAAGATCCAGAATGCAGAGACCATACAGTCATACTTTACAAGGGTCTCACAAATCAAAGAACAACTTGAAGCAATGGATGAAGAAGTAGAGAATGAAGAAATTGTGATAACCACCTTGAATGGCCTCCCATTATCATGGAATTCATTCATTCAAGGAATGTGTGCCAGAAGGAAGTGATTACCTTCAGCAGACTTTGGGAAGAGTACACACAAGAATAAGCTCGACTCATAATAAGAGAAGAGAAGATGGGAGTAACTGAAGATCAAGCTCTCACGATTCAAATAAGATCCCTTAAGCGGTGAGGAATATGAAGAAATCAATTCTTGAAGAACCTATTATCCATCTTAGCATTTGGATAAGAAATGATGATGTTATGAATGAAGAAGATGATGAAGCTGAAGGCTCAAGAAGGAGTCTACCCATGAAACGAATAAAGATAAGTATTCAATTGTCATTTCATGATATTATTTTGGCTATGCATTTGTTTATATTTAGTTGATTTTTTATGCATTAATGACCGTATACTACTAATATGAATGTGATGGGTAAGTAGTTCATGGTGCTGTACAACTCTCCATTGCTACTTATCTATAATGAAACCTCTTTGCTGACATATTGGATTAGTGAAAAATATCAATGATTTCATGGTAGAGATGGAAGGCATCTAGAAAGTTTCCATGAGATATGGATGAACGTTGTATTGGCTAAAATAGTTGCATGATTATATCTTTATGCATAAGAATTTACCATTATGAATATGCCTTATGAAATGTTCTAACCATACAACTAATGCATTTGACTTGTAGGAAAGATCACATACAATTGCCTACAAGAAAAGAAGGATGAGACATGTTCTGAAGAAAAAGTGACGATAGTTCAAGAAACAATCCAAAATGAAGAATAGTATGACGAGACTTCAAGAGACCTCAGACACACTATATTTATGTGACACTGTTGAGCGACATCATTGATGCAGAGCCTTCCTGCTATGAAGAAGTAGCCAAGAAGAAAGGGAAGGAGAGTACCAGTTCAAGAAGAATGATGTCTAGGATGCGGTATCTACAATTTCCAGCTTGCAGTAGATGGAAACATCATGGGATACAAGGCAAGATTCGTAGCATGAGGCTTCTCATAGAAAGAAGGCATAGACTATGAAGAGACATTTGCATCCATTGGAAGTCGAGACACATGACAATTAGACTCATGTGTGCAAATTAAATAAGGCCTTGTATGAGCTCAAAAGGAACCCATGGGATAACACATAAATGAGGAGCTTGAAGATCACCTAGAGTTATGAAGATCTCAACCTTTGCTACAAGGTTGAAGATGAAAACCTATAGAGGATGACAATCTCATAGATGGGTGTGAGAAGAAATTTTCAAAAGGTTCAAGATAGAGGATCTTGGTATCCAATGACCCTAGATGGATACATAGAATATTAATATAAGAGGAAGCTACTTTTCACTCAAGTACAGAATGTTTCAATACATAGAGTACGAAAGGCAAAGGGAGAATGATACTCCACTTCAAATGGTGTGACTGCAGAATATGCTGAGGTTCGACATGGTACGACTTGATGGACATCTTACTGATGGCTCTAGGATTTACTAAGAGTAAAGCAGATTCCAACCTTTGCTTCAAGGTTGAAGGCAGAAGACCAGTGATGCTCCTGTTATATGTCTATGACTTGTTCCTGAGAGGGAAAGAGGAACTCATTAAAGTTGCAAGAAGGAGACTTGCTGTCGAGTTCGAGATAAAGGACTTGCGTATGATGCACTACCTTCTAGGCATGGAGGTGTGGGAGAGTGCGGATGGAATATTCCTTGGACAAGGGAAGTGTGCAGTAGAGATCCTAAAAAGGTTCGAGATGATAGACTGCAAGGCCATGGCCACACCTATGGCATCGAACTTGAGGGTATTGAGTGATGCTTCATCAGAGTCGGTGGATGCTACGATGTATCGTCAGATGATTGGGTCCTTGATGTACCTGACAAATATGAGACCAGACATTTTCTTTGCTGTGAACACATTGAGCCAGTTCCTGATGGATCCGAGACATGTTCACCTGATTGCTGCAAAGCATATTCTGAGGTACCTGAAGGGTACAGTTGATTATGGGCTCAAGTATGAGACTAATTAGAAGATTAACCTGGAAGGTTATGTGGATTCGAATTGGGCAGGAAGTGCCATTGATAGGAAGAGCACTTTCGGGTGTTGCTTCAGGATGGTAGTAGGTGTGTCCTACCATGCTAGTGGATGTAAGTGTTGGGGCCTTTCCCTAGAAGGTAGTAGGTGTGTCCTACCCTGCCAGTGGATGTAAGTGTAGGGCCTTTCCCTGGATGGTAGTAGGTGTGTCCTACCATGCCAGTGGATGTAAGTGTTGGGGCCTTTCCCTGGATGGTAGTAGGTGTGTCCTACCATGCTATTGGATGTAAGTGTTGGGGCCTTTCCCTAGATGGTAGTAGGTGTGTCCTACCATTCCAGTGGATGTAAGTGTTGGGGCCTTTCCCCGGATGGTAGTAGGTGTGTCCTACCATGCTAGTGGATGTAAGTGCTGGAACCTTTCCCAAATGGTAGTAGGTGTGTCCTACCATGTCGGTGGATGTAAGTGTTGGAGCCTTTCTCAGATGGTAATATGTGTTTCCTACCATGCCAATGATATAAGCACTGAAGAAGAATACCTACATGGAGACTAGGCCTACAACCAGCATGAAAAAGGGTTGGTTCTGTAGAACTTCCTATGATGAGTAGAATTGAGAGATAGCACCATTTGCTAGAGATAGGGGGAGCAGTGATGATGATCCAGTGATGATGATGATCTGGCTTTGATGATGATCCTATGATAAATACTTGTGCTGATGAACTGTGTCAAGAGAATACCTTCATAGTTAAGAGGGAGTGTTGATGTATTTGTAACTTCAGAATGTATTCACTCATATATCTTATGTTGTATTTCATTGTACCCTGATGTTCCTATCGGGAGAATCATTAATATAATAAAGTCATGAAAAGTCATAGAGGTTAACCCTCCATTGTAAGTCAAGGAAATAGTCTCCACAGTTGAGGGGTACTAGGGTTATTAGACTCTCCTAGTGAGGTCGGCCCCGATAAGTAATTGTAAAGTGGAAAACTAGTATAAATAGAGCCTTGAGACTCTCTATTTGTAACACACACTCACTCAACTGTAGTGCATGAGTGAGAGAATAGGAGCTTGCACAAGTGTGAGAGAGAACAACTGTCGGAGACCATCTTTGTGTTTTTGGGTTTTACTTTTTTCATTGGTGCTCATTCTATCTCTGAAAAGTTGTGGGGTTTTCTCCTTTATGGTTTACCCGAGGAAATCTCTTTGTGTATATTGCCTCTTGTGATTATTGTTGTGCATGTTATTCTCTCAGATAAGATCCTAGATCATATTGATTAAATGATAAAAATATAACATCAATGAATGTCTCTATCGGCTCTTGTTGTTCTATCATGTCGTGATCTTCATGGTCCTATGGAATTTTTTCTCGAATTTTTATATCTCGGACTCTCGTCTCTTCAGGTAATTCCTCGACTTCCTGGATAGGAGTCCTCCTAGATCTGAAGTATGTTGATTCTTCATCAAACGTTACATCTCTACTGATGTTGATCTTCTTGAATATTAGGAAGTATATTCGGTAGACCATTGATGTATCATTGTATGCTACGAATACACCCTTCCTCCGAGAAGGATCGAGCTTGGTCCTTTTCTCCTTTGGGACATGCATGTACACCAGACAACCAAATATTCTCAGATGGATGACTTCGGGTTTCACTCCTAAGAAATCCTCTTCAGGAGTCTTGTTTTGAAGTACTCGATGACGAGTACAGTTCTCTACATACACAGTTGTTCTTTCGACCTCCTCCTAAAGGTTCATAGGAAGATCCTCGCCAAGCAACATTGCTTTCGTTGCTCCCATTATTGTCTGGTTCTTTCATTCTGCTAAGGATTATATGGAGTGCTCAACCCCCTCTTAATCCCAGATTCTCTATAGAGTTCCTTGAATTCTTCCGAAAAGAACTCGCCACCATTTTCTAACCATAGAATCATTATCTTCCTATCTTTCTGGTTCTCAACCAAGGCTTTATATTCCTTGAACTTGCTAAAAACTTCACTTTTCTCTTTCAAGAAATATATCAAAGTCTTATGTGAGAAATAATCTATAAAGGAAACATAGTACACATACCTGCTTAATGAGCTATAAGACATGGATCCACATGCATCCGAGTGTACTATCTCCAATATTCCTTTATCCTTCTCTCACTACTAGGAAATGTCTTCTTTGCATTATTCCCTTTTGCACATCCTTTGCAATTTCCTTCATGTTTTTCCTGGATCTCTAGCAATCTTGAGACCGGTTTGTTTGCCATCGGTAGTGCACATGTGCAATCCTTTTGTGCCATAGTTCATTTGGTTTAATCAACTCATGAACCAATGCTTGTTTAGGTCATCCATTCAACTTGTACAAGACTTTGTCTTCTTCTCCAATCACTATTGCATCCTCTATTATCTTTCCTCTGGGCCACATCATAACTTGGCCATCGACAAATGAAACCCTAATTCCCTTTGCATCTAATGCAGATATGGAGGGAATATTCTTCTTCAATCCTAGAACATATAGCACATCCTTCATCTTTAAGGATTTCCTGGAGTCAAGATTGTATGAAGCTTCGCCACTCCCTTTTATGGGGTATTGATAATCGTCCCCAAGTTTCACCTTGTGAGGTGACTCATGTCCAGACATATTGATTAATGATTCCTTGTATCCCGTCATGTGTTTGGAAGCTCCACTATCCACTAGCCAATCATTTCTTCTATGTGTGATAATGCCAGTAAGTGTTGAGATTAGCACATACTCTTCATCTAAATCATCCTTCTCTCATTTGAATCTTTTGTTCGTTGGTTCATCATCTTCAGCAATATGAGCATGGTGTCTCCTTTTCTCGATGGGACAATCTCTTTCCAAGTGTCCCTTTTCATCACAAGTATAACATCGAACATTTGAAATATCTCTTTTGGTATTCTTCGGTTTCTTGTCCTTCTTCTTGTTGTGATGAAAGTTCTCCTTCTTCTCCTTCTTATTGAAGTTCTTCCTAGTGTAAACTGTGAGAAATTGATCATTAGTTGCTCCCATATTTTCTTCTCTTGTCGTAATTCTAGATTCTTCGTGTGCACATTCTTCTCGAAGTATGATGAAAGAGATCAGCTTCCTTATTGCACAAATCCCTTAAATGAATGAGTCCCATGATCTAGGGAGACCATTCAGGGTAGTCATTACAATTTCTCCTTCTTTGACATTTTCTTCAACTCCTTCAAGTTATTCTTTGATTAGAGAAACCCTTGTGAAGTAAGACTCTATAGTCTCAGATTTTTGTATCTTCACATTCTTTAGTTGGTTCCTCAAAGTCATCTTTCGATTGATGTTCTTCCCATCGAACATCTTTGTCAAAGCATCATATACTTCCTTCGGTGGCTTGAATGAAGAAACAAGGGGGATGAGGTAATCCTTGATATAATCTGCAATGATTCTCTTAGCCTTGGCCATTCTTTTCTTATGAGAAGCCTTAGCCTCATCTCCCTCTGGTTCTGGAACATTTCCAATGATAAACTGATCCAACTCATTTTCTTCAAGGATCAAGGAAATTTTGTACATCCATGCCCGAAAGTTATCATCCCCTCCAAGCTTGTCCTCAAGATGAGTATGGTGAATCATCTTTTCAAAATGAGAAACTCAAATGGAAATATTAAAGATTTGGATCTTATCTATTTGACGTGTCCGACCAAGTTCTGGAGAAGGCTAACCTAGGGTTTGTTAGAGAAACCCTAATTTTCCAAACTTGGAGTTTGGGAATTATGTTTGGCCATAAATATGCACCTCCATGAGGTGAGTTGCTCAGCTAGGTCACTTTATGAAAACTGAGGTGGGAAACCTCTAATACTTGATGCCCTAGTTCCTCCCGGCACCAGTGACAGGGTCAAAAATGAAACTTCTCTGATTCAGAAATTGTCTCCACAAAAATATGCACCCTACTGAGGTGATTTAGCCTAGCCCTGTTTGCTTGATGATCTGTGGAGAGAACACCTTCAACTAGGAAGCCCTAGTTCCCGTAGCTGCAGAGTGCCTTCTTTCAGAGAGGCTTTGATACCATGTTTGTTTTTCTTAAGATCTGATTATATTATCTAGGATATTTATTTGAAAGAATAACAAGTACAACAAGATACATAAGATATAAAAGATACACGAGACACAAATATTTTCACCAGGGAAACCATAAAGGAGAAAACCCCGCAAGCTTCCTTAGAATAGTAAGATGATCAAAAGCAATAATAAGAAGTATTCAACGGCTATCTATATTTCCTCCTGTGATTGTCTCTCTCTCTCTCTCATGCAAACTTGAGAGTGTGAGGTGTGGATAAATGAGGGAGAACGCCTCCCTATTTATACCCTCTAAGTCACTGACCAAACATAATACTCGATCCTACATTTCTTCTCACACAGGGCCCACTTCTCCTAGAGAGACTACAAATACATATTACATGATGTTGCATTGGGGACTATTGCCTCGACTTACAACAGAGGTTGTACCTCAAGGTCTAGATACAATTTAGACATCCCATAAAGGGGTAACACACATCCCCAATGGGGGTACAACAACATACAATGATAATATACATCAGAATATCTTCCGAATTTACAAATACATCAACAATGACTTGTTAAGATTGAATTTTTCCAATTTGTACTTTTCTCCAAAATCCCAAGTTGGGACATTAGAGTTTTCTGCCATATTCATGAAGATCTACAATTCAATCCCTACTGATATAAAGCCTCCTGTGGGAACTGCAAAACTTCATTTTTTTTATTCTTTTGACAGTGATTTTGCATTGTTGTTAAGAGAAAGGAAATATGCAAATATATAAAGTATGGTTAAAGATGTCATCAAAGTTGAAGTAAATCTTATGGAGGCATGTAAAATGAAGCATAAAATAGAAATGGATGAAAAGAAAATCATAGAAGAGGGGCAGTCCTCTGGTTCTAAATATATGGATGCTAAGTTTCAATATGATGATGAGAACGGTGGAGAGATTAGTAGAAAAACTATATTTGTATAATAGACCTCTTGTTAGAGATCCACCACATCCACAATCTAGAAATCAGAATTATAGAAGACCTCATTTTCCTCAGATAAGGCAAAGGGATCAAAGGAATCAGGTAGATCAACAAATTAGACCCCCATTCCCAAAAAACTATGTGGCTGATGAAGAAATTGAGTCACTTGAAGACCAAATACATAATCTGGAATAATATCAACCTCATATTTATTTCACTAAGGAATAATGCAATTGGTCCATCCAACAGTCACATCTGGATATCTCATTTGAAGAAACATAGTCGAAACAATATCAGAAAGGGTATCAGAATGCAGTGATGGATTTCCATAAGAGATATAACCTCAGGAGCAAGGTAATGAGACATCAACAAATAAGCATCCTAATGATCAACCTTAAACTAGTCAAAGAGATCAAGAGGGTGTTAAAACATATCGTCTCAAGAGGGACACTAATATTAGGGAACATGAAGTCTCCCAGTCATCTTCTAGTTTAAAAAATGAAATATTAAAGATCAAGATTTTAGTCCATTTCAATGAATTGCTGAGAAATGCAGAATATAAAACTTAGACTTCTAGAATCATAAATGGAGAAGAAGACCAGCAACTGGATACTTTAGAACTTCATGATGTGTGGAAATTAAGCCCAATCTTAGATCAATTGAACTCACAAAATTGCTTCAAAAATATGCAATAAACACTCAAGAAAGGAGATTGAATCAGTTGAATAACACAAATGGTTGTTATATTATTTTACACCAGCAATCATTATACAATAGTAGGTTGTTCAAACATGTAGATACTCCAAGGATTTGAAAGCATAAATATTCCATTCGAATCGATACAAAAGTAGGCTTACTAAACTAGTCAAAATCCCCCATAGGTGCATAAAACACTTTCATAATTTGTCAAGAGGCTCACAATTTGGATGAATGAGTTTTTAAATTTTATAAGCGAAGGAAAGTGGACTAAATCATTATTTTAGGCGAGGAAAAGAAGGAGTCTGATTTGTGACAAAAACAAGGCAACCTACCTTAAAACTAGCTTTAATTTTTGCCTTAAAACTGTAGAAAAAGATGGAAACTATGGATAAGGCAATAATGTGCACTTACCAAACTGGGTAGTATGTTGGGTTGGAAAAATCTGATCCAGAATCTTTCCAAAGCACTGTTGGAGTAATTTTTGGTAGGTTTGACCACAAAATTGCAAGTGGATGCCAATTAGCTAGTGAAGGACCTGGGAATTTAATTAAAAACATTAAATTTTATATCCTAATATGGGAATGGATTTTGATTATTCCAACACCCCCTCTTTATCCTGACTTATGTAAAATATCATAAAAATATCAGAGATATAGTTCCTAGAAACAAGTCTTGGTCACCCTTTACTTATTGCTTGTCCATACAAAACAAGGAAAGAGGCAAAACCACAAAGGGGGAAATCCTCCCTTAAACAAGAACATGAATAAAATTGTAAGAAATATTGTCTTCAATCAGTATTCACCACATGATCATCTATCCCTAGCATTGATTTGATATTTTTGGAAGTATTCTTAGAAATAACCTTGGTGAAGATGTCTGCAACTTGCTCAGATGATGCGCAATAATGCAGAGTAATGACCCCATCATGCATAAGTCCTCTGATGTATGGCATATCCATCTCTATGTGTTTGGTTCACTGCCTCGATACTGGATCAGTTTAGATTTAAATGGTACTTTGGTTGTCACAATATATCATTATAGAAGTCTTAGACTCGATCTCAAACTCTCCAAGTATACCCTGTGTAAATTTTCCTTTAATATTCAACTAGGGCTAAACAGTGCATGCAAAATATCAACTGATAACCACACATGAATATCTTTTACAGTATGCAGTGGAATATAAAACTGAGAAATAAATCACAACATCACATCATGATATTGACACTATTATTTTGGGTATGCAAACCCTCGAAAAAACCCAAGATGGGAAAACCGGTGCAGCAGTCAGATATAGATTTTGTTATGAGAAAATATGGAACTTTTACAATCACTGCAAATTCACCCAAACTTGGCAAATGCAGTACCCAGCAGAATCACTAGGCAAATCCCAACTAAACCTCAACACCCTCATGTGTGAGTGTACGGATCAACTGTATGAATCTCGATGATCCTGCTGCTCGTTCCTCCATCTTCTTGGCTAAATCCATTGTCTGACTTTCTCTCATTGTCTGTATCCTGTCTCTGTCAGAATACAAGTGTGTGTTCTCTCCACCAATTGATCTCTCTTTTATAACTTTAGGTAAAGCGAAAACCCTAATTTCACTTTCACTTTAACTAGTGGTTCACTTAAGTTAATTTAGATCCCTTTAATTTATTTTCCAAAGTAAACTTAGGAAAAGTAAATTAAATATAACTCGTTTCCTATTTTAAGTCTTCTACATGCAAGAACACATGCATGCAGGAAGACCTTCTTTGTTGCTACTAGTTTAACACTCCCTCTCAACGAGGAAGGGATTCGGTAGCAACCCCAACTTATCCCTGAACTTCACAAAACTCTGTCTGCAAAGTGCCTTGGTGAAAATGCCTACCACCTGCTCATATGTTTGTATGTACTCCAACCGAATGGTTCCCCTCTAAACACAATCTCTCAAGAAGTGGTATCTGATGTCTATGTGTTTGCTCCAGTCATGGAACACTGGATTCTCAGATAGCCTGATGTCACTCTAATTGTCACAGTGAACTACTGTAGCCTCTAGCTCACACTTGAACAACCCTGCAAGTAAGTTCCTCAGCCACATACCCTCACAAACAGCTATGCTGGTTGTCATGTACTCAGCCTCTACCGATCTCAATGCAACTAACTTCTAATTCCTGTAGAACCAAGAGACAACCCTTGATCCAATGCTGAAACAACAACCTGAAGTACTCTTTCGGTCCTCTACACATCCTGCCCAGTCAGCATCTGTGAAACCTGCTAACTGTAAACTCCCCCTGCGCTCATAAACCAATCCATACTCCACTGTAACTCTGATGTAGCGAAGTATGTTCTTCACAAACCTCCAATGCACTCTCTGAGGGTCCACCATGAACTGACTCAAAGAGTTGACTGCAAAGCTGATGTCTGGTTGAGTGCTGACCAGATACATAAGCGATCCGATAAGCTGACGATACAAGGTAGGATCAAATCCGTCTGATCTCGATGCATCAATCTTCCTCCAGTTGGAAACTAGATGTATGGCCATAGGATTACAGTCCTCCATCCTGAATCTCTTCAAGATCTCTACTGCATACTTCCCCTGTCCGATGAAGAGGCATCCATCTCTTTGCCAAACCTCCAAGCCCAAAAAGTAATGCATCAACCCAAGGTCTTTCATCTCAAATTCCACTGCAAGGTTGGACTTACAGTCTCGAATAACCCTCTCATCTCCTGTCAAAAGGAGATCATCCACATGTAAGACCAGTATGAGAGGCACCTCACCTTTCAAGAAGTACATTTTGTGGTCAGCCTCACTCCGCTGAAAACCCATCTCCCGTAGATAGTTGTCAATCCTTGAGTACCATGATCGAGGTGCCTACTTGAGCCCGTAAAGAGCTCGATGTAGTCTGCATACATGCATCTCCCTATTCTCCACATCAAACCCCTTTGGCTGCTCAATATACACCTCCTCCTCTATAACTCCGTTGAGGAAGGAAGTCTTGATGTCCATCTGATGGTCATGCCAACCCATCTTAGCTGCTAGTGAGCTAATGGTCTGAATGGAAGAATACTTGGCAACAGGGGTGAAGGTCTCCTCATAATCAATACCCTCCTTCTGTGAAAACCCCTTTTCCACGAAGTGCACCTTATATTTCTCCACGCTTTTGTCTATTGCATGCTTCACCTTATAGATCCATCTGGATCCCACCACCTTTTTCCCTTGTGGCCTCGGCACAACCTCCCATACTTGGTTTTTCATAATGGAGTCATACTCCTCAACCATAGCTTCCAAGTTCCAATTTGACCCCTTGGGCCTGATATACACTCTATGGTCATAGAACTTCATGTGATATCCCTTATCCTCCAGAGTGGAGACCGATATAAGGTTCTAGGTCAATCCTGGAACATATAACAAATCAGCAAAACTGAGGGGTTTGCCAGACTCCCTCTCAAATGAAACAGTGCGAACTCCCTGCGCCTGATACCGCGTATCATCACCCAGCTCAACGTGGATCCCTGATCCACCCTCTTGCAAGTCTCTAAAGAATCTCTTATGTCCAGTCATGTGACTAGATGCTCCACTGTCAATGTACCATATGCTTCTCCACGTGGTGCTTTCCATGCAAGCTATCAAGCGAAACTTCTCATCGAATTTCCTGCTGAACTCATCCACCTCTGCAGATCCAGCCATCTAAGTGTTACTCTTCTTCTTCCTATCTGGACACTGGGAGGCAAAGTGTCCCTACTTGTGGCAGATAAAACACTTGACCTTTGACACATCAAGGTTCTTCTTACCATCCTTCTTCCTCTTGGCCTTCCCCTTGCTCTTTCCTGCAAGGGCTAGAGCCTCCTCATCCACAATCTATGGGGCACTGCTGGATAATCCTGATCCTTGACCCATGTGGGTCTCCTCCTGCATAAATTCATCCCATAGTCTCTACCAATCAGGGAGCTTCTCCCTAGCCACAACAACTTTGACAAAGGTGTCCCATGGCTTAGAGAACCAATTGAGGGCTATCCAAACTAGCTCCTCATCCATTGTCTTAGAGCCAACAACTCCAAGCTTGTCCCTGATCTTTGTGAGCCTTGTGAGATAAGGCACCACTCCTTCTCCTTTGGCCATCTTGATGTTGCGCATCCTCTCATGCAACACCATCTTCTAGTTCACGTTCTTGCTTTGGTACAGGCTCTCCAAATCCGTCCACATCTCTACTGCGGTATTCTTACCAGAAAGGTGAGGGACTATATGGTACTTCACTCCATCCATGATAATCAGCATGGCTCTTGAATCAATCTTCTTCCAAGCTGCTAAATCTGTCGGATCTGTGCGTGCAACCTTCATGGAGTCAATGTGCTCCTCTGCATCACTAACGTCCAAGATCCTTGTGATCCTTTATTTCCATGTAGGAAATTTCTAAGCACCCTGGGGTCTATCCTCAACTCTCAATTGCACGACCATAGTGAAGTGTACCTGTCAAACCCTAGATCTAGAAGTCTAGGTTTGTGTCTTCCTATAGATCTTCCCCTGATCTATCACTGCTGCTACAAATCTCTCAACTTTAGCTCACTAGAGCTCTGATACCATGTAAATTTTCCTTTAATATTAAACTAGGGATAAACAGTGCATACAAAATATCAACTGATAACCACACATGAATATATTTTACAATATGCAGCAAAATATAAAACTGAGAAATAACTCACAACATCACATCATGATATTGACACTATTATTTTGGGTATGGAAACCCCTAGAAAAACACAAGATGGGAAAACCGGTGCAGCAGTCAGATATAGATTTTATTATGAGAAAATATGGAACTTTCACAATCATTGAAAATTCACCCAAACTTGGTGAATGCAGTACCTGACAGAATCACTGGGAAAATCCCAGCTAAACCTCAACACCCTCTTGTGTGAGTGTACGACCCAGCTGTATGAAGCTCGATGATCCTGCTGCTCGCTCCTCCGTCTTCTCGGCTAAATCCTTTGTTTGAATTTCTCTCCTTGTCTATATCTTGTCTCTGTCGGAATAAAAGTGTGTGTTCTCTCCACCAATTGATCTCTCTTTTATAACTTTAGGTAAAGCGAAAACCCTAATTTCACTTTCACTTTAACTAGTGGTAAAGCAAAAACCCTAATTTCACTTTCACTTAACTAGTGGTTCACTACAGTTAATTTATATCACTTTAATTTATTTTCCGAAGTAAATTTAGGAAAAGTAAATTAAATACAACTGGTTTCCTATTTTAATTATTCGGCATGCAAGAAAACATGCATGCAGGAAGACCTTCCTTGTTGCTACTAGTTTAACACCTTGCAACCACAAACATTGAGTAGTTGCATTCACTACTCCTCTGTATTATGCCTATGTAGATGAAAGTTCAATTTCACTTTGCTTCTTACTTGACCAGATGATTGGTCCATATTCAAGCATAAGAACATATCCAGAAGTTCATTTTTTTATCAATGTTATCACCTTCCCAATCAAAGTCAGTAAAACCAACTAACTCTAGGCTAGATTTTGCAACATAGTGAATCCCATGTGTTCTTGTTCCTTGTAAAAAGTTTAGGATTCTCTTTGATTCCCTCCAATGGATGTCATGAGTCTGATCCATGTGTCTGGAATCCAGACTCACTACATAATAAATATCAGGTTGAGATTGTGTCAAATAAAGAAGACAACCAACCAGTTTCCTATACAGGGTGTTATTTACCATTGGAGTTGACTGCGCTTCTTCAAGCTTAACTCCTAAAAGGAAAGGAGTCCTGCTTGGCTTGCAATACTTGATGTTGAGCTTGATTAGCAGGTTCGAATCATACTTGGACTAATGTACCTTGATTCCAAGATCTGATTGAGAAATTTCAAGCCCCCCAAATTGGCTTAACAATCCCAAATCAGTCATGGAGAAGCCATGGTTAATTGCACTCTTCAAAGAGGAAATTTATTTCTTGGAACTTCATGTGATCAGAATACCATCCACATACAATAAAATAATGATTAACGAGCCATGAATCAGCTTCAAGCATACATTTAGATCAGACTTGCATCTACAATAGTTCAATGATAGCAAAAATCCATCAATCTTGGCATACCAAACTCAGGGAGCTTGTTTTAGCCCATACAATGATTTCTTCAACCTGCACACACGAGATAAACTAGTAACAAAAAATTATGGATGCTGCATATATATTTATTCTTTCATATCTCCATGTATAAAGGCACTCTTCAGATCCATGCAATGTACCTCCCACTGCTTGGAAGTTGCAATGGCCAAAACTAGTCTTATGGAGTCCATCTTTGCCACTGGTACAAAGGTCTCATTATAGTCAATGCCTTGAAAATGGGAGAATCCCTTGTCCACTAAATTTTCCTTATAATTCATAGGATATTCATCAGCATAAAGTTTAGTTTTGAATACCCACTTACACTTGACTAGATTTCTCCCTGGGGGAAGATTGTCTACTTCCCATGTGTTGTTCTTCTGGAGCAGGTGGTATTCCTCCTTCATGGATTTTTTCCATCTTGTATCTTATGATGCTTATTCATATGTATTTGGATAATATTCAATAATTATATTACACTTATCATCAAAGAATGGGTCCTTGACAGAAAGGGCACTCTCGAATTGAGATCTAGTCCTCCTAGAATCACTAGGATTCCCAACTAGTTCCTCGACTGCTTGAATGGTATTTGCTGCCCACTTTGGCCTTATGGGACTGTTAGGATCTGAAATTAAATCATCATTATCAGACATATCAGAATCTGAAATTTCATTAGTCTCTTCACTTACAATCAAAGATGGTGGTGGTGAAGAAGACTCTCAAATTTCTCCTGCTAGCATAGGCTCTTATTCAAACTGAACACTCCTTTCAATGAAGGATTTTTGAGTTCTCATATTGATCAGCTTATAACCTTTGGAATATTCAGAATACCCAATAAATACACACTCTTGAATTTTTGGTTCCAAAGCCTTCCTCTTGTCTAATGGAATTCTATCCCATGCCCTTGAGCCAAAAATCCTAAAATGAGACACATCAAGCTTGTGTTCACTCCAAGCTTCGAAAGGAGTGATTCCATCAAGTTGCTTATGAGGCACCCTATTCTAGATTTAGGATTCATAGTTTATATCTTCATGCCAAAACTTTGATGGAAAAGTCTTAGACTCCATCATACAAGTAGCCATCTCCTTGAGGGCTCTATTCTTCCTCTCAGCAACACCATTTTGTTGAGGTGTGTAAGAAATAGAGTGTTGCATCTGGATACCTGCATATTCACAATATTTAATGAAATCAGATTTGACATATTCACCACCATTATCAGATATGAGGATCTTGAGTTTCCTCCCATAATGGTTCTCAACCAAGGCCTTAAAACCATTGAAATGGTAAAAAACTTCAGACTTTAGTTTAAGGAAGTAAACCCAACAGTACCTAGAAAAGTCATCTATGAAGGTTAGGACATATTTGGCTTGAATCATGGACATATGAGGGAAAGGACCAACAATTTCACTATGTATGAGCTCAAGAGGTGTAGAGGTTCGCTCCTGACTAACTCTCTCATACTTATGCTCTAGATGTTTTCCTAGGATGCAACCCTGATAGACTCCTTTGGAAAAATTTATATTTGGAAGCCCTGAAACCATGTCTTTTTCACATAAATATGAAAGATATTTATAATTTATATGGCCAAACATCTCATGCCAAATCTTGTTGGCTTCATTAGCATGAGTGAGGAGAGCAGAGGGCTTATAGAAAGGCATGAAGTGTTAGAACATGTATACTTTTGAACTATGATCCACAAAACCTTTAGCAGTGTCTCTACCATTCACAATATCAAAGATTTCAACATCATTGGGAGAGAAAACAACCTTCTTAGGAGACCCAGTCTGGGTCATCTGGTAGACTGACAAGATATTAGCAGCGATACCTAGGACATACAAAACATTAACGAAGGAACAATGCTCAAAATCTATGCTACCTGTTATCACTCTAGGAAACTCCTATAGGTTGTAGCTCGAGGATACCTGGTAACTTACAATGTTTTTAGGGTTTTTTTATATGGATCAAGTCAGTTGACCTATAAAACCTTTCCACTCTCAAGACATGCATAAAACTCACTCATTTACAAGGCTTTTAGTTACAATTGCTCAGAAGTTGACAATAAGGTGCAGGGATGAAGAACTCATCAGGCTGGCAGACTTACATACAAAACACATGCATATGAATGGCTAAATCATGATAAGGATGGCACTTATAAATCAAATTGCACTAACAAACCAATAGGATGATAGCTATCAGCTATTCAATCAATCTAAAAATGACCTAAATACACATTCAGGCATAAGTACAGTAAAGAAAGAGATGATGGCTGAACAGATCATAACAAAAGAGCTTATATTCATGAAGAGTAAAAATGAGAAGCTGAAAGCATTATAGGCTTATAAATCCCCGAAGTTGAACACCTATTATAAAATCGATCTTAGGCTTTATAGCCTTTTTACAAAATGTACAGATCCTGAAACTTGGATCTGTTTTTACAAAAATACTCAAAAGTGATAGTTTTTCCAAATTAGGGTTTGAAACCCTACCTAACTACTTGTCTAACTACAATGAAGATTCAGTTCACTGACTGAATATTAAAACAACTGCAGTATTTGCTAATGATCACTGCTGCTGGTCCACTGTCAGTTAACCCACTGATTTCTCCTTGACGGCTAGGGTTGATGACTTTATGGCATTTTTTTGTCATAATAGATCTAAACAGACCCTTTCTGATACTTCTGTCAGCACCTTTTATCTTTAACTTACGTCCCTAAGCCATCTGCAGTCGCCAAAAAATGATCCTGTGTGCCCAAAACTTGCCTTTACGCCTTTGTCTACTTTCGGTGGTTAAGCAGCTAGTCTATCGAACTTGTTAGCTGCCAAAAGTGACGCTTTCAGTGGATAATGGACTGTTCCATCGTCCGCCTAAGCCACTGAAAGCCCTGTTTTACCAAAATTATTAGGTTTTTATCAAAAATGTCTTCTCAGACCTGTTGGCTCAGCTTTTCTCTTCTACAGGCTTCGTGCTAGGGGTGTTAACAGTGCCTTGGCTGGTTTCAGGAGGTTGGAGACTGATGGCTGCTTCAGCTAGGGTTGATAAGGCAATATGGATTCTAGGGTTTGCTTTGGCTTCTTTCAGCTGCAGCCTTTGGAGCCTCACCATCCTGTATAACCTGGTATTGTCCCTTAGGTATCTTTTGTTCAACCTTTTCAAGAAGATGTATCTTTCCCTTTGCTCCAGGTAGGACTTGTGCAATAACTTGTTTCTCCTAGGAAATGTCTCATTATTTCTCTTTAGCTCTCTTTCCAAGACCTCCAGTTCATAAACCTGCCTCAGTAGTAGATTGATCTTTTGACTTCTAGGTTTGCTAGAGGAAGGACTTTCTGCTGGTTCCTCTTGTTCCTGTGGTGTGGGGGGGTGGCGATGCTTCAGTGAATGGAACAATTTGCATAGCTAGGGATGCATCCTCTCCTTGTTCTTCCTCAGAATCTGAATAGGGTAGGTTTAAGACATTCTCCTGGTGTGCTTCTGCCTCCTGACATTTCTCACCGAAATCCAAATTCCTTTTTTCCTTCTTGGTCTTG
This sequence comes from Pseudotsuga menziesii, assembly GCA_001517045.1. NCBI lineage: Eukaryota > Viridiplantae > Streptophyta > Pinopsida > Pinales > Pinaceae > Pseudotsuga > Pseudotsuga menziesii. The sequence continues at coordinate 325,843 of LPNX010122344.1, forward strand.
GAGGAGGAGGGAGGTTGTTCTGTTGTTGCGGCTGCGGAAATGGCCCTCCTCCTTCTTCTCCCACTCCTTTGAGTGCTAGATTTCTTGGCAGGAGACTTCCCTTTTTCCTCTGGCTGAAGGCCTGTCTCAAAGCCATTCCAGAACAAAAAATAAAGCCAAGTAATGTTTCTTCTCTTCAACAACTCCTGGACCAATAGCTAGATAAGACCATGGTGGCACATCCTTCCAGCAATCTTGGATGGCTAGGATTTCACTTGATGTGCCATCTTCCCTAGAGTCCTGTGTAAATAAAAGGGCAGATTAAGAGGGTTTTTACCTGTGAAGTGGTTCATGAGTTTGAAATGATAGATCATTGCTCTATTGTATCTCCCTTCATAGGTTAAATAGACCACAATGGCCTTTAGCAGTTGTTTCCAGTTCTCTTCCAGCCATGATGATAGCATAGCCTTCTTCCATGCTATTCCCCTATGCTCAGGCTTGAGATATGATCTGAATTCCACATCTTTAGATATGATGGTCTTGAACCACTTCTCTCCTGTGCAAGGGACTTAAGTCACCTCTGAGATTACTGCTTCATATAAGAGAAATTCCTCCCTTCCTATGACTACTTTTTAACCATCAAATGACAGGGCAAAAGCTTTAGCCACCTGCTGATGGAAACCCTGTATTTTTTCACAAAATGTGTAGCGGCCTACCTCCTAGAATAGTTTACAAACCTCTGGATGGGCTTCTAAATAACTGACATCGCCTAACTCATGCCTGAGAGCCGGTCCACTCTTCTTCATCCTGATGGGGTATCTCCTGGGTACCTACAAAACAGCCTTTAGACTTTGTATACAGTGTGCTTCAGCAAGATGCTCCTTTAGAGCTCGTTTTTCTAGTGAGAACAATGTTAATTTTGAAAATGAAATTCGATGAAGTCCCAAGGCACTCATTATGAAGGATTTCTATCTTTTATGGAAGTTGAGGTCACCAAAATGATGACAGGAACTCGATCCTTGAGATCTCTTTTCACATAGCACTGTAACCTGCTTCAGCCAGAGCATTCGATGGCTATTTGATGATCTTTGGGACAGGTGGAGGAAAACTGGAGGTTGGCAGTCAGATCCGTTTGTGCTACTTGCATAATGACCCTTTTCACTCATTTCCCATACAGTCACATGGCTCCATATCTTTTTGGTGGGTAATCATGCTCTAAAATGATCTTTTGTCTTATTGACGGGGTTGGATGTGACAGTTCCCAACCGTTTCATTTTTTTTTCCCTTTTGGTGGTTTAAGATGCTCCACAATTTTGTCAACTAGCCACCGAAAAGCTGGCTTTTGGTGGCTAACTAAATGTTACCTTTCTTGCTTAAGCCGTTGGAACCTTTACCCCGTCGCCGTGGTGATTTTTTGCTTTCGACAGATAGTGACTTTGTCAAAAACCTTTTTTAACTGCCGAAAACCTATTCTTTTAGTGGTCAACACAAATGCCATAGCTTTTGCCTAAACCATCGAAAGGGTTTTCCACCTGATATTTATCTTCCAGCTTTCGGTGGTTAGCATATGTGTTGCACCCTTTTTTAATCTTCCGAAAACGACCCTTTTCGGTGGCTAATGAGATGTTCTGAGCCTCGCCCAATCCACCGAATGTACCTTTCCCAACGCTGCTTGCCACTCGCTTTCGTCGGTTTAAACCCTTTTTATCTCTCTCTCTAGTCTAACGAAAATGCCCCTTTTCGGTGGTAATGATTTTCTGTAGTCTCGCCTGAGCCACCGAAAATGTTACTTTGACTCTTCTTGCTTAGACCGCTTTCGGTGGTTCACCTTTGGCCCACGTTCAACTGTTTAGCCACTGAAAAATAGATTTTCGGTGGCTAATGAGCTATGATAGTCCTCGCCTAAGCCACCGAAAGCTACAACTTGTGAAATTTTCATCTAAATAAAAAATAGAGGCTTTCAAACTGTCGGTGATATTCATATCCTTCATTGCATGAGTTAAACTCTTCATACTATCAAAATAAATTATTTTGCGAGATAACATTTGGCTCCTACTTGGGGATGGGAACCTCCTAGTGAGGTCCCAAGAATCCCAGACCAAAATTCCTTTCCCTAAAAGCAACTAAGTAACTTAACACTATCATTTACTGTTCCATTGGGCATGGAGTTTATTCTGAAAGCAAAACAACCTACTATCTACTAATTTACAATAATAAGGCCTCAGAGCCTCAAATAAAATAGAGTTTCAAGAACCACCCATTTACTGGGCCATCAAATACCTCTTCCCCTTCTAGATTCTGCAATTTGAAGGTGTTATTCTTATGTACTTGGGCTATCACAAAAGGGCCAATCCACAAAGAGTCGAATTTTCCATGTTTTCCCTTATCCTGTCTGACAGCATCCCACTTGAGGACCCAATCGCCAACCTGGAAGTTGTCTACTTTTGCTCTTTTGTCAAACATGCACTTTATCCTCTGTTGATGGGCTTTTGTTTTTACTACAACTTGCTTCCTAATTTGTTGTAACTCCACCAAGTCCATCATCCTTCTCACCATATCATTTGGTTCATCTTCCTCTTCTTGAAAGAACTTTTCCACTAGAAGGATGAGGTGGATAGGAAAAATGGCCTCAGTGCCATAAACTAGCTTGAATGGAGAAGCTCCTATGGATCTTTTGTCTGTTACCCTATCAGCCCATAAAGCAAACTTAACCTTTGAATCCTAGCTTTTCTGATTTGTCTCCATCATTTTCCTGATGATTCTGACTAAGGTTTTGTTGGATGACTCAGCCAGGCCATTGCCTTGAGAATAATAGGATGTGGAGTGTACCAGTTGAATACCCCTTGATTCACACATTTTAATTAATGCCCCAGACTTGAAAGCTGGTGCATTATCAGTTACTAACCTTACTAGGCAGCCAAACCTGCTAAAGATATTCTCATATAAAAATCTCATGATGACTTGATGAGTGGCATTCCTGGTGGGTATTGCTTCTATCCATTTGGTAAAGTAGTCAGTGGCTACTAAGATCCATTTATGATGTCCACTGGAAGATGGATTTATTTCACCTATGAAATCTAGACCCCATTGCTGGAAAGGCCCATTCACCACAATAGGCCTAAGGGTTAAGGATATTAGCTAATGCTTCCCTATAAATCTTTGGCACTAGTCACAGGCCCTTACAAAAGTGCATACATTAGCAAAGAGGACTGGCCAATAGTATCCTGCTCTTAAGATCTTGTGGGCTGTTGTTTTCCAATAGTGGTCGTCTCCACATGTGCTGGAATGAAAGTGATGCATGACTTGCTCTGCTTCCTCTTTATCTAGACACCTCAGCAAAATTCCAAACTGATCTCTCCAGTACAACAATTTTTCAATTATGCAAAACTTAACAGATTTCAACTTAAGAGCTCGTGCTTGGTTAGGAGTGAGATCAGGAGAAAATTTTAACTTTTGTAAAAATTGAATGATACCTGAGTACCACTCACATGAAGATATGTTTTCAGCTACTGATGGAATGTCATTATGATCTTGATTTACTTCTGTTTCTGCTGCTACCACAGTCTGCACCTTTGCTGATTTGACACATGTGAAATTTATTCCCATCAGTTCACAGTTTTCTTTGGCCATGAGTTTGGCCAGACCTAGTCCCTTTACCAGCTTAGTGGGTTTTACCTCTATATCAAACTCAATGAGTTTGGTAATCCACTTAGCTCTCTTCCCATCAATGTCAGGCTGAGTCAAAACATCCTTCACGACAGCTGAAGGGACATATGTAAGGACCTTTGCATGGAGAATGTAGATTCTGAAAGTCTTCAAATATTTTATGAGAGCATAAGCCTGATTCTCAATTGGGTCATACTTCAGCTCAGCATCTCTCAAGGTTTTGCTGAAGAATGTAATTGGATGATCAAGACCCTCATCATTCTTTTGTAATAGTACAACTGCTACTATGTCATAAGATGCAAAAGAGAAAATTTAAAAACCCTTGGTGTAGTCAGGACTAATTAGGGTCGGGACCTCCATGATATCTTTCTTAATGTCTTCAAAAGAGTTTCTTTCCTGGTCAGTCCACTTTATTTCTGCATCTTTTTTCAGCATGACTGTTATATGCTTTACCAGCTCAGAGAAATTAGGATTGAACCTCCTAACAAAGTTTGTCTTGCCTAAAAAGCACTGAATTTCTCTTTTTGACCTTGGTATTGATAGCTTTTGGATTGCTTCCACCCTTACCAGATCGATCTTTACACCTTCAGTTGAGACTATGTGGCCAAGGAGCTTTCCTTCATTGAGTGCAAACTGGGACTTCTTTGGGTTCAGTGATATTCCATATCTTCTGCACTTCAGAAATACCTTCCTTAAATGTTGCAAGTGGTCATGATGGCTGTGAGAGTAAACGGTTAGGTCATCCAAATATATCAGCACAAAATTATCTTTTAGCCCTACAAAAGCTAGGTCCATGGCTCTCTGAAAAGTATCCCCAGCATTCATTATCCCAAATGTCATTTTAGCATACATGAAGGTGCCCAAGGGGTGGTAAAGGCAGTCTTCTCTTGGTCATCGGGGTGCACAGCAAATTGGTTGTATCCAGAGAAGCCATCAAGGAAGGACATAACCCTAGCCCCTGAGACTTTCTACAATAGGTGTTCCATCTTGGGCAGTGGATAGTTGTCTTTCTTGGAACACTTGTTCAAGTTCCTAAAATCCACACACAACCTGATTTCTCCATTTTTCTTTCTTACCACTACTAGGTTTGCAATCCTATTGGAATACCTGAGGGGGATTATGATCTTGGCTTTGAGGAGCTTGTGGATTTCCTTTTCAATCACTGGCAATAGGAGAGGGCTGATGGGTCTCAGCTTTTGCTTAAAATGAATGGTGTCCTTCTCCAAAGGAATCTTGTGCTGGATGATATTGGTGTCATAAGTTTTTAGGTCACTATATTCCCAGGCAAAGACATCAGCAAACTCTTTTATCAAGCTGCAAAATTTAGACATCTGATCAGCATTCAACCCAGTGGACAGATTTATCAGTTTTGGATGGCTTTGGCTCCCTATGTTTTGCTCTTGGATAGCAGGATCTAGCTCCTTTTTGGCAGGCTTGAAAGGGATGTCATTGTGATCAAACAACTCTTCTATTGGTACTAGACCTTTGGGTATGTAGTTGCTGGGCAATTGGACAATGTTCTGATCAGCCACTTTATCTTTTAACTTGAGTTGTTTGGATTCCTCCATGTTTAGGTTTTCCTGGTCTATGTGTCTGTCAGATAATTCATCTACTAACTGAAGGAATTTACTAATCTCATCATCATTCTCGAACACCCTCCAAAATTTGACATTATTTGGTAGAGAGGGTCTGTACTTAACCTGAACATCATAGCTGAGCTTAGGGGGTAAAGGAGGAACAAACAGACTTGCAGAGATAGCCAGGGAATCAACCAGGTGATTCAAAGCCCTAGGAATATATGACAGTTCAAAAAACATAAAGGAGTCTCTGAGTTTCCATACCTCGTCCCTGTAGGCCTTTAGTCTGATATTTTTTGTCTAAAAAGTGTTGTTGACTTGTTGTATGATGAGGTCTGCATCTCCAAAAATCTTCATGCACATGATCCCCATCTCTTTGGTAGCTTTAACTCCTAGCAGCAAGGCTTCATATTCTGCTATGTTGTTAGTGTTTTTAAAATCAAGCTTATAAGACAGATGGATGTTTTCCTTAGATGGGGAGATCAATACTATACCTGCACCTGCTGAGCTTTGAGTGCTAGCCCCATCAAAATACATGGTCGATATTGTTGTGGTTACTTCTTCGGGCTACTGACAGGTGGAATTAGTGATTTGGACTGATGTCTGCTGAGAATCATCTATTTGCAAAATGCTTGACCCAAAATCAGTGTCCATTGCATAGATGGGGTGATTCACTGAGTTGCTCTCCCTGCTTATGATGTAGGCCAACTAATTTTCCCAGTACAGCCTCTTAGTCTCTCCTCAAAACATGGGAATGGTGGCATACGTAAGATCCATCTGAAGGGTGCCACCTATTCTTTTGCTCCATGACCGGGACAGCAAGAGACCAAATTTTGGAGGGATATCAGCCACTACAATGTCCATAATTATGCTTTTCGAAGGTAGCTAAGTTAGGTTCACAATAAGATCTTTGATGAGGCCCAAGCACTTGACCTTCCTAGATTCAAAGGAGAATAAATCATGGTAGGGCTCGGTGATGCTGAGACCAAGGTCATCCATCACAGCCTTTGGCATTAGGTTATGAGAGGCTCCTGAATCCAGCAGACAGTTATGGAGGATTTTATCATGGATATTCAAGGATATGTAGAATGGTGGGCATGAGTCATTTAGGTCTTCGATCATAGGGCCCAGGGTTACAACAGGTTTCTCATCTTGTAGGTTCACAAAGTCAGTGCCAATGTGCACCTTAGGCTGAAGGGAATTCAGAATGGAGGACTTGAATGCATCATTTTTCATTAGCTCAATTAAAGGGAAAGGGATTTTCAATTTTTGAATTTCAGACTCAAGGTTGAAAGAATAATGCAGCCTATCTGGAAACCTTACCTCATGAATCGGGGTTTTGAGCTGGACTTGATCGGGAAGGACTGAAGGTGCTAGTTTTTGCAATGCTTTGGATGTGACAGCCACCTTCTTTGGTAAAATAGCAACCTTTCTAGCTGGTGCAGCAAGCTGCTGGACATGTACAACATTCTTCTTGAGAGGAGCAACCAGCCTAGACCTCAGCTTGTAACCTCCCTGACCATCAGCCTGATAGATAGCCTCTTCAGTGATCTACTCATCAATTAGGGCTTCTTCATATTCTGCCTGTGTCAGAAAAGAACAATCCACCTCATCCTCCATGTAGTAGATGTTGTCTTCAGCTTCTCCTTCTTCTTCAATGAATTCTGGCTCTTCTTCTAATACATCATTTTGAAATGGAGCTCTTATTCACTGATCTTCCCCTTGGTTCCTCTCCCTTCTGAGAATCTAAACTGGGGGTTTCCTCTTCTATAAGGAACAAAATTTGGGTTTCGAAGAGCAAAGTCACTTGGCCCTTTACCCCTCACAGGTAGATTTCCTTGTTCCTTCAATTTAGACATTTCAGCAGTCAGGTTATCTAATAGTTTGGTCATTTTGTCAATCTTGTTCTCTGATGCAGAAGCCCCACTAGGGTCTGTTGGCTGCTTCTTCCCATCCATCTTCCCTTTAACCTTTTGAGATGCCAAAATGTTTGACTCTACCTCTAGGGCAACATCCTGCATGAGTGATAAGGAGGCAGACCTCCTTTCTCTGAGAAGTAGGCAGAAATCATAGTCAAAGGCATTTGCATAAGTTATCCTAGCTAAGGTATCAGTGGACTTAATTTCAATGGGGATCTTGCTGTACATATTGTTGAATCTCTTGGTAAAGTTGGATACATACTCCCCATTTTCTCTTTTTAGGTTGTTGAATTCTGTGATATAGTAGAGGTGGTCTCTCCTATCTCCCCGGTGCTTTAGTAAAATGTCATCTAGGGCCTCTATGCCTGCCACTGATCCAGCAGGCAGTTCCTTAAACCACTTCCTAGCCTGACCATCTAGGCTTTCCACAAAAACCCTAGTCCATACATCTTCTTGCTCTATGTTAATATTTTCAACATAGCTGTAAAATGCCTCTAGATGTTCTTCAGCAGTGAAATCCCCTTACCCTGTAAACTTAGGCATATACTTGAGATAATCCCTAGTAGGCATGGCTGAGAGGGGAATTGGAAAAATTAGGGGGGCATAACTAGCCACCAGGATCCTCTCCATCTTGGTCAATTGAGGGGCAGCCATATTGGAAATGGGTGTGAACAGGGTTGAGGAAAGCAGCACTAATGCAGATACTTGCTGAGAAGGTGGTGGTATACTTATCCTAGTGGAGTCATCAAGGATTGGATCTTCACAAGCAACAATGCTTGAAGATGCCCAAACCCTAGATTTTTCTGATGTATCTATAAATTCCTATGATTTAAGAGTTTCAGCAGAAGAAATAATAGCAGAAATATTTCTTGAAATACATGATGTAGCATTTTGTGCAGCACTGTTGGTATGTCTCAACAAATCCCTAGCTCTTATCAAAATTTCTTTTGGATCTGAAACCGGTGTTGCTGGTGGCCCCTTAAGGTTTTCTTTGATACTTGGTCTTCTTGAAGCCACCTTATCTCAATGGAGTCACCAGATAGATGATTACAACCATAATAGTGTCCAAGCTTTGTCTATCATCAAAGCAAGGATCTATGTCGTCTCCCAAGGAAGCTGAGCTTCAGTCTCCTCTCCCCGGCAATGGCGCCAAATTGTTATCACTCCAAGAAACTCCTCTAGGTTGTAGCTCGAGGATTCCTGGTAACTTACAATGTTTTTAGGGTTTTTTTATATGGATCAAGTCAGTTGACCTATATAACCTTTCCACTCTCAAGACAAGCATAAAACTCACTCATTTACAAGGATTTTAGTTACAATTGCTTAGAAGTTGGCAATAAGGTGCAGGGATGAAGAACTCATCAGGATGGCAGACTTACATACAAAACATATGCATATAAATGGCTAAATCATGATAAGGATGGCACTTATAAATCAAATTGCACTAACAAACCAATTATATGACAGCTATTAGCTATTTAATCAATCTGAAAATGACCTAAATACACATTCATGCATAAGTACAGTAAAGAAAGAGATGATGGCTGAACAGATCATAACAAAAGAGCATATATTTTTGAAGAGTAAAAATGAGAAACTGAAAGCATTATAGGCTTATAAATCCCCAAAGTTGAACCCCTATTATAAAATCGATCTTAGGCTTTATATCCTTTTTACAAAAAGTACAGCTACTGAAACTTGGATCTGTTTTTACAAATACTCAAAAGTGACAGTTTTTCCAAATTAGGGTTTGAAACCCTACCTAACTACTTGTCTAACTACAATGAAGATTTAGCTCACTGATTGAATATTAAAACAACTGTAGTATTTGCTGATGATCACTACTGCTGGTCCACTATCAGTTAACCCAGTGATTTCTCCTTGACAGCTAGGGTTGATGACTTTATGGCACTCTTTTGTCATAATAGATCTAAACAAACCCTTTCTGATACTTCTCTCAACACCTTTTATCTTTGACTTACGTCCCTGAGCCATATGCAGTCGCCAAAAAACAATCCTGTGTGCCCAAAACTTGCCCTTACGCCTCTGCCTGCTTTCGGTGGTTAAGTGGCCAGTCTATCGGACCCGTTAGTTGCTGAAAGTGGCACTTTTGGTGGCTAATGGACTATTCCATCATTCGCCTAAGCCACCGAAAGCCCTGTTTTACCAAAATTATTAGGTTTTTATCAAAAATGTATTCCCAAACCTGTTGGCTCATCTTTTCTCTTCTACAGGCTTCGTGCTAGGGGTGTTAATAGCGCCTTGGCTAGTTTCAGGAGGTTGGAGACTGATGGCTGCTTTAGCAAGGGTTGATAAGGGAAAGTGGCTGCTAGGGTTTGCTTTTGCTTCTTTCAGCTGTAGCCTTTGGAGCCTCACCATCCTGTATAACCTGGTATTGTCCCTTAGGTATATTTTGTTCAGCCTTTTCAAGATCAAGATGTATCTTTCCCTCTGCTCTACGTAGGACATGTGCAATAACTTGTTTCTCCTATTCAATGTCTCATTATTTCTCTTTAGCTCTCTTTCCAAGACCTCCATTTCATAAACCTACCTCAGTAGCAGATTGATCTTTTGACTTCTAGGTTTGCTAGAGGAAGGCCTTTCTGTTGCTTCCTCTTGTTCCTATGGTGTGGGGGATAACAATGCTTCAGTGAATGGAACAATTTGAAGAGCTAGAGTTGCATCCTCTCCTTGTTCTTCCTTAGAATCTAAATAGGGTAAGTTTAAGACATTCTCCGAGTGTGCTTCTGCCTCCTGACCTTTCTCACCGAAATCTAAATTCCTTTCTGCCTTCTTGGTCTTGGAGGAGGAGGGAGGTTGTTCTATTGCTGTAGTTGGGGAAATGGCCCTCCTCCTTCTTCTCCCACTCCTTGGAGTGTTGGATTTCTTGGCAGGAGACTTCCCTTTCTCCTCTGGCTGAAGACTTGTCTCAAAGCCATTCCAGAACAGAAAATAAGGCCAAGAAATGTTCTTCTCTTCAACAACTCCTGGACCAATAGCTGGATAAGACCATGGTGGCACAACCTGCCAGCAATCTTGGATGGCTGGGCTTCCACTTGATGTGCCATCTTCCCTAGACTCCTGTGTAAATAAAAAGGCATATTAAGAGGGTTTTTACCTATGAAGTGGTTCATGAGTTTGAAATTAGATCATTGCTCTATTGTATCTCCCTTCACAGGTTAAATAGACCACGATGGCCTTTAGCAGCTGTTGCCAGTTCTCTTCCATCCATGATGATGGCACAGCCTTCTTCCATGTTATTCTCCTATGCTTAGGCTTGAGATATGATCTGAATTCCACATCTTTGGGTATCTTGGTCTTGAACCACTTCTCTCCTCTGCAAGGGAGTTTAGTCACCTCTGAGCTTAGTGCTTCATCTATGAGAAATTCCTCCCTTCCTATGACTACTTTTGAACCATCAAATGATAGGGCAAAAGCTTCAGCCACCTACTAATGGAAACCCTGTATTTTTTCACAAAATGTGTAGCAACGTACCTCTTGGAACAGTCTACAAACCTCTAGATGGGCCTCTAAATAAATGACATCACCTAACTCCTACTTGAGAGCCGGTCCACTCTTCTTCATCCTGATGGGTGTATCTCTTGGGTACCTACAAAACAGCCTTTAGACTTTGTATACAGTGTGCTTCAGCAAGCTGCTCCTTCAGAGCTTGTTTTTTTGGTGAGAACAATGCTAATTTTGAAAATGAAATTCGATGAAGTCCCAAGCCACTGATTATGAGGGATTTTGGTCTTTTATGGAAGCTGAGGTCACCAAAATGATGACAGCAGCTCAATCCTTGAGATCTCTTTTCACATATCACTGTAGCTTGCTTCAGCCAGATCATTCGATGGTTATTTGATGATCTTTGGGACAGGTGGAGGAAAACTGGAGGTTAGCAGTCAGATCCATTTGTGCTACTTGCATAACGACCCTTTTCACTGATTTCCCACGCAGTCACATAGCTCCAGATCTTTTTGGTGGGTAATCATCCTCTAAAATGATCTTTTGTCTTGCTAATGGGGTTGGATGTGACAGTTCCCAATCGTTTCCTTTTTTGGCCTTTCGGTGGTTTAAGATCCTCCACAATTTTGTCAACTAGCCGCCGAAAAGCTAGCTTTTGGCGGCTAACTAAACATTATCTTTCTTGCTTAAGCCGTCGGAACCTTTACCCCGTTGTCGTGGTGAGTTTTTGCTTTCGGTAGATAGCGACTTTGTCGAAAACCTTTTTTAACTGTCGAAAACCTGTTCTTTCAGTGGTCAACACAAATTCCATAGCTTTCGCGCCTAAACGCCAAAAGGGTTTTCCACCCGATATTTATCTTCCAACTTTCGGTGGTTAGCATATGTGTTGCACCCTTTTTTTAATCTACCAAAAAGGACCCTTTTCGGTGGCTAATGAGATGTTCTAAGCCTCGCCTAAGCCACCGAATGTACCTTTCCCGACGCTGCTTGCCACTCGCTTTCGGTGGCTAATGAGTTTCTGTAGTCTCACCTAAGCCACCGAAAGTGTTACTTTGACTCTACTTGCTCAGACCACTTTCAGTGGTTCACCTTTGGCCTGCGTTCAACTGTTTAGCCGCTAAAACATAGCTTTTCAGTGGCTAATGAGCTATGATAGTCCTTGCCTAAGCCACCGAAAGCTACAACTTGTGAAATTTTCACCCAAATAAAAAACAGAGGCTTTCAAACTGTCAATGATATTCATATCCTTCATTGCATGAGTTAAATTCTTCATACTATCAAAATAAATTATTTTGGGAGATAACACTACCCTTGCCCTTACTTTCATTTTTTGAGTTGTCTCCCTGTTGCAGCTGCAACAATTTCCCAAAATTCCAAAAATTTTAGGACCCTCCTTTGCTTTGGATTAGTTGATTTTCTCCTTTGTTTTCCTATGTTTGGATTGATCTACCACTTGCTTTAATGCTTGAAAAGATCCAATGTCTGATCAAACTTCATTGCTTTTGTTAAATGCATTTACAGCATGTTTGAATCGGAAGGACTTGTGATTTCTTTCTCCGCCATTGCAGACAGACTTTCGGTTTTAACTTCGACTTTTCTCCCGTTTCGATTGATTTTCATCAGTTGCTTTTGTGTTTTGGCATCAGAGCTTTTATCCTTTCTTTCTCCGTCGTTGCGGAAGGAAAACTGCTTCCTCTTTCGATCAGTGCTTCAACGTTTTGGGTCCGTTTGTCATTTCCATCGATTCCATAGGTCGTGGGCTTCCGCCCTTGCGGCTGCGGCGAGCCTTCTCCTTCCGGTGTTGCGGACGAAAAATCGCAATCTCTCTCGATTATGGCTTGAAGTTTTGCTCCTACTTTGATTGTTTACATCGAACCTGTAAGTCTTCGGTTGCCGCCGTAGCGGCTGTCGGAAGTTTTCTCCTTCCGGCCGTTTGAGTCATTTTAAGCCCACCGTTGCGGAAGGTCGGACCTTTTGTTATCTCCACTGTTGTGGCTGCCGAGCGCTTTTCCTTGCCAATCTCTTAGACGTTCCATTTCCAACTTAAATCCCATCGTTGCGGACGATGGTGCGCTTTACGGTTCCGCCGTTGCGGATGAAAGAAATGCTAGCCCTTCCGATGTGTATGCGTGTTGCTTCCGACTTAACTTTACTCGTTGCGGATGGCTTGGTGCTTTGATCATCCACCGTTGCGGAAGGGAGTTTGCTTTCATCTTCCGATCCAAGAGTGGTCCGCCATCCGACATGTTTGACCCCGTGGAGGGCTTAGCGTTTTAGCCTTCCACCGTTGCGGAAGAAAGCATACTTTCAACCTCTAATTCAAAAGCTTTCCGTCGTCTGATCTTTGCTCACACGTTGTGGTTGACTATATATACGAGGTCGAGGCGTTAGATTATTCTATTGTTATTTTGACTGCTGTGCGCTGTCGCTATCGTGCTGTCGAGTGCTCGAGCTTGTTTGGACCCTAGTACTGGTACCCGCGTCCAGGTGGCAATTATGGAAGCCCAACTGTCTTCGTCCCGCCATACACGCCGGTTACACATCAGTGCCAGGTAGGCTTCGTTTTCCTTTCCCTTTCCGTTGAACGTTTGGTGGTTATGCTTGCTATGGTGGTTTATTTTTCCTACCGTTTACTCGACCCTGTAATTGCATATATATTTGGAGTATTTCATATCATAGTAGACCGTGGGAGGGCGGTTTGACATGCGGAGTAGTTTTCCCCTCACCGCCATTTATTTTGCAACCCTGCGCATAGAGAGTGAGGGGGTTTGGCGCAGACGGTCGTTACGCTGTCTGCGCCAAACCACCCTGCGTAATGATGGTGGGTAGGAGATAGGTTTGCCATGGCCTTCCTTGGGGGTTTGGGACTGTTTGTGCCATTTTCGGGCTTCCGTGTCGTTTGAACCCAATCGTTTTCATCACGCAGTTCCGCGCGACCTCATTCAAGCTTAGTGTAGAACCCCTAGCCTTCTAAAAGGGATATTTCATTACTCTTAGTGGGTGAGCATGGTGCCGTTGAAGAAAACCGCGTAGTTACCACTGTTTTTTCCACGTAGCGAAACGACAATGGCGTGCACGGAGAGCCAATATTTGTTGCATATTAATGTAGATCTACTGCCGTTTTGAGTATGGTTGATAGAATTGTTTAATATCCTACAGCAGTGGTAGCTTGCACATTTTACTGTATATAACTATGTTTCATCATGCTAGACATAAACTAAGTCACTAAACGTTGCACATTGGGGTTTAATAATTCTGTAGTTAGGCCATTTCAGGCTATACATGCATTTATTTACTTCATGGGCTGATTGCTAGCATTTATTTACTTCATGGACTGATTTCTATCATGTTAAACATAGAAGAAATGGCACACTGCACATTGATGTATACCAGTTTGTCACTCAGCCAAAAAGGCTTAAGTTACAATTTTATGGCAGGAAGAGCTCACAATGTCAAAGAGACAAAAGAAGAAGGCCCCTGTGGTCGAAGAAGAGCCAGAAGTAGAAGTGGTCACCAAGACAGAATATATATATGAGGACACTAAGTGCATTTTCGGTATCGAAATTGAATATCAGTGGGGGGAAGTATATAGATTGATCACCCGCAGAGAGGTTCCTGACATGGGCTTAGAAGAAGAGTCCATATATGCCAATATAGAAAGATCTTCACTGATGAAGATCGCCACCAGACCAGATTTGTTCCCATGCTCTGAGGTAATCGGATGGATTCTACCCCAGGCAGATGTCACAACAATGATTCTGGAAAATGTTGAAAGACAGGGCTATGCTGCATATAGCCCTGGATATGTAGCGTTGGCTTACCACCTGCCAGAAGCCCAAGTATTTTTATCTGATGACTGGCTAAACAACATTAGGATGGACCTAGTAGAGACTCTTAAAAAGATGTTGTTGCAGGGAAAGCATTACAGATACAGACCGACAAGTGATTACGATACAGCAAGCATGAGAGCCCCCTATAGGTTCATAGCTTTAATGCTAAACAGAATTTTTGGAAGAGCACATGGTAGGTTCTTCAAGTTAGAGTGGATACCCATCATTTTTCATGTTGCAACCTAGGGGACAATTTTCAACTGGGCTAGCCTTGTATCAAATAGTCTTTCATCTTGCTTGGCCTCGGCTTTGGGAGGAGTGGCCCAAAAGAGGTCTGAATTCTATATGAGTTCCATACTCATCGATTGCATATTGTGTAATCAGCCTTTCCCCGAACTCAGGTGCATTTGGGATAGGGAAAGAATGCCTGTCTACACTGCCTATAAACCGCTGTGGGCACACAAATATCACAGCCATTATCGAGATGTGAACATTTTATCATGCCCTTACACACACTCATTTTCCTAAAGGAGTGTGATTGTATGTTAGAAGAGGCACTGCAAGTAATAGGGGAGTATGCAAACTACTATTTGACTAAAAATGGCCTGTACTTCAGGATGCTTGAAGGTTCGAGAGCACCTTCCCTGCTGCCCAAATACGCAACTGATTACATTATTCACAAGGAGGCAGTCAGAAAAGTGTTCCTGGATGGCATAGGCAGCTTTCTGTTTGAGCACAAGAAAACCGCCTATCCTCCGTTTCCCTTCAAGTTAGGGAACTACAAGTTCACCAAAGTGAAGAAAGCCGATGAATTTGTAGAAGAACTGGAAAGATTTCATTTTGGCGAAATGCCCTTCAGTAGAAATGATACTCAAGGCAAAGTGTCTGAACACTGTAAAGAGCACAACGTGCATTTTGAGTATGCCCACCATTGGGATCGAGAGGAGTCCATCTTCCAAAATGAAATAAACATGACAGCCTTATGAAAAAGGTTTAAGAAGAAGATTACCACAAAAGGTGGGAAGGGAGATGAACAAACCAAGGCTGATGAAGAGGCTAGAAAGAGAAATGAGGAATCCCAGAGGTTGGCGCAAGAAGCGGTAGGGTGGCTGCACACAGAAGAAGAAAAGAAAAGAAATGCTGCTCAGGAAGCAGCTGAGAAAGTAGAAGAAGCAGCTAAGACAGAAGAAGAAGAAAAGAAAAGGAAGCTGGATGAGGAGCTTCAAAAGCAAGAAGCTGAAAGGCTAAAGTTGACACAGACATAACAGTCAGCTTCTGAAACAGCTGCAGGGCAGACCCAGGACATGGAGAACCCCGAGGTTCAGGACCCACAAGTACCTGTTGTTAGCACACCCATGGTCCCCACACTGAAGCTGGTCCCCTTTGTGTAGAAAAAGGGAGAAGAAATCCCTGATTTTAACACTGTGTTTTATGACAGGGCTACAAAGAGGATAATAAAGAGAACAGAGAAGAGAGTTGAAACAGGAGATATGCCTGGTAAAATGATCACGGATACGGCTGTTATGTTGGGAACATACCAATATCCAAGATTCACCCTGAGAGCCGGGACTACACTAATCCACACCTCAGAAGATAACATGGACAAGGTAATAACTGACTTGGAGCAGTCCAAGAAGTCCTCTGCTCAATTGAAAAATACATTGAGGAAAGAGAGAGAGGAAGGAAATAGGCTAAAGAGGAAGTATGAAGACATGCAGAGGGAGATAAAGGCTTCTAAGGCTAAATTGCAGGCCCTCCAAGTAGAAAGACAGGTCAGAGAAACAACACAGGAGGCTCTGGAGAAAGTGCAGAAAGAATGTCAAGAGCTAAGAAGTGAAAAGGAAAAGCTGCTGGGAAAAGTAGAAGAGCTAGAAGAGCAGTAAAAGATTATATTACAGGCCAGTGAGATACACTCCCAAGAGCAGAAAGAGAAACATCAAGAGCAGATTTCTTCTCTGACAGCTACTCTGGAGGAAGCAAGGGAGCAGCAGGTTAACCTCCAGCCATTCAAAGAGCATGTCTTGGCCCAAAAATCTAAGATGCTGCAGCTACAGATTGCTGTTGAAGAGGAGAGATGTAGAGTGCTGCAAATCGATGGCCGATTGGAAGAGATCTTGGAAACTGCATCTTTCTTTGTGGACAGATCTCAGGACGTCCTCGAGGTCCTGACTGCAAGAATGGCGAGGTTGGAAAGCAA
Source organism: Pseudotsuga menziesii (assembly GCA_001517045.1). Classification (NCBI taxonomy): domain Eukaryota; kingdom Viridiplantae; phylum Streptophyta; class Pinopsida; order Pinales; family Pinaceae; genus Pseudotsuga; species Pseudotsuga menziesii. The sequence goes on from LPNX010122344.1 coordinate 342,476, forward strand.
TGAAGAAACTCCAACAGAGCTGCCATCAAAAGATAAACAAGCCCTCAAGCGGGATTACGACTTAATAGAATTTACTATTAACACCGCAGAGGATTTCAAGAAAGCAGTCAAGAAGACAAAGGGAGCCTGCACGGAATTTTTTAGGAGAGTCCTCATTACATACAACCTATGCCAGGTAGAAGCCGAGCAGAGGCTGGATGATTTCCCAGACCACAATTCATTTGTGGAGATATTGCAGAAAAGACATCAAGATGATGAAGCAAGAATGCAACGCATTAAGGCCATTGATGGCCAGATTCTGAGAAGCGAAGTGGGCCATGTAGCCATTAGTGTGCAGCTTTTGGAAGACCAACTTTCGGTTGAGCGCAGCTAGAGTCGAGGCTATAAAGAACCAGGCTGAAAAATTCGAAATCAACATTCAGTTTTTGGAACCCTGCGCGTTTGAGGGCATTTCCTCTGATGCTTCGGCTTGGAAGAAGTTTCTAGATGCCCAAGTGGGACCCTCCTCATAAAGGATCGGTCATTTTTGTAATATGTAACCTTTTGTGAAAACCTTTGAGAAAAGTCAAGCGTTGGGAAACAAAGAGTTGGGAAGCCCAAAGGTTACTTTGGGCAGCCCAACCATCTCACCTTTTGTATAAATGTAATAGACTAAGAGGGAAGAAGGGACTTTTTCCCTGTTAGACATGAAATGCTATATTGTAAGAAGAACTATTTCTCTTTGCAATAAAGAAGTCTTGTTTGCCTGTTGGAGGAAGATTGGTGGCATTTTCAAATGTTATGCTGTGGATGGCTGAAAGATGAACTAATTTGTTTTTCCAGTTTCTTTCCATTAACCATGAGATCGTTCTAACTTTTAGAACCTATGTTCTTGTTTAAATGATTTCTAGTTTATTTTGTGGAATTACCACCATGAGTAATGTATGCTATTCATAAAACAATTGGCTATCTGATTGTTGAAATATATTTTAATCGTTCATGTGTTGTAGAAAGAAACATCAGCTACCTGTAATTTCCCTTTATGATGCATGCACAATACACATTACTCATAATTAGATTACAGTTTGCTCCCCGGGGATAGATAGATAGATAGATAGATATTTTTATTGCACATGTGATTTAGATGCTTGTGAACCTAAGACGAGAGGTAAGAACCTGCGCATCACATTGTGAATACTCCTTGCATCCTAATCACCCTGCATGGTTAGGTAGGCATATGCATATCATACTTAAGTCAAAAATTACAAAAATATACACGGTGGACTGGGTCGCAACCGGTAAAACCTTTGTTTTTGTTACTTTGACCTACGGTAGCCGGACCGCAAACCGGACGGATTCCCCACACCAAACAGACATGGGCTAGTTGGGAACGTTGACTGGGGAGAATCCCTTACTGTTGTTTCCTGTGAATTTTCGGGCCTCAACACTCCCAACAAAATCTTTGGACCGTTCGAATCATCAAGAGAGGAGAAGGCCCCTCTTGCTGAAGCCATGTGCCTTGAAGCACCAGAATCAATGATAAAGGAAGGAGATCTTACAGTGCTTGTAGCCAGGGCATGTACTCTCTCCTTGTCTTCAAAACTGGGTCCTCCTTCCTTCGTCTTTGCGCCTTCAGGAAGTGAGATATCATGTTTCTCAATAGTTGAGTTAACATATCGATCTGCTTCTTCATGAAAGATATCTTAGGATGAAATCCCTTACCAAAGTATGCACACTTACACATTTCACATTTACCTTTCTTCTTCGGGGAGTTCTTCTTCTTGGAGTTTAAGGACTCCTCTTGAGACTTGAACTTGTCTCCTTTTTTATCTTGAGGCTTATTAGCCTTCTTCTTCCCTTTGGAATCCACCTTGGAATATCCAGCAACCAAAGCTTGATATTTGGAAGGTTTGATGGTGCCCATCATGACCAATTTTTCTTTCTCATGAGTCAAGGATGTTAGAATAATCAACCCATAGTTAGCTACCTTAGACATTAATTATCTCCATTTTTGTCTTATTTGCCTAGTTTCCATATTCCACTCTATGAAAGTTGTCCTCCACATGTCCTAGATGGTCAAACTTGCTAAAACTGATTCATGGAGTGCTTGGGAAACCTCTTGGAATCAATTCTCCTTTATTCATGGCCTCCCTAGTGCATATCTTCTTTTTCTACATTATGGCCTGCTTTTACTGAGTTTTAAGGCAATTGGGAAAGTTTGACTACGTGAAGTTAACTTGTTTTTTGTCCCCATCATCCTCCACTCTTTTCTCCTAATAAAAGCATGTATGAGTTGTCCTTCCATCACCTATTAGCCTCCCTAATTGATTTTGCCAATTCGTGAGCTCCTAGACAGATTTGGAAGCTGCTTTATGCACCTATGGGGGATTTGCTTAGATTTAGTAAGCCTCCTTTTGACTAATTCGAATGGAATCCCAATGCATTCGAATATCTCATATAATTTTTTATTGTGGTAGCCTATGACTTCACAAGGTTGGCTATTGTACACTTATTCAATACATATTAGTGTTCTGCTCCATATTCAGTCTCCTTTGTGTGTAATTGGAAATTTTTGTGAGTGTAATTGTTCTAACACCTGGGTTCAATTTCCACAAAGGATTCCATGAAATATGCCAATGATGGAATCTTCTAGGCTCGAGTTGTCAACTTGATGGCATGGAAGGTTGAAACAAATACTGAGTAGTAAGGGCCAAGCTTTGAAAGGATGGCTAAGATTATTTTTTCATCTTCTTTATCTATACCACACTGCTTCAACTGCAAAACCAGGAATTTGAATTTGGAGAAGTAGACTTGCAAGGATTCAAATCTTCTTGGACTTAGTGCAATCATCTCATTCTCTAGTTGATGGCCCCTCATTTTATCTGTCTTCCCAAATAAAGTTTGAAGCTTCTCACTTACTTCATCTGGTGATGACAATCCATCAAGATGGAAAAGAAGGTGTCTAGAAATATTGAGACAAAAGAGACCATACACCTCATCTCTCTTATTATGCCACTTGATCTTCTTTGTTGTTACATTAGGCTCCACTTCATTTTCCATAGTCACTATGTAGATGCCTTTGCTCCTCATCATAATCTCCATATGTGCCTTCCATTCGAAGTAATTGAATGGAGTCAAGATGATACAAGAGAGATTAATCCATTCGTCAGCAACTGCGCCCTTGAACACACATAATGTGCCCCCATTGAGTGTTGTCGACCCTGCAAAATAAATAAACTAGGATAACAATCGAGCTACCAAGTCTCTGATGCCATGTGGAAATTAAGCCCAAGCTTAGATCAATTGAACTCGCAAAATTGCTTGAAAAATATGCAAGAAACACTCAAGAGAGGAGACTTAATCAGTTGAATAACACAAATTGTTGTTATATTATTTTACACCAGCCATCGTTATATAGTAATAGGCTTTTCAACCATGTATATACTCCAAGGATTCGAAAGCATAAATGTGCCATTCAAATCAGTACAAAAGAAGGCTTACTAAACTAGTCAAAATCCCCCATAGGTGCATAAAACACTTTCCTAATTTGTCAAGATGCTCACGAATTGGAAGAATGAGTTATTACAGCTGATAAGTGAAGGAAAGTGGACTAAATCATGATTTTATGTGAGTAAAAGGAGGGTAAGTTGCAAAAAAAACAAGGAATTCTATGCAAGTTGTCCTCCACATGATGTCCTAGAAAAAGTTGGAAACTATGGATAAGGAAAGAATGCGCACTTACTAAACTAGGAAGTCTATTAAGTTGGTAGAATATTATCCAGAATCTTTCCAAAGCACTCCTGGAGGCATTTTTGGCAACTTTGACCACAAAAATGCAAGTAGATGCCAACTAGCTAGTGTAGGACCTAGGAATTTAATCAAAAAGATTAAAATGTGTATATCCTAAGTATGGGAATGGGTTTTGATTATTCCAACATGATCATGCTCCAACTATTCTTTTTGGACCGAAGATTGAAGATCTTGAAGAGGATGTACCTCCATTCTATGTAAGTCTCAATATTCATGACACGATCCTTCACAATGCTACGTTGGATTCAAGAGCTTTCCACAATCTTATGCCGAAAGCTATAGTTGAAAGTTTGGGTTTAGATATCACGAGGCTGTATAAAGCTATTTTCTCTTTTGATTCTAGAAAAGTGAGATGTCTGGTGCTAATTAAGGATCTGGTGGTGACTTTGACTCAAATCCCAACCAATAGTATTGTTATGGATGTGGTAGTGTTTGATGTTCCACCTAAGTTTGGCATGTTGCTATTTAGATCATGGGCCTCGAAATTAAAAGGAACGTTGCAAATTGTCATGTCCTATGAAATATTCCAGTTTTTGGTGATCAAAGGAGATTGTACAGAGAGAAATAGTTATCATATGTCGTTAGTAATCAATAAATCAGAGAATTATCCTGTTGTGTTATGGATACAAACATTGGTTCTTCTATCTTTTATTATGATGTAGGTCTAGAAGAAAAAAATGTAGATAATATTCCAGTAGATAAAGAAGAAGGTCCTCAATTTTTTTGACAAAGTAGTTATCAAATTACCAAAGAAGAACAAGACCTCAAGAAAGAGCTAGATGATAGACTCTAGAATATGGATTTTGATGGAGCTTCCAACATAGGTGGTGCAGGAGCTGGTGTGTGGATAAGATCTCTAAGTAATGATTCAAAGCTTCACTCTTTCAAATTATCCTTTGAATGTACAAATAATGATGTTGAATACGAAGCTTTGATTTTGGGCCTAAATATTCTAAATAATTTGGGAGCTAGGAGAATATTTGTGTACAGGGATTCATAGTTGATAGTCAATAAGGTGAATGGTGTCTATCAAACTAAACACCCAAAAATGGGGGCTTACAGGAATGAAGTGTGGGACTTATTTGGAAACTTTTTTACTAAGCATAAATTTATTTTGGTCCCAAGAGAATAGAATAGTATCACAAATACTTTAGCTACCACTGCCAGTACTTTTAAGATTCCGATACATCCAAACAAAAAAAATGAGATTTTGGTTAAGCATAGACCCTTTGTACTGGATAATGTGAAACACTAGCAAGTATTTTAAGATGATCAACATATCAATTTTTTTTTTAAGTTAAGAGATGAATTCGTGGGAACCATAATTGATGGAGAAAACCAAGATGGTTCGAATGAAGAGAAACATAATGGTATTGATGATTGGGATCCTAATCCAAAAGAATTGCTAAATAACATTGGGGGAAAATAAATAATTCATCTCAAGAATAATTATATTCCTAAAGGACTAGTTCCTTTAGAAAAATTGTTTGACAAAAATGATGTGGTCAAAAATCCCAGAGTCAGTCCAAATGATAATGAAGTGTAAGAATGAAATATTGGAACTAAGCAGCAACCCAAAATGGTGAAATTATCTAAACTTTTATCTCAAAAAGAAAAAGATAAATATATTGAACTGATGAGGAAGTTTTGAGATGTGTTTGCATGGAATTATGAAGACTTGAAGGAATATGATACTTCTATAATTCAACACACCATCCCGATAAAGAATAATGAGAAGCCTTTTAAGCAGAAGTTAAGAAGAATAAATCCTACATTGATGCCACTTATAGAGAAGGAAATTAAAAGACTTTTTGATGCAAAGATAATAATTTATCTTAGGTTCTCGAAATGGATTGTGAACCTGGTGCCCGCAAGAAAGAAAAGTGGAGAAATCCGATTGTGTGTGGATTTCAAAAATATGAACAAAGTCTCTTTGAAGGACAACTATCCTCTTCCGAAAATGGACCATATTTCGCAGCAGGTGGTTGGAGAAAAAAGGATGTCGATGCTAGATGGTTTTTCAGGTTATAACCAGATTAAAGTTCACCCAGTGGATCACGAAAAGACAACTTTTCCTGCACCCCGAGGAACCTTCATGTATGCCAAAATGTCTTTTGGGTCAATGAATGCAAGTGCTACTTTTCAGAGGGCGATGGATATAGAATTTGAAGAAGAGAAAGGAAATCTTGTGGTTGTGTATATGGACGATATAACTGTCACTTTTCTAAAACTGATGCAGATCTTTTGAAACATCTGGAAAAAAAATTCTTGAAGTGCATAAAATTTGGAATTTCTCTTAACCCCAAGAAGTCTCATTTTGCCATGAAAGAGGGAAAATTGATGGGAAACCTAATTTCTAAATATGGAATAAAGACTGAATATCCTATTAGGGTGGATTGGATCCAAAAAACTGGTATTCCAAGAAATAAGAAAGAAATTCAATCATTCCATGGAAGAGTAAATTTTTTTAGGAGATTTGTGCCTAATTTTGCAAAAATCTTAAAGACAAACACTAATATGCTGAAAAAAGGAAATGAGATTAAGTGGATAGTTGAAGCCAGAAAATCCTTCAATAACATAGAAAGAGCGATAGCAGAGGAACCTATTCTAATTGATCTTGATTTTCCAAAGGGTTTATTGTTGTTTTCTTTCGCTTTAGAACACACAATTGATGGGGTTTTACTACAAAAAGATGATGAAGGTTATGAGAAACCAATTGTCTATTTTAGCAGATCCTTAAGAAATGTTGAACTCAAATATAACATCATGGAGAAACATGCATATGCTCTAATTAAAGCTTTGAAATAATTTAGAGTATACATACTGCATTCTCACATTATTGTTTTTGTTCCAAATAATACAGTGAAATATACTCTAACACAACCAGATCATAAGGGTCATAGGGAAAAAATGGATTGCAGTTCTCTTTGAATATGATTTGGAAAGCAAACCCACGAAATTAATCAAAGGACAGGGTTTGGAAAAACAAATGGCTGATCCAAATTGTGATTCATTATAGATTAATCATATTTCCAATATGTCAGCAAAAGCAAGCCAAGAACTGGAGTTACAGGTATCTCAAGATTTTATCTCATCTCCTTGGTATAAAGATATTGTTTATGTTCTACAAAATTTATAAGCACCATCAAAATTGAGTAGTACTAAAGCAAGTTCGATAAAGTTGAAAGCAGCCAAATTTTCTATCATGAACTGTTACATGTACTGGAGGGATCCTGGGGGAATTTTTCTGAACTATTTGTTTGAAGAAGAGGCCAAAGTCACTATGAAAGAATTTCATGAAGGTGTTTGTGGGGGTCATCATTACTAGAAATCTATTGTAAACAAAATTTTGAAGGCATAGTTTTATTGGCCTACCATGTTTTCTGATGTATATAAAGAAGTAGCATCTTGCCATCAATGTCAAATATATGAAGGAAGAAGCAAATGGATGCCTTTTCCTTTGAAGTCGATTTCTATTGAAGCACCATTTTTACAGTGGAGTTTAGTTTTCATTGGTGAAATAAATCCTACTTCTTTAGGACAACATAAGTGGATTTTGACTACAACTAATTATTTTACCAAATGGATCGAAGTCATGCCAACCTAAAGAGCTACAGATGCTCTTATTCTAAAATTTATGGAAGAGAATATCCTCTCTAGATTTGGTTTCCTAAGGAGGATCATTACTGATAATTCTCAAGCTTTCAAATCCAAGAAAATGGTGAGTTTTTGTCAAAGCTATAATATCACACTGGGTCATTCGACCACATATTATCCTCAAGTAAATGGTTTGGTTGAATCATCCAATAAGAGTATGATTAGGATCATCAAAAGATTACTACAAGATAACAAAAAGGCTTGGTATTCAAAACTAATATTCACTTTGTGGGCTAATAGAGTTAGCACTAAAAAGTCAATTGGCATTTTGCCTTTTCAATTGGTTTATGGAACATAAGTGATTTTTCTGCCTTCTATAGGGTTACCTATAATGAAAGTCTTGCAAGATCAATAAGAAGAGACTAATTATATTCAAAGAAGATTCAATCAATTGTTAGAAGTCCAAGAATTGAGGAAAGAGGTATTTGATAGAGCTCAGGTTTTTCAAGAAAAATGAAAAAGGTCTTCGATAAGAAAGCTAAACCTGATTATTTTCAAATTGGTGATTTAGTGCTGAAATGGGATGCCAAAAACGAAGATGATGCTAAAAATTTTGATTATCTTTGGAAGGGACCATATACAGTAGTTGCTTTTCAAGGAAACATTGCATCCATATTTCATGAATTGGATGGAGAAGTGTTGGTTGGAGGCCCAGTAAACGAGAGGTTTTTGAAACATTATTCGAAGTGAAAGCTCTGAAAATTTCATTGTATATAAACATTGTACATTTCCATTGCAAATTTAAGTTACAGGTAAGGACAACTTTTCTGAATTTGAAGCCTATAGAGAAGACCCTAAGCTTTGGAAGAGGAATCCTACTTTTCTTAAGAAGAAAAAAATTGTGGTTCAATGGATGAGGCACTGGGTCTACGAGTTCTTTGTTACCTCGTAGGGAGGATAGTATACCCATTGGATCCAGATGTTGACACTAGATTTTTTATGTTTTGAGTTTTCAAAAATAAGTTTTAAAAAAAGGGCTCTCAAAGATTAAGATTCGAATACGTATGACAAAGTATAAGAAAGAAATTTTTCTTATCACAATGGAGCCATGTGACCCTATGATGTGACTAGGCACGAAGGGAAAAGACGTTAGTGGAAAAGACAGATAGAAGATACACGTCGGCATGTGACCCAGGTATGAAGTTAAGAGCCTGGAAAAAGAAATGGACGGTGGAGATTTGTTCGGGAAGAGATCGGCGTCTAATAGGTGATCCAGAATATGGAGTTGCGTGGAGTATATGAGAAAGGAGTGGTGGCAGATTATAATTCGCTTTCCACATGGCGCATCTTGGTGAACTCCGCTCAGAAAAGAGGTGAGGAATAAACCACTTTCCAAGCCTCCCGAAACCATATTTGTATGTGGTATAAAGGACCATTGGAAAATTTAAAAGGTTTATTTTGTCTTACATTATGGAAAAGGTGGGGACATCGACAACACATCAGTTTTCATCTCCAGCCGCGATTTGAAGGTCAAGTGTAGGTCATTCTCCCCTCACCGAGTATCTCTAACACCTTGATTCTTGTTGGGTTTGTTGTTATGGAGAGGGCCCAAGGTTCAGTTTCACTCTATAAAATTTTGAATGGTAAGGAAGAGGTCATAGTCGACATGGAAGGGAGTTATTTTTACCCGATTTTGTCTGTATGCAATATCTCTCAATCTAAGGAACAACTATAGGAATTTAAGTCATGGGGGAGAGATGTTTTGAATGTTTGTAGTTCTTTTCTACGCTATTTTTCTATTGAACAGACCCTACACTTCCTAGAATTTGTAGAATGGTGAGTCAATAATTACTCTCCAACTGAAAGGGTGATTATGAATAGTAACACTACCATAATTCTCTATCAAATTAATGCAAGAGTTGTCCGTGAAGTCTTGAATATACCTGAGATTTTTCCTGAGAAGTTTGAAATTTTTAGTGAGGAAGTCCTGGTTCAGTTGTATACAGAGTGTAAATCCAAAGTTAGAAATGTCTTCTTGTTAGAGATTTAGAAAACCAGTCAATCAGTAGAAAAACTTGCTTTGCCCTCGAATGTCAATCTTTTCAAAGAAGAATTTTAGTTAGTTTTGACTATATTGAGTCAAATATTGGGTTATGATGATGATAAGTCTGTAACTCAAGTTATGTTGGAATTTTTTCTGAGAACAAGCTCGCTAGAGTCAAACCAGATTTGTTGCCTCGGTCTAGATGAGTTCTTAGCTAGTGCAATTGACTCTCAGTTGCCATATTTTCCTAAATTGAGTCATTTCAGATACAATTCATATTTGTTGAACATAATTCTATGTTCTAATATATCTGAGTTACATTTCATTGGTACGATTTTCTCTCCTAGGCTTCCCGGGAAAATAAATTTGTTTGAGTTTGTCAACAAAATTATGGCAGAAGTATATAGAATCATCTTTGATATAGAATTGCCTAGAGTTTTGTAGAAAATGAAGAATACTCTACAGACTTCACCAGATAGTTGTACATGAGATTTGTTTTGGTATAAAGAGTTTATTGTTATTAGTGTGTACGGTTTCACTGGAACACCCTAGAAGTTGATTGATTTTTTGACTTCAAGGATTTTTGCACTTGAATTCATTAGAAAGAGATTGTGTTCAAAGGAAGAGAATTTTGGCGCCTTTAATAAATATTCAATTGTAAAGTTTCCTCTTAATATTGGTCCATTCATCTTGAAGAGTAAAGTTGCATAATTTGTAGTTGGGAAATTGTTGGAAGTTATGGATTTCCAAAATATGCAAAGATTAAATTATGATCCATCTCAAATTATATCTCACGGAAGGCAGAAAAACAAGAACAAAGCCTTCGAACACCAAATGATAGAAGGAATGGATAAATTTTCCAATTTGTTAAGTTTCAAGCAGGATCGTGAATATAGTAAAGAAGAGATAGTGGAGATTGATGTGGAGAGAAGAGATGATTTGGTCTTGATAGTTAAGACACCTTCAATTTTGTTTCAGTGAAAAAGAGAACCCTTTCAGAGATTGATATAATGGACGTTGGTGATGAAAAATCAAACAAAAGAATGAAGACACAGTCTGAAGGTGAAATAGTTAGACAAGATTAACAGAATTTGGATGATTCGGGGAAACGATTTATTTTACAACAACAACCTATACAAATACAAAAATATTCTTTTGCTGGTGAAAATTACACAAAGTCGGACTTTAGATACAAATTGAAGTTTGATTTTGTTTCAAGCTATACGGAGAAAAAGTGACTGGATGTGAGCGTGAGCGTGAGGATGTTGCGCAGGGCTTAATGTTGCATGAGGTGTGAGGTTCATAGCCCCTTTTCTCTAGGGTTTGACTGGCCTTTTGGAAGCAATCTAATGGCTACGTTTGCAGCTCAGGGCTTCCTTCATCGTTTTTGAAGCTTGAAGATTCGGTGTTTGAGAGGAGACCCGACGGTGGCTTGACCAGATTAGATCCGTAAGGGTATGATCTTATATTTTGTTTATGGATCCTTGGAATCCCTCTCTAGAGGAGAGAAAATGAATCTTAGAAGATGCTTTCAGAGTCCTGGTTTACTCCTCTCCGCCTCCAATCTTTGACATTCAAGCCTCAAGCTTTGTGCGACGGGCGGAAACCCCCTGCATTGAGATCATGTCGGTTACTTCAATAATGAAGTCTCTTTCCCTGAGGGAGAAGGGTCTAATATGCCATTTCACTAGGATCTATCCTTCCCCAAAATCCATGGAATTCTAGATCTCGAAGAACTGGATGCCTTTGATCTCCAATGGCTTGCAGCACTGCTTCTACGGAAAAGGGTATTTTGTTGTCTTGTTTGAGAACAAAGATGACAGAGATCTCATCTTCAGGAGCGGGCCTTACTTCATGGGGCCGAGAGGCCTATATCTAAATCATTGGACCTTATCGTTTGACACTAAAAAGGATGTCCTCTAAGCTGTGCCGATGTGGGTATCGCTTCCTCATCTCCCTCTGCACTGTTGGAATGATAGGCCCTTCAAACCATTGGAAATGACCTTGGTAAATATATTGGCAAGGCTTAGCCAAAGGGACCTTTATTCTCATGTGCAAGGATATGTGTGGAAGTCGATTTAGAGAAAGGATTGCCAGAAGAAGTGAACTTGTTCATGGATGGCTGGGAATATCTGTAGAAGGTTAATTATGAAAAGCTTTCATTCAAGTGCAGAAAATACCATGAATACGGTCATTTTGTCAAAAACTACCCTAAAGATGTGACAGGAGATCCGGGGGAAAGCCAAGAAAGAGGTTGGAAGCTGGTAAACAGAGGAAAGAATGCGTCGATTAATCCTCTCAATGATTCAGGAAAATCTAAGCAGAATGTCACAAGCACCAAGGAGATGAGTAATAACAATCCATTCATGGCTCTATAGACAGAAGAGGGAGAAATCCCAGCAGAAGATAGCACCCCAGAGGGTGAAGAACTAGAAGAAGGTGGAGACCCAAAACCAAGCGCACCTCCAAATGTTGGTGAAGATGGGACAAAGCATACCCTTGTAGATGGGGCAAAGCATACCCTTACAGGATCTTCCTCCTAGGGTGGATCTTGGGTAGCTATTGTTAAGAAAAGAAGACCTAATCTGAGGGTTGAGTCCCTAGGCCATTCCTCTTTGCTAGGATCACAAGAAATTCCAGATCAAGCTCCACCTCCATCCACGCAAGGAAGGAAAACACACAGGCATCATAGGGAATAGGAAGCCAAAAGAGAACTTGATCTCAAAATACAGATGAGTATTGAGGAAACCAAGCTGCTACAAAATACCAGAAGTGTCGGAGGATCAAGAGCAGATAACAAGTCTCGAGCAGGACCTCATTCATCAAAGAAATAATGATATTTATCTCTTGGAACTGCAGAGGCCTCGGGAGCTCAATTAAAGTAGAAGCAATTAAAAACATTATCAAATCTGAGAAACCAGATGTCTTGATGATCCAAGAGACTAAGTTGGTCGAAGACGGGGTAATGGCCTATCCCGGCTTCACTAGCAAACTTATCGCGGGAAAGCAATAAGATCCAAGGGAGCTTCTGGAGGAATTGCCACCTTCTATAATTCTGGAAAATATGCTATGAATCTAGTCGTGGAAACCAATCATTAGCTTCTCATTGAGTTGGTTTGTAGAGAAAATCTTGAGTCAATCTTTGTTTGCAATGTATACGAGCCAACACACTATAGGGATAAGCTGGATTTTTGGGACTCTCTGAATTCGTTGAGAGAGATCTTGCAAGGGAAAGACTCTATTCTTCCTGGGGAGTTATATGCCATCAAGTCCTAGTTAGAGAAAAGGGGTGATTTGATCATTAGGGACCCCTTTGGAGAAAAAATGGAAGATTTGATGGTTGATCTGGATCTTTTAGATCTCCCACTCAAGAATGGGAAATATACATGGAGAAATAAAAGAGTGGGACCTAGCCATATTATGGCCAGACTTGACAAGTTTTTGTTTAGGTCCTCCTTCTTGGACAGGGACCTGATCCCGACCTCTCTTGCCCTCCCTTAATCCTCTTCTGATCACAAGCCAATTTACTTGTCCCTAACTCTCTCTGAAAAGCTGGGCCCTATCCCCTTTCATTTTAATCCACTCTGGTTGCAGGATTCTAAGGCTCTAGAAATCATTCAAGAGGCTTGGAACACTAATATCCTTGGATCTTCTAGTTATATCTGGGAATCCAAGTTAAGAGAAACTCACCTTGCTGTTAAAAACTGGGCTAAACTTTCTTTCAAAGGGCCTGCTTTCAAAAAAAACAAATCCAAGATGATCTCGCTTCTTTCCAGGGTAGAATGGAGGATGAAGAAGTGACTCTGCTAGCTCTAAATCAAGAAAAAGAGATGAATATGAGAATGCTAAGGGCTTCCAGGCAGGAAGAGGAAGAATTGAGGTTGAAATCCAAACAACTGTGGCTGAAAGGGGGAGATAGTGATACAGGCTACTTTCATAAGAAATCTAAAGCAAGATTAAGCTATAACACTATAAAAGAGTTGTAAGACAGCAATGGAGATAAAGTTGAAGGGAAAGAGGCAATCAAGAAGCACATTGTTCAGCATTTTAGAAACCTCTACACAGACATAGATAAGACAGATACCATCTCTCAACCTGAGCTTCTATTGGTTATCCCATCTAAAATCATGGATGATGAGAATGAGCAACTTGTGAGGCCAATCTCGGAGCAGGATATCAGTGATGCAATTTGGTCTTTGCAGCTTGATAAAGCACCTGGCCCTGACAGGGTCACAATAAAATTTTACCGTGCTATGTGGGAAATCATTAAGGCTGACTTGAGAAGGATGCTCAGCTGGATGAGGAAAAAAGACAAAATTGGTGGGGCAACCAACTCATCTTTCCTATTTTTTATTCCAAAGGAAAAAATCCCTAACTCGATGGACAGATTCAGACCAATCTCTCCTTGCAACACTTCATACAAGATTCTCACTAAAATTCTAGCTACTAGAATGAAAAATCTCATGAAGCATATTATTTCAGAATCTCAAAGGGGATTTGTTGTTGGGCAGCATATTACAGACAACATCATCATTGTCCAAGAAGCCATCCACTCTAGCATGGAAAGGAAACAACAAGTTATGGAAATCAAGCTTGATATGGCTAATGCATTCGATAGGGTTAACCACTTTTTTTCTTTTTGAAGTTATGTCCAAGTTTGGCTTCTCCAATCAGTTTATTAGATGGATCAAATCCTATATTAAAATTCTGCTAATTGCCCTGCTAATAAATGGTAGACCAGCTGAATTCTTCCAAGCCTCTCGAGGCCTCAGGCAAGGCTACCCATTGTCTCCTTTTCTTTTTATTTTAGTTGCTGAGTCTCTAAGTAGAAAACTCCAAGCACTTCAGGATGATGGGAAGCTAAGAGGCCTAAATATTGCCAAGGGAACCAAAGCAACAACGCACACCCAATTCGCAAATGATACAATCCTGCTCGGTGGGGCTTCCACGGTGATTGTAGAAAGATTCAATGAGGCTCTGTCCACCTTACTAAAATCTTTATACGGCAAGGTTAATCTGATCAAATCCATTTTTTATGCTTGGAACTTCCCTCCTAGGATAATAGCAAGGATTTCCAGAATTCTTGGCTTCGAAGGAAAGATCAATTGGAATTATTTCAGCTATCTCGGGACCCCTATCTTCAAAGGTAAAAAAACTTCAGCTGACTAGCAGAGTATCATAGAGAAGATTAAAAAAAATCTCCTCGTGGGGAGTAAGCTAGCTCAACCCTGCTGGTAAGATCATCCTCATAAATTATATTCCCGCTGCCTATCCAATCTATTCATGCGCGATCTCTTTAGCTCCAATTAAAATTATGCAGGACATCACAAAGGAAATTCGAAAATTTCTTTGGCAAGGGGGAAAGTTTAATGGCACAAGAAAAATTCACCTTGTTAACTGGGACGTGGTTTGTAGCCCAAAAATATGTGGTGGGACTGGTATTAGAGATCCGGCAAGGATGAATCTCGCTTTAGGGGCAAAAATCCTATGGAGAATTGTCTCTGGTGAGAGTGGTTGGTGGAAGGAGATTCTCAAAGTATATATATATATATATATATTAAAGAGCAAGGAAAATATGCGTGGATGATCCCCCTTTTTCAGGAAAAGGGTCTCCAATCTAGACCCTTTGCAAGAAAGCGGCTTATATCATAAAAAATTAGTTGTATTGGAACCCTGGAAATGGTAAGCATATCAGAATTGGGCAGGATCATGTGAGGACGGTCTCTCTAGTAGACCGTTTGGTGGCCTTCTATGATCTCAAGCAATGGTTAGATCATCTTCACATTATCACCCTCTATGATCTGTCTTCCTCGAAAAACAATGAGAGATGGGATGGTTGGAAAGATTTGGAAGTTCCCGAGCACCTCAAGTCTGATTTTAATGTTCATTGCTCTATTCTCCAAGGCTCTGCGCTTGTTCACATCCAGCTCTTGGATAGTAGAGGATGGGGTAAATCAGGGATTTATACGATAAAATAAGGCGACCGATTAATCTCCAATATTTAAGATAGTAGCAAAGCATGCAACAAGTGGAACAAGGTCTGGTGCAAGGACGGTCTACGAAAAATTAATGTCTTTTTTTGGATTTTAGCACACCGTAAAATCCTGACTGCTGAGAATTTGAAAAAAAGAGGGATCCAAGGGAAGAAGAGTCAATTGACCATATTTTCCAGGAATGTAAATTTTCCACTGAAGTTTGGTCACTGGATGTTCAGGAGCTACAAACGAACTTGATCCTTCCAACATACTGAAATGATCTCTTTGCCTACTGGAAAGACTATTACCATGGTTCTCTTCTCCACAAGTCGGATCTCACAAGATCCTGGGTCGCCCTTCATAAATACCTCTGCTGGAATATTTGGGTTACCAAAAACAAAGAATTGTTTGAAGGGATAGTCTCACGCCTAAGGAAAGTAATGCTTGCTGCAAAATATCTATGGGTCGAAGCCTTAGCAACAAGAGGGATGAAGAATATGAGTAATGAGCCACTGAATTCTAAGGAAAGAATGTGGGCAGTTGATCTCCTTCAACCTGTTTCCAATAGTTGGAATATGGTAGCCAAAAGACCCAACTGTTTAAATTAGCAATTACGAATGAGTGAAGAAGGTTTTTCTCAATGGAGACTAAATCTGGGTTGTAACTCCCTTCTTTTTTATGGGGCCTCTAAAGGTAACCCAGGGCTAGCTGGGGAAGGAGGTGTTATCTTTGATCCTAGTGGAAACAAGATGAAAGACTACACCTGGGGCTTGGGAAAGAAATCCAACAATGGGGCTGAGTGGCTTACTCTTTTCAAAGGGTTGGATATTGCAAGCAGTTGTGGAATGGAGGAGATAGTAGTATATGGTGACTCGCTCATGGTCATTAGGGAAGCAATACTGTTGTATAAGAAGATCAAGAACCCGACAATCAAAATGCACCACATCCTTATCTAGCTAGGAAGGGAGTTCAAATCTATTAAGTTTTTTCATATCTTGAGAACCAACAATAAGCAGGCAGATTTAATGGCAAATAGAGGAGTCTTGCTAGATTATGGAGAGCTTGTCTACAATGAAGAAAGGAAAGGTATAAGCTGGATTCCTTAATTCGGTTATTTCCATCATAAAGAATTAGTTTATATTCTTCATTCGGCATGTATGTTTTATGCAAGAATTAAAAGGCTTTCTCAGAGTATCATTTTTCACAATAAAAATAATCTTCTCAGAGAAATTCCCTTGACTGTTTTGAGAATTAGTTTATTCACCATTGGATATCAGCAGCCATCAATTCCAAATTTGTATAGCTCATTTTCCTCCCATGCATAGTGGTGTTCTCACCGTCTCTCTATTGCTAGAAGTCTCCATGTGTTGCAATTGCAATGTTGTTCTCTGGCTTTCTTAGCCACTCCCACGCAGAGGAAGAATTTGGGTCCAACTTACCCAGTCATTCTCAGCAAATCTGATTTCTCAGCTTGCTCATCCCATCTCGATTCTCCTATCCTCAGCAGGCAACCTGTCAAGAAAAATGATAATCGGTTCTATTGTCGGGCATGTGGAGAGTGGAAGTGGAACTGCGTTGGAAATCTCCCAATTCTCATTTTCTCCATCATTCAGTAGGTGGCAATTAGCTATGGTCAGTTTAGCTATGGGATTTATTTAGGCTATAAGTGGGAATTTGGATTGGGTTTTTGGACCACAGTAGACGGTGTTTTGGAGAAGAAGGTGCTATGGAGTATAAGAGAGATAAAGGAAAGGAAAAAATGGAAGAGGGAAGATGCTCTCAGACTGCAGAGGCAACTTTTAAAATTTGGATGGAGTCTAGCAGAAGGTGCCTCAGCTTAAGCTTACTTATAAGGCTTTTTATGTCTTGTTTTTGTATTTTTCTTCTTGGTCAATTTGTAAGGAGCTATAGCTTTCATAGAGTAGGTTTCTTTCGGGATAGCTTCAAATCCGAGAACAATGAGCAAGGAGTCCTGGATGCTTCCCTCATGTGGGAGCATTCTACCTCCGTTGTGTTGTAACCTCAATTCCTCTTCTTTATATAAAATCTCTCAACCGTTTTTGTCAAAAAATATATATATATATATACAAAGAAAAAGAAGCAGTATTTGAATGAAACACGAAATCATTTTCTCGGGGTGATACAATTAATAGATCAATAACTTTCATTTATTTCCACTAGGGATCTAGAGAGGAATACTTTCAAATTTGTTATGGTAAGTGACGAAAAAGTATCGAAGATGGAGTTTAGATTAAATAAAATCAGTGTCCCTGATCAAATTCAACCTCATAGACAAATTGGCGATGTATTTACTTTGAATTGTTGAAATCTACCTTGAAGATTACGAAATCGTAATCAGTAATTGAAAAGTTGGAAAACCAACTAAGACAAAAAAAAAGTTGAGAATAAAGCAAGTTCAGTTCAAATTAAGAAGTTACGAACAGATCTCATAGTCTCAGTAACTGAGCCTAATAATATTTAGATGACTAAAAAGCTTCTGGAAGAAAAATAGAACACCATTCAAGCACTCAAGAAAAAGCTAAAGATTTCGGGAGAACGACATGTTCATTTGTTTGAATTGACGGTATTGTACCAGGAAAAAGAGAAAATCCATCAAGAGATGGTGGACTATAAAGGGAAAGTGTTGAAATTACAGGAAGAAAAGAAAGCTTTGGAAGTTGAAAGGTCGGGATTAATATCACAGATTTCAGTTTTGAACACAAATCGAAGGGAAGAAGAGGAAGTGTTGGAAGAATTAATGAGTCAACCTCTAATTCATAATGAAGACCAAATGAATGAGTCTCTTGTCAAGGAGCTATTGGTCACCATGTCCCGGGTTAGCTTAAGAGAAGGGGAAATCAAGGAATTAAAAGAGGAGAATATTAGGCTCAAACAAGAATTTTATATTTGATTTTACCACACTTGGTAGATCACACTTTTATGGCATTCAATGCCCCTCTGCATACTCTTTCGCCCCCCCTTGCTCGAATTATACTTGATGATCTAAGAAATTCCCTAAAAAACACATGTTTATTGCTATACACGACTTTTAACCTGAAATTCGTGTGTATACACAAGTTGCTCCAATGTAGCTCGCGTACATCGGGAAATGTGCATAAAAACAAAACTTTTGGATTTTTCCTCAATGAGTCCTAAATAACTTGACTCTTTGCCTTCCATATTCTTGGAAACGCTCTGATTCGACCCTTCACTACCTATTGAAGGGCTATATATTGAGCCTCTTGGATGCATTGAAGGGGGAGAACATTACCCCTATGACCTCACACATTAGGGGGCATCTGTTATAGCTGATTTTACCACACTTGGTATATCACACTTTTGTGGCCTTCCATGTCCCTCTACAGACTCTTTGGACCCCCCTTGATCTAATTATACTTTGATGATCCAACAAATTCCCTAAAAAACACTTGTTTATTGCTATACGCAACTTTTAACCTGAAAGTTGTGTGTACACGCAAGTTGCTCCATTGTAACCCGTGTACATCGGGAAATGTGCATAAAAACAAAAACTTTTGGAGTTTTCCTCAATCAGTGTTGAATAACTTGACTCTTGGCCTTACATATTCCTAGAAATGCTTCAACTCGACCCTTCACAACCTATTTAAGGGCTATATATTGAGCCTCTTGGATGCATTGAAGGGGGAGAACATTTGAGAGAAAGGAAACTATAGTTCATTGTTGCCCCATTTTGCTTATGCTTGAGTCTGCATCCCTTTGTCCTTTTGAGCACACATTACTGCTCTTCCCAAGCTTGCCATTGATATGGAGGATTGAAGTGGTGGAGGACTCGGTTTCTTCATTTCTACGAGGTGCCAACAGAGTTTGTCATTGTTATATTTGTTCATTATTAATAGAAATATATATTTCTCGTCCATTACATGTGTATAACTATGAATATTTTATCCATGGATGTAGTTGTGTTTTCTTATACATGTTGGATTTATATCTTTTCCAATTCCAATAGATTTATATATGCTAGAGTAGGCCTAACACTTTAACATATATCATTCTTGTCTTGTTTGTTGTTGTTGAGAGTGAATTATAAATACAAGCGTGTTGGAAAAGCTCAACGGGGAACTACTACAACCATCTGAAATAAGGTATATTATGTATCCCTTAGTGTTAGCAGCATTTGTTTCTCTTGCACATTGAAATGGATTGATTTCTGGTGTCATTCAGTCTGTTGTGGTCTACCCCAAGCCATAGGAATTTTCCCTTCGTAACAAAGAAATGGCTCAGAACATTGAAGAAAAGAATAAAATTTTGAATGGGAAAAAGCAATTACAAAAGAAGGTCAGTGAATTGAAAGAAAATGTAACAGGAAAGACCATTACAGGGAGCTAAGCATCTTATTTGGGATGCATTGTCTATGAAAATTACAAAATTTAGACCTTATTTGAATTATGTAAATGATAAAATCTTGATAGTAGATATGGCCTTCCAAAGGTGCAAGGTGGTTAATGAAAATTTGGATAACAAGCCATTGGATACAATGTAGAACACCATTAATTTCTTGAATACTTTGACGTATGAAGATATGTAGGAAATGGGAAGTAGAGATAGACTTGCCATTATTTTATGGGCTAGGATATTTATGAGTAAGCATAATCTTGTAAAAGTTGTACAAGAAAAGACAAATTAGATGCTTATTCAAATTAGAGATTTCAAACAAATATTTCAAAAACTCTTTGATGATGGGATTCCTTCTTTCTGGGATAGCGATGTAAGGTTACTTTCTTAGGAACAATATCATAATTTGTTGGTGCACAATCATATGGACCATTCTAAATTTGAGGATTTAACCAAAGTGATGTCTGGAAAAGTCATCATTGAAAAATTAACATATGATTTTGAAATATTTGATCAGTTTCTGATTATTCAAAGTAATTTGCCACCTATCTCTTATACTTCATATGTGGAATTGAAAGTGTCAATTAAGGAAATGATGAACTACAACATCCTGAACCAAGAGCAATGGAAATCCATGGAGAAGTTCAGAAAGACCAAATATAGATTACATCAATGATGGATAGGTGTCACAATTCAAAGGAGAAGTTCAAATACCTCATCTGGCATGCCATATGGATCTTTAAAACTTGTTATTTATAGAAATATTGCAGTTACTATGTTCCTAGAAATTAGGAATTTAGTTACAAGAACTTTGTGTAACAAGTGATCTGTTAATCTTTTGCTCAAGGATCTACTTTGTATATATTTTGAAGTTTATGATATTTTGGCGGTTGGATCCCAAAGAAAGAAGCAAACAGTTGTGAATAATATTTTTTGATCTTTAATATAATTTTGTAGAGAACAAAGAGATGTAACTCTTCTCTAAAACAAAAATTATTGTGGAAATAATTCTAAGTTTGTGGTCTTCTTTATGTGCATGTGTTATCTTTATCTTAGTCTTTCATTGTATATGTTTCTTCTTAGTATTCAATTGAGAACAAATGGTTTGGAATTCATCTGTGCTCCAAATCCATGCAATTGAATGCTCATACTTTTATGTCTAACAATACATTGAAATTCCTCCATGGCTCGATGCTTTGATGTAATGGACTATTTTTCTTGAAATCTGCTACCATCTTATAGCGAAATTTATGACTGAAAATTGTTTCCTTCCGTGCTTCTGAGTTGGATATTATTCATCCCCTTTATCTACAAAGTTGGATATCTTTATTTTTCTGACTTCATTGCCCAATGATTTCTTTCTCCTGATCTTACCAATTATAATTTGAAACATGTTGTGATTTATGTTTGAAAAATCTAGCCATTGTGTTGGAAAGAAACTTACTGCTTTAGTGACCTTGGGAGGTAATTTTGTTAAGGGAGCCCCCTTTGACCGAAAAGGCTAGTTTTGGGTCTAAATTTTTGCTTGAGGTTACCTATGGAATTTTCCTTCCACGACCAAAGGAAATTTCTAAGTGATAACAAGGATGTTGGCAAGTACATTAGATCATGCACTGCTTGTGGAATTTCCAAGTTACCATTAAGAAGAATGAATTGTACACTCCATTGCCAACCCTAGATAGACCTTGGGAATTTGTCTCCATGTACTACATGTTTGGTTTGCCTTCAACCAAGCATGGAAACAACTATGTATTTTTTGTTGGTGATTAGTTCTCTAAGGTGGCAGTTTTAACTCCATGTAAGAAGAGCATCACAACAAAGGCCACTGCTAAGCTCTTCTTCGAGTATTTTTGGGTTTACTTTGGCCTCCCATGGACCATTATTTTAGATCGAGACAGTTGATTCGTGATTACTTTCTGATCTAATATATGGTCAATGATGGACACCGAGCTAACCAAATTTATTTCCTTCCACTCCCAAACTAATGGACAAATAGAGGTGGTCAACACGATGGTTGTGCATATCCTGAGGATGTAAAAATCCAAACATCCACACACTTGGGATGACCCTTATGTTAAGTATAGCTACAATGGATCCCTTCATCAATATATTAGACATAGCCCCTTTCAAGTGTGCTCAATTTTCCAACAATTGCCCCAATTGATGTAGCATTTCCCATTGCTTCTACATGGGATGAATCCTCCCACACACAAAATGAGGCTAATCAGGCAGTCAAATTTGTTGAATGGATCAATCACATCTGAAAACAAGTTCTTGGTATTTTGTAGAAAGCCAATAATATAAGTGGCTCCACGATCAATATCAAGTTCCACACAAGTTCCAGGTGGGAGATAAGGTATGGTTTCATTTGCAGAAAAAGCACCTCATAGGACCCCATCAGAAACTCTCATCACTCCAATATGGGAATTACATCATCACTAAGGCTATGGGTGAGAATTCTTTTGAGTCAATCCTTCCTCCCTTTCCTCAACTTGCACCTTGTATTTAATGTGGAGCTGCTTCGACCATATTTTCCACCTCTCGTGGACACCTTATACGTAGTCGAGCAGTTGGCCCCTACAAAACTCAATCATGTTTGCATTGAGTAGGATGCATTTGACTAAATTATAGCCACTGAGATGAAGATAAATTGCCAATAAAATATCTAACTATATTAGTTCATCAAAGTAGGGAAATTTATTCAGGGAAAGTGGCTCGCCAGGAGTTAGATTCAGCAACAGTTTCCCCATCCGATGGAGGAACTTGATACAATGGGGACTGTAGCAGGGATTTCTCCCTTGCTACAGGGAAGGAATGGCTGCCTTCCGTCTATAGGACGGAAGGATAGGTTCCTGGATGGAATGCAGTAAAAATGAACATGAAATAAAATAGAACAGAAAGAAGAGAAATATGGAATGGCTGGAAACCCCTCTGCAAACACTGTTAGGGTTTAACTCTAGCAAACTGCAAAAAACGTATCAGAAAACCTGCAAATAGATAATGGAAACCTGCAAGCAAATATGGGTTAGATGAAAGCAAATAAACAAAACAAAAAAAATGATATACCTTCTCTTTGGGTGGAATGGGCCACCATGCCCTGGCTTGGAGAAGCACCTCTCTTGGATGGGGGAGTTATGGCTCAATGGAGAATGGAGGAGAGGGAGTGTGGGTGGCTTGAGAGGCAAAGGGTCTCAAGGCATCCATAGGCAACATAACAGTATGCAAGGGAGAAGTGATTTGAGAGTGACCCCCACCCCTCTATTTATAGCTTTTTTGGGGTTTTTTAGGGCTTTAAGCCCCTGGTTGGGGTTTTAGCCCCTTTTTCCCTATCGTTAGCTCGTTTTGGGGTTTTAAGCTCCTTTGAGGGGTTTTAGCCCCTTTTTGGAGGTTTTATCCCCTAAGAGAGCTATTTAGGCTCTTTTTAGGAGTTTTTAAGCCCTTTTTCATGTTTTTAGGCCTTCTTGAGGGTGTGGGGGTCAAATGGGGTGGAATGAGGGTCGTGTATGGGTGTCCTTGGGTGGTGTAGGCCATGTAGAGTTGAGTGAGGGATTTTTTGGGTTAACAAATTGCCCCCTAATGTGTGAGGGCAGGAGCTCATCGTATGGCCGATGGACATCATAGGATTTTCTGCGGAGGGGTGGTGCTTCCTGGGCTAGGGCATGGTGGCTTTTGGTTTTTGTATTAATATGGTTCCCATCAATGGGTGAGATACAAATAATGTGTGACATGTATATGGATGAGGCAGGCATCCCCATGCTCGTAACAATGTCAAAAGAATAATGTGATCTATGCTCTATAATACAAGAGTCGATCATGTACAACTGATGATACAATAATGGTTGCCTCAATTAGAGGCTGAATACAATATTGATCTGAAGAACTACTACATTGGACCCATGGCATTCTCATGGAATGCTATATCTTCATGACTGATAGCCTGCTGGATCTGGGATGGTACATAGCTGTATGGACTCGCTGATGGAGAGTCAGAGTCTCTATGGTACAAGTATGTTGCATCAATCATAAATCTATATAGAAGAGATGTTGGGGCTTTTGAACACTGTCTCCAATGCAACTCGGAAATCACAAGGGACATAAACTTGTTTAGGTCCCTCGAATAAACTCATCAATGTGCTAGAGTCAGGTGACATCCGGGGTCTTTGACCAAATACTGCACGGACGTATACCCTGTACGAATCTCAACGGTGCGATGATGTAGTTGGAGTCAAGCACGTGAGCAACAACCATCCCAAGAGCCACTAAGGACTCCTCTCAAGTGTTCCAAGGAACTCATCAATGAGGTTAATGAAACCAAGATACAGGGACCTCTGGGTCTATCCTATGGAATATGTGTGTTGTCATCGACAGAGGGAGACCTGCCCCTAGTCAAGGCAATGATGTCTCCTTGACCAGAAGCACGAGGGAGATAACCGAAAGATGTGAGACAATATCTGTACTGACCCACTGAATGGGGGGGGAGGGAAAGAGTTGAACAGGGACACGGGGAGTGTAGTAGACTCAAACTTCCTTTGTTCAGAGTATGACGATAGGGCGGACTAGGCAGCGAATGAAACTGACTCATGGGAATGGGATCATGGTTGTAATACCAGGAATGTCACTGCATATGGGAAATACCTGGGGGAGGTAGATACTTTTGGTATTGATGGGATCCATTGTAGAGTACTTTGAACAAAGGCGACTCAAAGTGGGAATGATTCCAAACTGTTTTCTGTGGGGTGGTGTCTAGAGATACCGTTGTGGTACGATCTCATGGGTTTTTGGTGATCCCGAGAAAGTAAATGCTCGATGGTGCTTTCAATTTTTGAGAGTCTGAAAGCACGAAGAAGACTCTAGTGGGGGCTCTTTTTCGTTGGTATTCTCTTGTACCCGAAAAAGGATAAAAGTATGCACAGGAGAGCTCGCCCATCCTTTTTTAGGGGATGGGAGACTTCTTTACCATTGGTAGTCTAATCAGGTTGGAAAAGGTTAAACCTATACTGACTGGACGGTCATTCAGATACTTTTACGAGCATGAACGAAACCAAGTTTGCTCGACAATCTTTTCTTGATGAGAAGGCTGGAAAAGAGCTTAACGACAACCCACGGTGAGATTTTTCGTAAAGTTCGGCCCCTCTGCCCGAGAAAGCATAAAGGTATGCAGAGGGGAACGGTCTTGGCTTGAATATGCCAAGGTGGTCCTTTTCATTTGATGGTCTACATAGTCTGCAAAAGGAGATAAACGAGATGATGTAGACGCCCTTTCCTATCCTTTAACGAGTGGGAAAGGAAGCAGTTGCGCTCCGCAATCTTTTCATTCTTTTAGGAGTCAGAAAAGAGCTTAAAGGAAACTCTAGTATGGTCAACCGATTACGGTGGCACAGGCTGTGCCCCATGTCGGGATGGTGGATAGTGGTCCAAAGGTCATCCGCGCAGTATGGACGAAGCAGGTGGCTCTTAAACATACCAATACATGCGCGGGATAGATCACAGCAGAGGCACACAAGTCGGTGCGGTAGAGGCACGCAAACCGAGGTGGCTCTTGGACAAAGGTCAGGAGAGTCGTGTGTGAATTGTGGTGGACGAACTTGACTACATGTGATGTGAGTGCAAATCCAGAGGTAGTTATATGCCAAATGCATGCAAAGGAAATGATCCGTTCTCCAGACGATGGTTCGGTGATCCGCATAAGTTGCAGTGGACGAAGTAGATGACTATATGTTTAAAATAAAAATGATGTTCCTTACAGGCGGTGGCCTGAAAACCCGCATGAGTATCTGTAGGTAAGAGTGATGCAAGTACAGGTTCGCAGACACTTGCATTGCCATGTTGTGGCTCGTAAATCGAGGTAACTTTCGGGGAGCAGTCCTGAAACTTGGTTGTTAAACATGACACGATGATCTCATAAGGAGATAGAAATTTGCGCACGGAGGTGTGAGAGGTATCTCGAATAGGGTTTGGGTGATTTTGGATTAGCAGCTGATGGTGTTGCCCCTGACTTATGCTAAAAAACGTTGAAAAACAAGAAAGGAAAAAAACTATGCTATAAGGGACTCATAGTGGTTATATCAAGCATAGACTCTCTTGAGGTGGAGCCTGTTGCGCGGCTTCTTCAAGAGTTGATCGTCTGAGTCAGCGAAGAGGTATGCCCCCTTGCCAAGACGAAGGTCATTGGCAAGGCGGGATGACGAAATATGGTCTTTTATGGGAAGAACCGATTCCACACTATGGTTTAAAGGGAATGGGGTAAAACCGAAGGCGGTCTTACATATATCTCCGTCATCATGTAAGTGGTATCGGGATAGATCAGGTGGATCTTCCACAGCCGACGAGATGAAAGGGCGACTGGTGCTAGCAATCATGTAAATGCTATTGGTTGTGGTTTTGGTGTCCTTGCCCCCAGTCTTTGTTGGAGAAAGAGGGGCATGCCTCGAGACGGGAGGAGTCTTTGATGGACCCATAGGTAGGTGCAACATCATCTCAATTGGCTAGACATGAGTCAACACGTCTTGGGGCCTCAGAGGTAGGGTAGGTGGTTCAAGGTACCACACAGGATCTCCCAGTGTGAAATCCTGTAGATTGCAGGTTGCCAAGACAGACTTACTCACGATCCCGGATGGTAGGAAAAGGAAAATGTTGATCGAGAATGAACCCCATTGTTTCCCTGGTAACTGAGGTTGAGGTTGCGACTGAGGTTGTGGCTGCGGATGGAGCTGGGGTTGCGAAAACAACGGAAGAGAAAGGTCTGATGGACCGTTGGTGGTGGTGGAGACAAGAGGGTCGGTAGAACTGGACATCATGTAAATGGATATGGTGTCCGAAGAAGGAGGTGGGGGGTGAACTTCTTCGATCAGATTGATCTCCGATTCAAGGGAATGTTGTCGAAGTTCGGCTACAGCCATTCAGAACTCGGACAAGTCTTGGCAGTGGTGAGAATAGTGTCCATACAAACCGCAGAGGGCGCAAGCATGGTTTGTTCTCAATGACTTGTTTCTTACTGTTGGCGCGCTTGGAATCTCAACCATGGGGAGGTTTTCGTTTGTATCCATGGCGTCCAAATGTGCACGAATCATTGGGATCTCAGGGCAATTCTGAGTTGGATGGCCCTGTTGCTCGTAGACGGTGCAAGGCGGGATCTGCCGAGGTTCTACAGTAGCTTTCACATTCTTGCCCCTGGCCCTTTTCGGGTGAGGCGGTGCGGGTGTGGGTACGGTGGTTGGTTTTTGCAGGCCGGGTGGAGGATGGGACTCGACCGCAATGGTTTGCATGGGGGTTAAGACTACTTGGGGCATTGATGGTTGAGCTGGTGAATGAAGATACCACACAGGAATTCCCAATGTAAAGTTGGGTAAGTTTAGGGTGGCCATTACTGGCTTGCTCATGACACCAGGCGAGGGAAAGAGGAAGGGAATTGTCTGGATCGAAGAGGAGCCCAGATAACTCCCTGATGGTTGTATGTGGGGGTGAGGTTGTGGTTGCAGCTGCGCATAATGTTGCGACTGTTGTTGATGTTGCGGCTGCAGACGATGTTGTGGTTGCGGTTGGGGCTGCGGCTGCGATTGTTGTTTGGGCGCAGTGGTGCTGGATGAGAGCATGCACAAGTCCGCAGTCTCGGTTGGTGTTGGTGGTGGTGACACTAAGGGGAAAGGAGCCATCATGGTGGTATCGGCAAACAACCCAGGGCCCACATTCAACAATGGGGAGGCTAGTATGTTGTCAACCATGGTGTTGACCGCAAGGATAACATTCACGTGTGTGGTCATCCCTTGTGGATCAATGGTGTTGATCGTAGGGATAATGTTGGTGGGTGTCGTTAGCCCTTGTGGATCGTGATAAGTAAGCTGGTCAACCGTCACGATTTTCCCTTCGTGGGGGGAAATCATGAGATGGAAGACAGTTGATGCGATAGCTCTCATGGCATACATATAACTTCTTCCGAGGAAAATGTTATAGTCCAATTGAGCGTTGACAACCTCTATGTCAATCAGAACTATCTTCCCGACTACTGTGGTGGGGACATGGGGGAGGATTCCTTGGGCTTTAGTGGGATGGCCATCATAAGCCCACAGAGTTGTGGAGGATGGTTACAGAATTGGGAATCCAAGTTTCTTCCAAACTAGGGTAGACATAACGTGTGTGGATGCCCCTTCATCCACTATGCACCGGTGCACAACCACTTTGCACATGGATTTCTCCCTTGCTACAGGGCAGGAATGGCTACCTTCCATCTATAGGACGAAAGGATAGGTTCCTGGATGGAATGCAGTAAAAATGAACAGAAAGAAGAGAAATATGGAATGGCTGGAAACCCCTTTGCAAACATTGTTAGGGTTTAACTCCAGCAACCTGCAAAAAACGTATCAAAAAACCTGCAAATAGATAATGGAAACCTGCAAGCAAATATGGGTTAGATGAAAGCAAATAAACAAAACAAAACAAATGTTATACCTTCTCTTTGGGTGGAATGGGCCACCATGCCCTAGCTTGGAGAAGCCCCTCTCTTAGATGGGGGAGCTATGGCTCAATGGAGAATGGAGGAGAGGGAGTGTGGGTGGCTTGAGAGGCAAAGGATCTCAAGGAATCCACGGGAAGCATAACAGTATGCAAGGGAGAAGTGATTTGAGAGTGACCCCCACCCCTCTATTTATAGCTTTGTTTTTTTGGGGTTTTTTAGGGTTTTAAGCCCCTGGTTGGGGTTTTAGCCCTTTTTTTTGGCTTTTAGCCCCTTCCACCCTATCTTTAGCTCCTTTTGGGGTTTTAAGCTCCTTTAAGGGATTTTAGCCCCTTTTTTGAGGTTTTAGCCACTAGGAGAGCTATTTAGGCTCTTTTTAGGTGTTTTTAAGCCCTTTTTCATGTTTTTAAGCCTTCTTGAGGGTGTGGGGGTCAAATGGGGTGAAATGAGGGTCGTGTATGGGTGTCCTTGGGTGGTGTAGGCCATGTAGAGCTGAGTGAGGGATTTTTTGGGTTAACAAGGACTATTGATTCCTAAGGGGGAGGGATGATCCAAGTGGAAATTAGTGGCCACCCACCTATTCCACTGAGTTACAACAGTTCTCCATCTTCTTGGCAATGTTCTATGGTATTTTGGGTTGGGGTCATTTTGAGGCCCTAAACGATATTTTTTGGCCTTTTAGAGGGACAAGGTTTTCCTTGGCATTCTGTGGCCATAGTCAAAAGTTGTACTTATTTGTTAGTTCTTTCCAATGATCCATCCTATGCCTTAAACAAATATTGCATGTAAATGTTATGCCCCTAGTAAGCTAGGTAGTCACCTTGGGGCCCACAAATTCATCTGGTGCTTCATCTCATAAGGTTAGGTTTTTTGTTGTTTTGGGTTTTTTCCTCTATACTCATGTTAAAAAGGCCCTTTCTCATTTCTTTATAATTAGCTCCTGCGAATGAGTGTAGCCAACACATCTCTCTTTAGAGATAAGCTACCACCATACGAGCTAGTTTGTATTGCTTTTGCAATTTACATTGTTTTTCCATTGTATTCATTACTAAAATTTGGGTTTCGCTGTACTATTGTTCGCTCCACAAAATATTTGTGTGCATGTTTCCATTTTATTTTGTTTCCTTGATTTCATTATCTAAATAATATAGATCAACAACTATCTAATGAAATAAATGACTAACTAGAGATGGAATCCCTATTAACCTATTTTTCTAATTGGTGCATGATAAGTTATTAGTTGTTAATAAGGCAGTGCCATGCTTTTAATTATGAGGGATTTAGGTTGCAATAAACAACATGACATTCCAAGATAAAGATAATCCTTTTAGGTATGCCATCAAATTATATATTCTTATGGAAGGCATGGAAACATGAAAAATTCAAACCTTTAATAATTATGAAGGTTCTAGAAAATAAAAAAATACAATTTTGTTTTGTTTTTTTACAATGTCTATTAAACAAGCCAAAGGACAAATATTAGAGTCGAGTTTTATGCTTTATGGCTACTTTTAAAACGTGCAACCAAAAGAGGAATTGGGGGCCTCCATGTTATGGATGCTTCCAAATTTCTTATGAAATGGGAAGATGGAAGAAGCCATATTGAAAATCTAGTGCATAATCCAACCATGAACATGATTACATAAGTAAGAATGAAGTCTTTATAAATAAATAAAAATTATTGAGCAAGGAGGCATATTATCAAAAGAAGGAACATTATATATAGGAAGGAACATTCTCTATAAAGGAAGGAACATTCTCTCAACATGAATTTAGCTTTATTTGCAGAATTTATTCAATATTTATATTGAATTTAAAAAAAAATATGTTAATTTTATTATCTAATTTTTATTGAATGTTTAAGCTTCACCTTTCTTGAAGTGCCCTATTTTTAAGCATGCTTTGAATGTAATTTTTTTGGTGTTGTATAGCAAAAGGAGAGGTAGTAAATGCCTAATTAGCATTGAAAAGCCTTTCAAGCCCCTTCATCATTAATGAAGCAAATATATATGAGTCTAAAAGTATTAAGAAATAAGAAAATGTATATTTTAAATTTTTTTTTAATAAAAATGGAATATAATAATTTTCAAAAAAATATTTACATAAATTTTAAATTCACATTTTATTAAAGGTATAATTTAAATATTCTACCTTTTTAACATTTTTCTAGTGTATTTTTCTATCTTGTTTTGTTTTGAGTTCAATTGAAAATTTATAAAAAAATATTAGAATCGCATATAATCTAAGTTTTATGGAGGTATTTGAGGGTGATAAATATATTTATGGATTAAAAACACAATTTGAACACTTCCAAATTTAGATTCATTGCGTCGAGAGGCGCTTTACAGCCCAATATGGGGGAGATCTTGTAACGTTACATAAATGTCGGCCATAAAAAATAAAAAAAATTAATTATCCTTCAAAATAAATGTCGGCCATGGAAGAGATGTTGTAATGTTCCTACTTAATAAAATAGTAAAAAATAAAAAATTGAATTATCCGCAAAAGAAATGTTGGTCGTGCACATGGTTTTAAAACCACGTGCAAGGCCTCCTAAACAACCCATGGTTTTATTGTACATGGTTTAGGAGGGCCTTGCAAATGGTTTTAAAACCATGTGCAAGGCCTCCTAAACAACCCATGAT
This sequence comes from Pseudotsuga menziesii, assembly GCA_001517045.1. Lineage (NCBI taxonomy): Eukaryota > Viridiplantae > Streptophyta > Pinopsida > Pinales > Pinaceae > Pseudotsuga > Pseudotsuga menziesii. Next base: position 373,346 of record LPNX010122344.1, read on the forward strand.
TTTATTGTACATGGTTTAGGAGGTCGTTGCAAATGGCTTTAAGACCATGTGCAAGGCCTCCTAAACAATCCATGGTTTTAGGAGGGCCTTGCACATGGTTTTAAAACCATGTATGGGGGAGATGTTGTAATGTTCTTTCCTAACAAACAAAAAAATATTATATGTCGGCTATAAATAGTATTAAATATTAATAATAAAAATATTATATGTGGACCTTAAATAAAAAGGTGTCTTTTGGTCTGAATCACACTAAAGTAGATAGTTGAGTGCAATACTTAAAAAGAGGCTTGCACCTCTAAAGATTTGATCGCTATGGACGCTTAATAAAGTCTAACATGTGGATCTATACTGATTTTACAAAATAATAAAATTATGTTTAGTTAAAAAAAATTATAAAATTTAAAAAACACGGTAATACAAATAATGCACTTAAAGTCAAATAATTATGATTTTAAATATATATTATAAAAATTATTTTAATAAATATAATTAAAATTAGTCAACTTATATAACTTATATATTGATTAATACTCTATATCATTAAAAACATGAATCACTTATATATTTTAATCAATAAAAAGTATTTTATATAAATATTTTCAAATTTAACTAACTTATCTCTCTTTTGAATAAACATGGATAAGGATTCTTTGTTACTAAAAATTACATCAATAAAATTTATTTAATATTATTATTTATTTAAAAATTACATCAATAAAATTTATTTAATATTAACACGATTAAATTTAATTAAAATATATACCTTAATTTATACTGATAAGGACTTTATATCATTCAAATTTAAATCTAAATCATTGTCATGACAATCCATCTTAACCATTTAATAGCATCTCACCTTTTGTTATATTAACGTAGATATATAAATCCGATATGATGTTTTGTTTCAAGCTCTAATTAATAGTTGAATTATATAGTATGAATTATAAATTATATGGTTTGTGAATATTTTTTTAAACGGTAACACTTTTTTTATTTAATTTTTTTAAATCTTCTATTTTAGTATAGAATTTTATTTGTAATTATAAAGATTAGATTTTGAGATTACTTTTTTTTTATTTAATTTTATTTAAATCTTTTATTTAAGTATAGAATTTTATTTGTAATTATAAAGATTAGATTTTGAGATTTAGAGTTAATGGATTATTGATATGTTATTTTGAAGATTCTCAATTTTAATTTTTAAATATTATAAACATTTTTATTTTAGAATTATATTGATATGGATAAAAAAAAGTGTTATTATTATTTTATTTTATTTTTGTGTCTATGAGGAGTATTCTAAATTTTAGTAGGGGAGATGTATAAGTCATTCTATACTCATCCTAGAGTTGACACGTGTCCTTTATAAAAAATAATAAAATGTTATAATAAATAACATGTTGGCTCAATTTAGATTTAAAAGATTTTTTAAAACCACATATATAAGATTACAAATTAAAACTATAAACATTATGTTCACATATCCTCAACATTTTCACTCTAAAAAAGGGGTTTGCAGTTAAACAGATTTTATCCATTTCGGCGCTTGGTAGATCCTTTTTAAAATGGATCTATGCTAGTGCAAGTTAGCATTCACATTATGTCACAAAAATATAGAGTAGTTAAGCCTCCCATCTTTGGAAAACAACCCAGAATACGAGTTTGCGAGCCTTTCCAAAGGAGAAAACAACCAGTTATCAATAGCAACATTTCATGACTATGATAAAGCCTAATTCTATTCAAAGCCAAATAAACAAAAAGGAAATTGGTTGCCATTAAACTTTAACCTGACGAGTCTTAGACCCAAAAAAGGAGTTATCTAGAAAAGAGATAAACACTGCTTGACAGGTGGACCAGTGCATCACTAAGACGTGGGAGCAATAGGCTTGTCCTCGACCTTGACATCACCTAGGTGTTCACGTTTGGTTCCACTTGTGCCATCCTCAGAGAAGGTAGCTCCGCGCTTCATCTTCCCCTCAGCAACAATCTGGTTTTCCTGCTTGACGTCATCGGTTGTCTTCTTGACCTTGCCTCCGGTTTCATCATCCATATTTTCATAAAAAACCCCATAAATTCATCCATCAACGTCAATGGAAGTGAACAAGGGAGAAGAAAAATGATAGAGAGCAACAATGTCTACACACCAGTCCAAGATGGCTTGAACTTTGTCTCGAAGCTCCAAAATCCGGGCATGTATGTCCCCCTTCGCTTCATTTATGTCATTGCATATGAGGAGAAGGGAGTTGGTCATCATTGCAAGTTTCCCTAGAAGAGCATGGAGCGCCCTATACACTGGACAGGCTCCCCTCCCGAGGAAAAGTTTGTCCAGTATATAGCCACCGCCAGAAGAGCATTGTCAGCCAAGTTTTGAGCAGGAGCATTGCCTCCACGACCTCTCTTACCTAATCAACCATGTTGGGCCATTAAATGGCCATTGCCAGCATCAATGCATGAATAACTCCGCCTGAGTTGTTGGTCATATCAAGCATCGTTGTTTCGGGAGGAATTAATGAAGTGAGTTGCTGGCGTCTGCGCATCCACCATCTGACCCGTCGCCGCATGTCGTCTATAAATCCTTGTCTCATCTGCATTAATGGCGCTATAATCATTGCATAACTCCCCTTCCAGGATGTGTGATTATTATTATTAAAAAATCAATTTTATGTTTTTTTTTAAATGTTTTAAAATTATTGATATATTTTTTATTAGTGGGTAATTTATATTACAAACAAACCTTGTAAAAAGACTCCATTCCAAATACTATTTTGAAAACGAAAAAGATTTATATATTTCAAATCTCTTTAAACAATAAAATAACATTTAACATTAAAAAAAATGAATTATTGGCTTTATGGAGTCTCCTTCATCTGGCTCGGTCATTGGGCATTGATTCCATCCAAATTGCTGGTGATTCTAGGGTTATCGTTGAATGGTTTAATGGCAATATTCATTTGGAAGCGATTCTCTTGACGTTTTGGATGGAACGCATGTTGCAGATGAAGGATCAATTCCTAGAGATCAGTATTCAGCATATTTATCGGGAGATCAATTTTGATGCTGATCTACTATCTAAACAGGCAATATTGGGGCCGGTTGGACACTTTTTGGTGGCCCGCGGAGATGGACGTGATCCATCTACTTTTACTTTTTTTGGTTCATATTAGTTCTGGGGTATTTCTTGTATGGATGCATAAGATTGACATATCTTATGGTCCATGGGGGTTAATTTTTATCTGGGGTGGATTATGTAATGATAATTACATAATTTACTTGGGTAGAACCTGGGGGGGGACTTTTTTCTGCATTATATGGTAATGTTATGGATAGTAGTAAGACATTCTTGGTCTGTAGATGTTATGTATGTATTGGTGGTCTAAGGTGACTCTGTGACTACTTGTAAATATTTCTGGTAAACTTTTTTATATATCATATATATAAGATCTTTTTCAAATGAAAAAAAAAAAAAAAAAACATTTAACATTAAAATATCAATAATCTTATAGAGCAATTTTTTTTGTAGAGCAATATAATTGTTCTCCTCATACACAAATCTGCGTAGGGTTTTACTAATTTCTTGGGATGTTTCATTTGTGTAAAGCTTCACTCATGTTTTGGTTTACCAGATTATGTAATCTTACCAAATTATGTAATATGATAATAGATTGGGATGTTTTTGGATAGTTTTAAGATTTGGAATTTGAAATAAAAATGTATAAATGGTTAGAAACAAAATAATGGAAAGATGCTTGCTCATCTCTTATGTAATGTCTTCGACCTTTGAGATAAAGCCAAAGATGCTAAAATTAAGATTAACTTAAGTTTAAGCACAATGGATATAGATAAATTACTATTAAGCTAACTAACCATTCACCCAAATAATTAAAACTTTTAACCCTAGAGATTGAATTATAACTAAAGTCGCAACACTTAATTATTCAATTACGCCACTTAATTAAATAATTAATTGCGACACTCAATTAATAATTTCCAAAATGAAAGCTAAGGGTTATAATTAAAACAAGAACATGAATAGTACATTATAAACATCATATTCGGTGTGAATAACTAACGTGTGTACTTTTGGTTTGTTTGATAGCATAGTTTATAAATAATCAAGTATTGATGCCATTGATTATTTCCAAATTAATCTATTTTTAGGTGTTGTTATGTGTGTGATGTTAGTGAGGATAAAAAGTAAGGAAAACCACATATCATGGAACATCCATAGGATGCATTATACAGCCACACCAAAACCATAACAAATAAAGATCACCGCCTACCCTCAAAATCAGCTCCCGATGGTTGTCCCCTACAATCATCTCTCACTAATAAAAATCAATCATATGGTTGCCACCCTCCATCCATCGATTAATTTTACATCTAGAATACATCACTCATCCTCAGATTTACAACTAAGAACAAATATGTAAACAGAACATTTATAATCAAATGACAAGTGCAATCATCTTGGCACCAGAAAACTGTCGGACCAAAACAAACATATCTTGGTCATCCAGAAAGATTTTTCAATGAAACAAAAGGTCTTGTTCACTGGAAACATTGTTCTGGAAGCAATGGAATAGGTCTCGCAACATAGAAATGAGCATATATGGGAAAACCATATTATATGGTTGCACCCCTCTTAATACAATAGAGCCAAAATTACATTTTCTAGTTAAGAAGAAGAAGAATATAAAGAAGGTAACGAGCATAGAAACTCAATTCCATATTATATGAGATTCATCCTTCCTGCATGCAGATCCTGACATTCAATACATGAACACTCAAACAACCAATCAGTTACCATTGCACATATACCAAATAAAATAATGTAATGAAAACATAACATAAGAGAAATACTTATCTCGAAATATGGGTAACTGGTTGCAACAAGACAACTTTCCTCCCAACCGTAGACACCATCAATCCTTACTCACTTGAACAGGTCACCCCCGAGCTGAGATCATGGATCCACGGGTAGAGGCTCACTTAGTCTCACTACTCTCGAAACTACCTCTTCCGAGAGCCACAATGCTTCCCACTACTACTTTTTTGTCCGTCTCCACTGCCTATGGGATTTGACATAGCTCGCCATTCGCATTTTGTGGCTTCCTATGTGAGAACCTGGACTAGTAGAGTGATATAATGGAAGCAAAGGGAAACAAATAGACTCACTCTAAGTCTCAATACACTCTCAGTACTATCAACATGCCCAATACGGTTGGATAGCATAAGTCACATATTCCAAAGCTCAAGATTAACTTCAACAAGGAGAGGGCATATGAATTTATAGCACAAGGAGGTCAACTCTAACCCAAAGGGATCAACTCAAATTAGATAGAGGTAAGTTTTAAGCTTCATCATGGAGACTTAACTTGAATTAGTGGAGTGGTGTCTTAGTGAAAAGATTCCCTTTCTCGAATTAGCAACATAAGGAGGAGTTACCAAAAACCAAGGAGTGGAGCCATGACGAGCACAAGGAGGCACTCTAATGTGTAAGGGAGGTTACAAGACATGAAGGAGGGAGAAATAGGTGAGAGAGGGGATCCAATAGAGTCATAAATACCTTGGAGGCACAAAAATAGGATCATCAATGCATTGTGTAAGAGAGGAATCTAGAAAATAGCTTACAACCCCTAAAACTAGGAAAAGAGCTCATAAATGACCAAAAATACATAAATGTGAGGGAATATCCTCCAAAGGAGGGTTCCCTAGGAAAGTGGGGCCCACTAATGAATGCACAATATGCAATAATAGCTCCATAGTCCATAAATATCAAGAATAAGGTCTGGTGTACAAGGTTTGTGTGACCATCATTGTTAATGTCACCAAGGTGCAATTTATGAACTAAGATGGACAAATTCAAGCCAACAATAAGTTATAAGGTTCTAGGGATGTCCCCATTCCTGCGCACTTATGGAATCCATGGTCTCCCATACTCTTTTACTTGCCTTTCCCGATCTGGTTGTTTATTCAATAGAAAAATACATTAGTGATAACAACGATTAGATAGCTGAGAAATTGAGGCTAGGGTTTGGTGAGCATGTGGCGTTGGAATTCTGAGGTCGGTTGGTCCTGGCCTTGGCCGACGTACAGACTACGTAGGGCCTCTCTGCTACATGTCAAGGAAAGGGGCGTGAGGGCAGCAGGCTATGTTGGCGTGTTAAACGGTGTGAATATCAATGACCATGTGGGGTGAGAAGAGGGATTTCTAGTGAATGGCGGTCGTAGGTGGTTGGTTTACTCTCAGGTAAACTTGTTTTTCTTACCCTTTTACCCATTTCTTTTTTGGGAAGATTTACTATTTTACCCTCAGTGGAACAATGGGGGTTGAATATTTAGTGGACTACTTCGAAGACCCTATGCTGGAGGGCATCTTTAACTTTGCGACCTGTGGTTTCAACCATGATTATGTGGAGGTTCCTTCTTATTGGGAAGATAGTTTTTTAGTTGCATCTCCGCCTTCTGTGCCGGTGGAGGCCTTATTGCCGTCAATTTTGTTTTCTTCACTCCCACCACTCTCTCTGTTGGATGACCCTTTTGTGAGTTCAGAGGTTATCCTGGAGGCTAATGGGGCGGTTGGGGTTACGACGACTCCTGAGGGTGTGGTAGGTTTACAAATGAGGAAGAAGAATCTTGCTGGAGATGTGGGGGGTGTGGAGAATTTTTCATCAGAATTGTCTGGGCGAAGGGTGTTGAGGAGCGATGTTCCAGCGGCAATGACAGGGTTACAGGATTCAGAGAATTTCATAGGAGGCACATTATCTCCGCAGCAGGGAAAGCCGCGGACTAGGAAGGTCTCGTATGGGGGAAAAACCAATAGCAGGGGCATGGCCAGACGGAGGAAGGCTTTTGTTAAAAAGAGGCTGGTGGCTTGCTCCTATGCACTTGGGGAGGACATAAGGTGGGCTCAAGTTGAACACATGGCTAAATTATCTGTGGTGGGGAGAATTATTGGGAAAAATTGCTCGTTGCAGGTGATTGAGAAATGGGCGGAGACGTGTTGGTTGGAAGCCGTAGGGAAGGTACCTGAGCTGGAGGGACTCACTTGTGGGTGGTTTTCTCTCAATTTATCACAACCTGAACATGTGAAATGGGTTTTGGATAGAAATTGGTCTCTGGATCAAAGTCATGTGCTTCTTAAACCTTGGATTCCATCCTTTGATGCCAGTCAGGAAAGGGTTGATGTGGTGCCCCTCTCGGTGAGGCTTCCAGGTCTTCTGCGAAAGTATTGGTATGAGGATCACTTCATCAGCATTGGTAATATACTGGGGTCCTTTCTGGAAGCAGATTTATCTTTCAAAATTACAAAACAACGTCGGGTGGCTCAGATCTTGGTGAATATCAATATTCTAGAGGGCTTGTATGAGGAAATCCATTTATATTGGGGAGAGACTTTCTTTATTTAGAGATTGGATTACGAGAATGTCCCATTTAGATTTTGGTGGTGTCATGCATATGGACATTCGGTGGTTGATTGCAGTTTTGGGGTGCGTATGATTAATGGTCGTGGTAATCAGAGGGGAACTAGAGGGATCGGTTCTAGGAGCAGGGCGCCTGTATCTCTGTCTTCTGGGACAATGTCTTCTGGGCCAAATGAGGTGTTCGAGGGTGTTGAGGTACCGGTCTGTGCTGCAGCAGAGGAACTGCCGATTATTCTGCCCAAGGTCGAAGGGAACGCTGCAAAGGGTGCTACTATTCAGGGGGCTTCCCCTTTAGGTACCTCCTCTTTCACCCTTTCTCTATCCATAAATGTTTTTGCTAATTATTTAAATTTGTCTAGGATGGATTGGATGGGGGACAAATTAAAGAACTTATCGATTTCTCAACAACCCTTAGTGGTTTCCACCCCACACTCTCCTACAAAGATTGAGGAATTTGGTTCTCCTATGGCTCTAGAATCTGGTGAGGAAGGGTCTAGGTCAACCCCTTTTCCACAGGGGTCCTTAGACTCAGGGTATTTTCTTAGGTCGAGCACAAAGGCAACCTCAGGGGGGTTGGGGAAATTATCCTACCCATCGTCCCGCGGGAGGGGCAGAACATATTTCCTGGCAAAAGCTCAGTCTCGAGCTCGGAAGGATCTACAAGACGGTAAACAACAATCAATTAAACGGTCACTTAGAGTAGTCCATGCCCAGAAGAAGGGTCATCGATGAAGATCATGTCCTTTAACTGCAGGGGTCTGGTTGGTCCCCTTAAAAGATCAGTGCTCAGGAGGGTGGTGGATCTAGAACACCCAGATGTGATTATGCTTCAAGAAACTTTAGGGTTAGGTGATGTGGTAAAATGTAACTTGGAATGTTGGTTCTCATGATGGTTGTTCAAGACCTTGGATGTGTGTTGCCGCTCTGGGGGGCTTTCCATGGGGTGGAATACACAAATGGTTAAGGTCCTAAATATCTGGGGTATGGATTCTCTATTAGGGGTGACTTTTAAGGGTTTGGATCAAGGGGAGCCAATTGATGTTTTCAATGTCTATGGACCTTACCTGAATCAAATTCCTTTTTGGGACAATTTGTTTAATAATTATATTTTGAGAGGCGATTTGGTGGTCATAGGAGGGGATCTAAATTTCTCTTAGGGGCAGGCCAAGGTGTGGGGGCCTAATGCCCGTTCTGATTTGTTGACAGAGTTTTTCAAACATAAGCTAGTTGAGAGAAACTCGCTGGATATTGAACCTATAAAGATTAAACCCACTAGGAAAAATAATAGATGTGGGGAGGGGCATGTTGCCAAGAGATTGGATCGTTTTCTGGTTACTGAAAAAATGATGGATAGACATTAGTTCATTCGCCAATGGGTTGGGAGTGGGGAGCACTTTGATCATTTGCCCATCTTTCTGGAATATAGGAATGGGTCTGTAAAACTTCCCAACCCTATGAAATTTAACAAGACTTGGCTTAAGGATGACACGTTTCGGCAGCTGATCCACTCACACTGGGTCCCTTTCGACCCAGATAGCAAGATTACTGCTGCTTTTTAGTTTACGAGAAATTTCCATAATATCAAGGCACATATAAAAAGTTTGGCAGATGATAAGAGATGCAAAGAAGATCAAGAACTAAAGATGATTGAACAGGAAATTTTTGTAACCTTGGATTTGGAGGGAGGGGGCATGTTGACCCAAGAGGATAAAGAATCCTTGACTAGGTTGGAGGAGAGAAGGAACACTATTCTACTTGAAAGGGAGGAGACCTGGAGACTAATGAGCAGGGCCATTTGGCTGGAATGCGGGGATGAAAATACAAAATTCTTTCATGCTTATGCTAGGGGAAGGAAATCTATTAATACCATCTGGTGCTTAGAGGACAATCGGGGTGGGTGTCATGAATCCTTTGAAGGTATGGCAAGGACAGGGGTAGATCATTTTCAGAGCTTATTCTGAGCCCCTGATAGGGCGTCTATTGCAGAGATCATGTGTATTGCCCAGTTATTCCCCCATTTTGTGGAGGAGGAGGAAAATTTAGCTCTGATGGAAGAAGTAATTGAAGAAGAACTAAAGGTGGCTTTACACGGTTTTCAGAAGGACAAAATTCCAGGTCCAGATGGGTGGACCATTGAATTCTTCATTGATCTATTTGACCTTCTAGGGGGTGATATTCTAAAGGTGGTAGAGGATACTCGTATTACTAGCAAGATCCCAACCAGTTTTAACTCAACTTTCTTAGCCCTCATCCTAAAGATTGATAATCCTCTATCATTGAATGATTTCAAGCCCATATCACTTTGCAATTGTATCTACAAAGTGGTCTCGATAGTCATTGCTCGTAGATTGAAGGGTATTTTGTCAGAACATATATCAGCCGAACAATTTGGTTTTCTGGAGGGAAGACAGATTCATGAGGCCACGGGGTTGCATAGGAAGGTCTGCATAGCATGAAAACCAAAAATATAAAGGGGGCCATTCTCAAGATTGATCTTTCAAAATCCTATGACAAGGTAAGTTGGTTATACATTCGTATGCTACTAATTCACCTTTGGTTTGGTATTGCTTTTATCATGTGGGTCATGATTTGTATCACAACTGTCTCTTTTTCAGTTCTCATTAATGGTGCTGCCTCCCCCTTTTTTCATGCTGAGCGGGGTCTTCGCTAGGGTTGTCCCTTATCACCATTACTTTTTCTCTTGGTGGTTAAAGGACTGAGTAGATTATTAATGTAGGGTTGGAAATTTGAACGAGATTCAAATTTCTCACCACTTGCAGATAACTCATTTATTATTCATGGATGATGTTCTAATTTTCTGCTTTGGAACAGTTCGGGATGTGGATACTATTTTGGATATTTTGGTCCTTTTTGCAACTGCAACTGGTATGGAAATTAATGCGGACAAATCCACCTTGTCCACACATAAGCTTGGTGTTGAGGAATCAAGACACGTCTCAACCACTTTCCCGGATACCTTGTAACCAGGAATATTTCACCTATTGCGGACAGAAGCTGTTCCTTTGGTCTGAATGGTTCAAATCCAGAACAAATGAGTGAACGACAGAGGATGAAGACCTTCCCTAGATGTCGTAGACACCTGGAATGTCGCTTCGATAGTGAACCTGTGTACCTGCAAACAGATCAAACACGCAAATACATCAAAGCTACCAAAAAATCATCTGCTTATCCATGTTAGTGACTAAGGAATCTAACAACATGTACATGAGAAATCAAAACAACAATAATGTGGGACAGAAATCAGCTTTGCATTAAGATGTATGGAGAATTTTACAACCAATTAAGCCTTAGTGTCGACATGCATCTCCATGAGACAAACACTTCATACCCATAAGCTCCAACTTTGCTCTCTATGCTCTCCAATGGCTTGGGCCAAGTGGTCAATCCAACAACATAACAATACCTCTATAGTTCTCCCCCTCAACCATGGACATGAGCTTGTATTTATAAGGCTCAATGGATAGGAATGGTTGAGAGATTTGTGGATGAGGTGGCCTCTAAGATCCTATGATGGGGGATCTCGAGCTCAACTGACCCACAATGATAGGGATAAGAGAGGACACGAGGCTCATGATCTAGAAGCCTCGAGAAACTTCTCTTTTTTCCATTTTACCCAGGGTACTGCTTTTCTCCTCTTATGACAGAGCGGTTTAGATAAGAAATGCTTATGGACCAAAGGCCATAGGTGATGGCACTGCTTATGGTAAGCAAGATGCAGGCAGTGTGAGAAAGGTACCGCTCATGGTTGATAGGGAAAGTGCAGTGCTGAGTATTTTCATGTAGAATTGACAAACAACATGGTTTCCACTCTAAGTGCTGGGATTAAGGGAAAACATGTAAGTCAAAGGTCTTATCAGATAGTGGTGACAGGATTTGGGTATAACAGAATGCCCCCCAAAGCGTGAGTCTTAGAGGGATACGATAAACGAGAGCTTTGAGAGAACAGGTTGTCACTTCAAGGTGAAAATGTCAGCTCGATCAGAGCATGTCGTCAAGTAGGCATCTGTAGTACATCAATATTTTTTACTCATAGACGCAAGTAACCAACTCATGGCTGCAGACCAATACAAGGCAAATCCATGGGAGGAATAAACAAGCATGGCTACTAAAATACAACGTAGATCCATGTGATAGAGGACTCAAACTTGGACATAGCTACCAAACATACAACGTAGATCTATGTCATACAGACGCAAATTTGAGCATAGCCACGACCATACAAATGTGGATCCATGCTAGATATACAAAACTCCATCGCAACCTCGAAAAGCAATGAGCACTTAAACAAATACCCAGTGTCTTTGTCTCGTCTTCCGCAAAGTACGATTCTATCCATGTGATTACAATAATCTGAAGTCGAACATGGTAGAAACCACTTGATTACCGGCCAATGATCTGAACCATTAACAAGTGGGAGGCAGATCATCATTGATGTCAATGATTCCCAAGGTACCCTAGTAAAATCTACTAAGTGTGAATAGATGTCCTGATGTCGAACACCCAGTCGATTCTGTCGATCAAAGGTCAATGATGTGAACCTATGTCGAGAGCAAGAGAATCTGTCATTAAGGCATACAGATATCAAGGTACTAAGTTTTTGTTTCTAAGACTATTTCTCGGATGATGAGATGAAGTTGACGGGAATAGTCTTGTTGAAGGAGGGCCATGATGAGTCCCACATCGATGACATGAAACTCGGAACATAGTTCTGGAATGATGTGAATGTAGTAACCATAGGACTGACTCAAAAGTACTGACATAGAGACCATTTTGACTACAGAGAAAAAACTTCTTCAACTTCCCTTTGAACATCGGGCGGCACGACAAAAGACTTAGCAGCATGACTAAACGGGACAAATACACAATGCGACAGTGGACAATGCATTCTTTTGAAAGAATCAAAGGAGTGGCATGACTCATGGAAGTGGATCGTCACGAAAATCAGCTGAATACCCAATTGACTGAAGTGATATGCAGACAAATGCCATGTTCAAAGGTAACAACAAACTACTTCCATTTATTTGCAAAAATGATTCCCTTCCCATTTTCCCCATCATGATCGATGAGTGCCTCTTTTCGGTTTTACGAGTTCAAAGAGGGTAACAAACACTTGGTATAGCTTGTCCGAAGACAAATCCAAACTCATATGTTTTACGAACCTGAGAGAGGAGGGGTTTGTTCCCAAAAACGGGTCTCCCAATGTTTAATTTAACGAGTCCAATGAAAGAAAACTCGGTATCATTCATGTTTAGAGAGTCTGAATGACCACGGAAGAAGAATCCAAAGGGTCCTTTTTTGTATGATTTAGTCCCTAAGGCCCGAAAAAGTGTAAAATCATACCTTTGAGAACTCTTCTAGTCATGGTTGTCTGGAGTGTTCATTTTTCGTAAATAGTCTATCCATACTGAAAAAGAGATAACCTACCGTCAGAGAGACGACTCTTCAAATGCTTTAACGAGCATGAAGAAGACAAGATCGCTCGATGATATTTTCATATTTAAGGAGCCCGAAAAGAGTTTAAAGAAGACTCCATGAGGTCTCTTTTCACTATGAGAGATTTTACGAGCCTAAAAAGAATCAGAAACAGACTCGGACCTTTGATACTGAGTTTCAAGAGCGTGACCAAAGTGTCGTAATAAACGCTCAATGATTTTTTTCATTTTATGGTAGTACGAAAAAGTCAAAAACGAACTCCCAAGACTTTACTGCTATTGTTCTTCTATCATGCAACGACTTAAAACAAGTGTTAAATGCACCAATAACTAACATTAAGGGATTACGACAGATAAATTTCGAGTAGTAAGCGATTTTAAATCAAAACTTTAGCATGTCAAACCCAAAAATGTGTGTAAAAGTCATGTAAATAGTGAAAAATCAAATCATTTTACTATTTACCCATAGTGGAGAGCATTTGGAGCACTTTCCTAGTCAGATCTTCAGTTGTTGATATCGGGAGTTTTCACCATCGAATTCAAGCGTCGTCAGTTCCAGGTAACAGTTCAAACCCTACTCTTCCTTTTAATAGTCTCAATTTTGATTTTGGATGGTGTTTTGGGCTAGTATGGCAAGCCCTAAAACCATGGGAATGGGCACCGTGCTTATCCCTTGCGGGATACGCGGTACCTCCCTAGAACCGCGCCGAAAATAAAGCGCACAGGCGGTGCCACCGCCTGTCTTCAACAACGTACAGGCGGTGTCGGCCGTGAAGATATAAAATCATTGACACAAGCAAAACTAGATCATTTCTTTGGATTTAAATGATTAAGAATGATTCTAATAGGTGTTATGATTGTTTTTGGCAGCCTCTTGCTGATAAAAAATGGTGATATGGAAGGAAAGACAACATGATAATGATGACGCTTTCGCTGAAAATAATGTGGGATGCATAGACGCATTACGAGATTGTGGACTCCTAAAATTCTTCCAGACTCCCAATATGGGATCACACGAGCGGTTGCTTAAGCATATACTCCGGATGTGGAATCCGGAGCAACAACACTTTGAGGTTGGGGCTCATATTCTTACAGTAGAGGTAGAGGATATCTACTTCTTGACTGGACTTTCAAGACGAGGTGCCCCCATCTCGCTGACAGGTTCCCGAGGAGGGGATATTACCACAAAAGAGTTGATAGACCATCATTGTATCCCAGGGATGAGGACATCAGGGAAGAAAATCCCCATAAAGGCGGTGATAGACGGACCTCTATGGACTGTCTTGTTTACGATGCAGAGAGTGGCGAGAAGCTAGGGAGTACACTAGGATTCTAGGGCACACATGCTTAATGCCATAGAGGCCATGGCACCTACAGTATTCAACTGGGTGAAAGCCCTACTTCCGATATTCAAGGATCAGTTGACTAAGTGTCGGCAGGCGGAACTGAAGCAGTTCGGTTTTGGTTCCATTCTAGCCTGCTTCTTCTTTGAGCGGGTACCATAGATGAGACCCCAGGTGGTCTTTACAGAGCTGAGAGCACGGGACCCTTGCATGCAGAGGTGGGTCTGGATTATGGCCCGTACTGGAGCGGGTAGGGGGAAGGTGAAGTTCAGTGATCCGTTCTTTCGATGGCTCAGAGATTAGATCCTCATGGTGGAGGATTATTCTTATGTGGGTAAGGACTTCAGTGGAGACCCTGACCTACCGCTCCCACCTGGTGGACAGTGGGGTGATGTCGATAAGAAGCAAGAAACCCTAAAATGGACATAGTGTTTTTATGTTTTTTAATGTTTTATGTTTTTTATGTTAAGTAACGAGACTTGAATATTTCCATGCAGACGTTGTAGCAGCACAACTTGGGGGAGATTCCCCATTGGATAGATGAGATGGAGCCCTCTTTGTACCGCAGGGCGATGATGTGACCGAGGAGTTAGAGGAAAACTTGGAGAGGTTGACCTTAGAAATCCCTGACGCTTCCATTGATGACCTCCCTCTGAGGTATCAGAGACCTACAGCAGGAGTACCGGGTCGGTTTAGTAGACTGCTACGTAGAGTAGCTCGGGCAGCGATGTGCTACCACGAGCATCACTAGACATTGTATGCATGAGATATCTACTGAAAGCTAACCGCTTCAGGATTTTGTATGGTTATTTTTACCTAAAATCCTACATGCTTCAGATGAGGTCTCATGACCTATTTTTGTAAACATGTTCATATATATATATATATATATATATATATAAAGAATTTTACCTGGTGTTTATATGTCTCAAATGGTGGATGTATTTTACATGAGTTTTATGTGTCTTTAATTGTTTATTTACAATGAACCATGTTTGATTTTAATGTCATGAATGGGCAATATGCCAATCTAGGATGTAATTAGCTAATAAGTCAGCAGCTACATTATGTTCCCTAGAGATATGCCTATAAGTGATGGTTTCAAATGACTTTTCTAACAAGCGTACCCTCTGAAAGAGGCAGAGAAGTACAGGATTTCTAATGCTATAAACATGGTTTAGATGACAAACCACAAGTTCTGATTCCATCAAGACTGCCAGATTACGAACATCTTGGGAGGCAGCTTCAGTGAGAAGACCTATGACTGCTCGATACTTAGCGATGTTGTTGGTAGCGAGACCAATACAAACCGCTCCTGAACTGACCAAATCTTCAGCCAGGGAATAGAGGACCCAAGCAGCTGAGGCAAGATTCAAGGTGTGGCGGTAAGCACCATCAATGAAGCTATAGAAAGCCATATGTTCTGCATGACCAAAACATGGTATAAACAGATGCGGACACTAAACTCAAAACCATATTGAAAATACTAAAAGCACACTGAAAGTCAAGAAATATACATATATACAAGATACTATCCAAGAAAGACCTAGGCATAGTACCTCTTCAGGTACAACCCATTGCGAGGTTGCCCTAAATGGATTCCATCGTAGCCAACGAGCTCATAGGCCCCTTTCTCTAAAACTTTAGAAATGACGAAAGGACCATACCACATAGACTCGAACTTTCCTTTCCCTAGTTTGTCATATCTCTGGTCGTAAGTCAAAACTAGGTCACCCTCGTTAAAGGCACGAGGTTGGACGGATTTATCATACTGTGCCTTGACGCATTTCTTATGTGCCTCATTAGCCAAGGCAGCATCTCTCTGAGTCTCGTCAAGGTTGTTCAAGTACAAAAATCTCTCTTCCTCTGCGGAAGTGTCTGGGAGAAGTTTGATGGCAAGTTGTAAGGATGGAATCTGACATTGAATCAGTAAGACAGCTTCGAGTCCATAGACAAGATGGAAAGGTGTGAAACCAGTAGCTATTTTCACTGAAGTCCTGTAAGCCCAAAGAGTGGAAAAAAAGGATGTGGTGCTAGTTGGATTTATGATCTCCAACCATTCGACGAAGCATAGTTTTCAAAACTTTGTTAATGGCCTCTACCTGACCATTAGCTTATGGATAATATGGCGTAGAGTTTCCATGGCAAAAACCTAGCTTGGCACTTAGTTCCTCCATCATTTGATTACGGAAATGTGATCCGTGATCAGTAACAATGGACTACAGGACTCCAAATCTAGCTATGATATGATTGAACAGGAAGAGAGCGGCAGTCTTACCATATTTTGCATATGTAGGCATGGCCTCAGCCCATTTTGTAAAATAGTCAACGGCTATGATGACGTAACCATGCCCCCTAGTCGAGGTAGGCTTACAATGCATATAATCAATCCCCCATTTGGAAAATGGGCCAACAATAATGATGGGGTGTAGCGGAGCGGGATGTGAGTGCTTTTTGGTATAAAAATGTTGACAAGGTGGGCATTTCTTAATAGCCTCATGACAGTCTTTAAAGACTGAAGGCCAGAAATAGCCAATGCAAAGGATTTTCTGGGCTGTAGCCATCCCAAATAAATGACTGCCACATGCTCTAGAGTGGCAATCATTCAACACATGTTTAGCTTCCTCATGGGTGAGGCATCACCAGAGAATAGAATCAATCCCATGTCTATACAAGGTATCATTCAGTGAACAGAAGGTATCATTCTTTCATGCTTATGTCAGGGGAAGGAAATCTATTAATACCATCTGGTGCTTAGAGGACGTTCAGGGTGGGCATCATGAATCCTTTGAAGGTGTGGAAAGGACATGGGTAGACCATTTTCAAAGCTTATTCTGAGGCCCTGATAGGGTGTCTATTGCAGAGATCATGCGTATTGCCCAGTTATTCCCCCATTTTGTGGAGGAGGAGGAAAATTTAGCTCTGATGGAAGAAGTAATTGAAGAAGATATAAAGGTGGCTTTACATAGTTTTCGGAAGAACAAAATTCCAGGTCCATATGGGTGGACCATCGAATTCTTCATTGATCTATTTGACCTTCTAGGGGGTGATATTCTAAAGGTGGTAGAGGATACTCGTATTACTAGCAGGATCCCAACCAGTTTTAACTCGACATTCTTAGCCCTCATCCCAAAGAATGATAATCCTCTGTCATTGAATGATTTCAGGCCCATCTCACTTTGCAATTGTATCTACAAAGTGGTCTCGAAAGTCATTGCTCGTAGATTGAAGGGTATTTTTTCAGAACATATATCGGCCAAACAATTTGGTTTTCTGGAGGGAAGACAGATTCATGAGGCCATCGAGGTTGTACAGGAAGGTCTGCATAGCATGAAAACCAAAAATATAAAGGGGGCCATTCTCAAGATTGATATTTCAAAATCCTATGACAAGTTAAGTAGGTTATGCATTTGTATGCTACTAATTCACCTTGGGTTTGGTATTGCTTTTATCAGGTGGATCATGACTTGTATCACAACTGTCTCTTTTTTGGTTCTCATTAATTGTGCTGCCTCCCCCTTTTTCATGTGGAGTGAGGTCTTCACCAGGGTTGTCCCTTATCATCACTACTTTTTCTCTTGGTGGCTGAAGGACTAAGTAGATTATTAAGGGAGGCTTGTAGGGTTGGAAATTTGAACGGGATTCAGATTTCTCACCACTTGTAGATAACTCATTTATTATTCGTGGATGATGTTCTAATTTTCTACTCTGGAACAGTTCAGGATGTGGATACTATTTTGGATATTTTGGTCCTTTTTGCAACTGCAACTGGTATGGAAATTAATGCGGACAAATCCACCTTGTCCACACATAAGCTTGGTGCTGAGGAATCAAGACATGTCTCAACCACTTTCCCTTTTCAGCGAGAGGATTTGGATGGAGGACTCAAATACCTTGGTTTTTTCTTGAAACCAAATGACTACTTGAAGAAGGATTGGAAATGGTTGTTAGAAAAATTGGAGAAGTGACTAAAGTCCTGTAGTCATAAATGGCTCTCTAGAGCTGGCCGATTGGTTCTAGTAAAAGTTGTTCTGGAAGTAATTCTAGTTTATTGGATGCCACTCTCTTGGATTCCTAAGGGAATTCTGGAGGAGGCCCGTAGGATCTTTTTTTGTTTCCTTTGTAGCAGAAATAAGGAAGTTCTATTAGATTTTTATCATTTAAGCAATATGATATAGGATCTTATCTGAGAGAATAACATGCACAGCAAAAATCACAAGAGACAAGAGACACAAATAATTTTCCTCGGGGAAACCATAAAGGAGAAAACCCTGCAACTTCCTCAGAGATAGAATGAGCACCAATGGTAGCAGTAAACCCAAAGACATAAAAGATCATCTCCAATAGTTGTTCTCTCTCTCTCACTTGATAGAGCTTCTCCTCTCTCACTCATGTGCCCTAGTGAGTGAGTGTATGTGTTGAAATGAGGAGAGCCTCACTTCTATTTATATTCTTCCGTTCACTTTATTTCCACTCCAACATGTCGGCCTCACTTAAAAATTACTTACCAGGGCCGACATCTCTAGGAGAGTCTAATAACCCTAGTTCCCAACAACTGTGGGGACGTTGCCCTCTGATCAACAAGGAGGGTTAACCTTAACTCAATTGTGGGGACTATTGCCCCGACTTACAATGGAGGGTTAACCTCAATGACTTTACATGACTTGTTTACATTATTGAATCTCTTGATTGGAACATTGGGGCATGACATGAATCAATTACATTACATATACTTCCCGGAACAAACATCGGGGTACAATACATAATATATACAAGTGAATACATTCCGAAGTTACAAATACATCAACACTCCATCTTAACTAGGAAGGTATTTTCTCGACACAATTTATCAGCACAAGTCTTCTTCACTATATCATCTGGATCATTATCAAGTCATCTTCATCTTCAAGTCATCTTCATCGTCAAATCATCTTCATTGTCAAGTCATCTTCATTAAGTCTGGATCATCACTTGATCTGGAGCATCATTGGATCATCACTTGATCTAGAGTATCACTGGATCATCATCAAAGCCGGATCATCATCATCATCACTACTTCCACTATCTCAATCAAATGGTGCTATCTCTTCATTCTTCTCATCACAAGATGTTCTACATATCCAGCCCTTTTTCATGCTGGTTGTAGGCCTAGCCTCTAGGCAGGTCTTCATCTTCTTCAGCACTTATATCTGACCATGAGAGGAACACATCCAAGAACCATGTCAGAATGGCCCGCCCAACACTTACATCTTTCATTCTCAAAGAATGGATCTCAGCTCTAGGCTGAGTGTCAGTCCCAGACTGAAACAAATTCCTGGTAACTGACCAGGTGCCTCCATTCTCCCAGAGAATGGCCTCTCAACACTAAGTTGAGCTTTAGTCCCAGATTGAATCAATTTCCTGGTAACTGACCAAGTGCCTCCATTCTCCCAGAGAATGGCTTCTCAACACTAAGTTGAGCTTCAGTCCCAGACTGAATCAAATTTCCTGGTAACTGGCCAGGTTTATCCATTCTCCTAGAGAATGGATTCTCAGCACTAAGTTGAGCTTCATTCCCAGACTGAATCAATTTCCTGGTAACTGACTAGGTGCCTCCATTTTCCCAGAGAATGGCTTCTCAGCACTAAGCTGAGCTTCAGTCCCAAACTGAATCAATTTCCTGGTAATTGACCAGGTGCCTCCATTCTCCCAGAGAATGGATTCTCAGCACTAAGTTGAGCTTCAGTCCTAGACTAAATCAATTTCTTGGTAAATGACCAAGTGCCTCCATTCTCCCATATAATGGCTTCTCAACACTAAGCTGATCTTCAGTCCTAGACTGAATCAATTTCATAGTAACTGACCAGGTGCCTCCATTCTCCCAGAGAATGGCCTTCAACACTTATATCTGACCCTAGTCAGAAAGGCCCACCACTTATATCCGACCATGGGAGGCCTAGCCTGCCACCATGTCGGAAAATCTTATATCTCATCATGTGGGAACACATCCCTCAATCACATCAGAATGTATTTGCACTTATATCTGATCATGTGAAGCTCAGCTTTCCACCATGTCAAAAAGTCCAATGGACACATCAATTCCCTTTGGAGGGAACCTCGATCTAGAGAACACCGAGCTTCTCCTTGAAGTACTCAAACTTCACTCTAGCCATTTTTAGCATAGAATCACTTCAGGCTTGATTACGTCCAAGGATAACCTGCGAGCTTCGTCAGGACTGATTACATCCAAGGACAACCAACATGTCTGTTTACATCTGAGCAACCTACGAGTTTCGCCAGGATTTATGCTCAGACAACCTGTCTCATCGACTATGCTAGAACTCCTTCTTTTGAGAGATCTCAATCTGGATCACATATTGGAGCTTCACTGCTCCTCTTTGCATCATACAAAAATGCAAGTCAGATCAATCAAATCAAATAGTAGTTTTCAAAAGAAACATACTACCTCCCAAATAGTCGAGCAAGTGGCAACATATTTTGCCTCGGCTGTACTCAGCGCTATACAGAACTCCTTCCTGATAAACCAAAAGATCACAACTGATCTCATACTGAAGTAGCTCCTCGAAGTGCTCTTCCTGTCAATGGCATTGCCTGCCCAATACGAATCCACATAACCCTCCAGGTTAATCTTCTGATTCATATCATACTTGAGCCCATACTCAAATGTACCCTTCAGGTACCTCACTGCATGCTTTGCAACCATCAGGTGAGCATGTCTCAATGTGTTCACATCAAAGCAAATATCTGGTCTCGTATTCGTTAGGTACATCAAGGAACAAATCATCTAGCGATACATCGTGGCATCAACTGTCTCTGATGAAGCAACACTCAATAGCTTTAGGTTCAATGCCATAGGTGTGGTCATGGCCTTGCAGTCCATCATCCTGAACCTCTTCAGGATCTCTACTGCATACTTCCCTTGTCCCAGGGAGATTCCATCCGCATTCTGCCACACCTCTATGCTTAGAAAGTAGTGCATCATATCCAAGTCCTTCATCTCAAACTCGGCAGCAAGTCTCCTTCTTGCAACTTTAATGAGTTCCTCTTTTCTGTCAGGAATAAGTCATTGACATATAATAGGAGCATCACTGGTCTTCCACCTTCAACCTTGAAGAAAAGGTTGGAATCTGCTTTACTGTCAGTAAACCCTAGAGTCATTAGTAAGCTATCCATCTTGTCATACCATGTTGAACCTTGGGATCTTTCGCAGTCACTCCCTCTAAAGAGGAGCATCATTCTCCCTTTGCCTTTCGTACTTTATGCATTGAAACATTCTGTATTGGAGTGACAAGTAGCTTCCTCTGCTACTAATATTCTATGTATCCATCTAGGGTCACTGGATACCAAGATCCTTTATCTTGAAAACGTTCTTCCCGCACCCATCTGTGAGCTTGTCATCCTCTATAGGCTTTCATCTTCAACCTTGTAGCAAAGGTTAAGATCTTCATCACTCTAGGTGATCTTCAAGTTCCTCATGTATGTGTTATCCCATGGGTGTCTTCTGAGCTCGTACAAGGCCTTCTTTAATTTTCACACATGAGTCTGCCTATCATGTGTCTTAACTTCTGGTGGTTGCAAATGTCTCTTCGTAGTCTATGCCTTCTTTCCGTGAGAAGCCTTGTTCTATGAATCCTGCCTTGTATCCCATAGTTTTTCCATCTACTGCATGATGGAACTACGAACTTCCCTTCAGGTCTCGATATTGCATCCTAGACATCATTCTTCATTTTGGATTATTAGAGTGAATCTTGAATTGTCGTCACTTGTTCTTCGGAACAAGTCTCATCCTTCTTTTCTTGTAGGTGATTGTACGCAATCTTTCCTACAAGTCAAATGCACCAGTTGTATGATTAGAAACATTTCATAATACATATTCATAATTATGGTAAATTCTTATGCATAAAGATATAATCATGCAACTATTTTAGCCAATACAACATGCATCCATATCTCACGGAAACTTTCTAGATGCCTTCCATCTCTACTAGGACAACATTGAGATTGTGCTCTAATCCAATATGTCAACAAAGAGGTTTCATTCTAGATAAGTAGTAATGGAGTGTTGTATAGCACCATGAGCTACTTACCCATCACATGCATATTAGTAGTATACTGTGATTAATGCAAACATTCTATCATGCATAACACATCAACTGAATATAAACAAGTGCACAACAAAACAATATCATGAAATGACAATTGAATACTTATCTTTATTTGTTTCGTGGGTAGACTTCCTTCTTTCAGCTTCATCATCTTCTTCATTCATAACAACATCATTTCTTAGCCAAATGCTCAAGATGGATAAGAAGCTCTTCAAGAATTGAGTTCTTCATATTCCTTGTCGCTTGAGGTATATTCTTTGAATCGTGAAATCTTGATCTTCATTTGCTCTCATCTTCTTTTCTCTTATTATGAGTCGAGCTTCTTCTTGTGTGTGCTCTTCCCAGAGTCTGCTGAAAGTAATCAATTCCTTTTGGCACACATTCCTTGAATGAATGAATCCCATGATCCTGGGAGGCCATTCAAGGTGGTTATCACAACTTCTGCATTCTCCACTTCTTCTTCTACCACTTCAAGTTGTTCTTTGATTTGAGAGACCCTTGTAAAGTATGACTGTATGGTCTCTGCATTCTGGATCTTCACATTCTTCAACTGTTTTCTCAAAGTCATCTTCTGATTTATGTTATTCCCTTCAAATAGGTTGGTCAAGGAATCAAACATCTCTTTCGGTGTATTTAGGGAAGACACTTGTGGTATAAGGTGATCCGTGATTGAATCAGCAATGATCTTCTTGGCCTTGACCAAGTTCTTCTTGTGTAAGGATTTTAGCCTCATCTCCCTTTGGAATTGGAACCTCTCTACTTATGTAGGTGTCCAATTCATTTCCTTCAAGAACTAGTGAGATCCTATACTTCCATACTTGGAAGTTGTCAGCCTCACCAAGCTTGTCATCAAGCTGGTGTGATTAGTCATCTTGAAATGAGAACCTCAACTGTAAATAGCAAAATATTAGATCTTACTGATTTGAGGTGTCCATCCTGGTTCTGGAGCTGGTTGATCTAGGGTTTGTCATAGAAACCCTAATTTTCAAAACCTGGAATCTTTCAGATCTGATTGGATAGAAAGATAGACCTCTTCAAGGTGAGTTGTCCGATGTACTCCTTTTTTGAAAACAGTGGAGGGAAGCTCCCAGAATAGGAAGCCCTAGTTTACCAATTTCTTCTACAGAAATGCTTGATACTGTTTTTGCGGTATCTCAGAAAGTGCTGCTCCTCTATGTCTTAAATTTCATAGTGAGGTATCCTTGTTTGTCCTTGTCCCAACACCATAGGTTTCATCAGAATTGGTTTCACCAAAATGGGAATTATGAGTGTTTTCCCAAGGTGACCTTTTTTAGGACTGTTTAGCATAGCGAAGTTGTATGGACTTCCATGTGTCACTGTTTCATATTCGGGGTATAAAAATTTTACCATAGAAAGTATAGTCTATGTCTTTTCTGGAACATCTTGATAAATTTCATTTGGACCTTCATAGCCCAAGATATAGCAATTCTCCCCATGTGTCCTGTTTGGGGAGGAATCCTGGGAGAGGCTAGAACCCTAACTTGGAGGAATCATATCTCCTAGAATATAGCGAATCCGAGGCTAAAACTTGGAAACAATGTACATCAGGAATTTATCTTCGACCTGTGAAAATTTCGACACATGAGCCTTCTCCAATCTCAAGATATAATGAATCTACCAAAACTATCAGTTTCAGTGTTTTAGGGTTTTTCAGGCCCGGGGTCAAACTAGGGTTTGACTTTCCCGAAGTTTCACCCAACCAAAAATATCGAGCCAGGTCTATAAACTTTGATTTTGATGAGGAGAGAAATCCTATGCTGGGCCCACTAAAAAATTCCTCTTCTGTAAAAATCCCTAATTTCCCGCACCAAAAACTGAAAATGCCCAGAATCAAATTCTGCTTCGACAGAAAGATGCGCCCTTCAATGGAGAGTTAGCCTAGTCTTCTTTTGCTGATGGATTGTGGAGAGAGACCCAAAAAGTAAGAAGCCCTAGCTTCCACAGCTACATAGTGTCTTCTTCTCAGGTTAGCTCTGATACCATGTTATATTTTTATCATTTAAGCAATATGATCTAGGATCTTATATGAGAGAATAACATGCACAACAAAAATCACAAGAGACAAGAGAGACAAAGAATTTTCCTTGGGGAAACCATAAAGGAGAAAGCCTCGCAACTTCCTCAAAGATAGAATGAGCACCAATGGTAGCAGTAAAACCCAAAGACAGAAAAGATGATCTCCAACATCTATTCCCTCTCTCTCTCTCACTTGAGAGAGCTTCTCCTCTCTCACTCATGTGCCCCAGTGAGTGAGTGTATGTGTTGAAATGAGGAGAGCCTCACTTCTATTTATATTCTTCCGCTCACTTTATTTCCACTCCAACATGTCGGCCTCACTTAAAATTACTTACTAGGGCCGACATCTCTAGGAGAGTCTAATAACCCTAGTGCCACACAACTGTGGGGGCTTTGCCCTCTGATCAACAAGGAGGGTTAACCTTAACTCAATTGTGGGGACTATTGCCCCGACTTACAATGGAGGGTTAACCTCAATGAATTTACATGACTTGTTTACATTATTGAATATCCCGACCAGAACATCTGGGCATGACATGGCTCAATTACATTACAGATACTTCCCGGAATAAACATCAGGGTACAATATATAAGATATACAAGTGAATACATTCCGAAGTTACAAATACATCAACAGGTTCAGGTGACCCCTTGGGTCAGATGGGAGAAGATTGCGGTGCCCAAAGTAATGGGGGGATGGGGTCTTAAAAATATTTTCCTTTTTTCCAAAGCCCTAGCTGCTAAAGGTGGGTGGCATTTGGTACATGCGGAAATTTTGTGGACTAGAGTGGTGGTGGAAAAGTACACTGCTCCAGACTCTATGGAGGATTGGATTAGAATAAACAATAAAGTTCATTAGGGTTGCTCAGTCATATGGAAGGCGGTTGTAAAAATATTTAATGTTATTAAAGACAGTTTGGCTTGGAATATCGGAAATGGGAGGAAGATGAGGGTGGGGGAGGACCCATGGGTTGGCTGTAATCAACAACATAGACTCTTAGTAAATTTGGTGGAAGCTTTAAGACAACGAGAAATCTATTACCTCTCCCGACTTGCTTCCCCGGTACAAGAAAATAGATGGTCTCAGACATGGCGACCAACAAACTCATTTGAGCTATCGGAATAGGAGGAGGAAGAGCTGAATCATTATTTTGGTTTACTGAACCTTTCACAGGTAAAGCTGTGGGATAGAGAGGATGAGCTCATTTGGGACTTGGCCCCATGAGGGAAATATACTCCAAAGGAGGGATACTCAAAACTTAGTACTCTTGGTTTTGAACATGGGATTGCGTGGTGGTGGAAGAAGATGTGGAAGATTCACAGGCCTCCCAAAACCAGACTCTTCTGGTGGTGTGTATTAGAAAATAAGGTCCCTATTTGAGATAATCTACAAAAGAGAGGTTTTTACAGACCTGGGTGGTGTGCACTGTGCAGGGCAGACGGGGAATCTGTGGTTCATCTTTTCTTAAAATGCCCATATTGCTCAGAGGTGTGGAAAGAATGTGTGAAGATTTTGGGTTTGGGACTGGAGTGTAGGTGGGAAGGGGATTCGATTCTTTTAGCCTGGGAAAGTTGCAGAAGTTCTGAAAACATGGAAGTTATGACAACCCTTCCTTTGTTGGTGACTTGGGGCATTTGGCTGGCCATGAACAACAATGTTTTCAATGATAAATTATGCACACCGACCATTACTGCAAGTTTGGCTTGTGGGATTGCTCAAGCTTTCCCTCCACATATTAGGGTCGCAAAGCAGAGGGAGGTCTTGACACTCAACATTGACAGGACCACTCCTTGAGGTTTTTTGGATGGAGCATCACAAAATAATCTATATGGGGGGGAGCGATCCTATTTATGGATGAAAATCACTCACTCGAGTTGATAGCAGGATTGGGTGAGGGTAGCAATAATTATGCAGAGCTCTTAAATTTAAAATTACTTCTCATTTTTGCAGCAGAGAAGAGGTGCAGAACTTTAAAGGTTTATGGTGACTCGTTGAATGTGATAAAATGGACTAAGAGGATTCAAATTTGCAGAGATTTACGTCTTGAAAACATTTTACTTTCTATCTAGGCAGTCATGGATTCTTTTGAATTGATTTCATGCGAACATGTTTACAGGGAAAACAACTGCCAAGCAGACACAACCTCGAAGGAGGGGCTTTAGTTGGCTACAGGCTTGTGGAAGATTAAGGAACGTGTAGAAAATTATGTATATGAATATTTTCATCAGCCTTTTATAGAGGTGGCGGCCCCATTATAATTTTCGTTGGTTCAAAAAACTCTCTTTTTTCAGGCGGATAGTATTGTTAAGCATCAGTTTATACTTGACAGATTACTAACAGTTTGGCTTGTTTTCTTTGTTGTGGCGAACTTCTACATTTTGCAGTGAACTATTTTTCTTTTGCAAAGATAGTTTTTTGTGGTTTGTTATTTTGGACAGAATTATATGTTTGAAGATATATTGGCATCAGAACACTGGAGAGTGTTCATGTGGACAGTTTTTTATATTCTGACAGGGCTATGGTGACCCTGGTTTGTTGACAGTTTTGTTGTCGTTTTGATGATGTATGTTATGGGTCTGCATTTATCAGCTCATACTATGTTGATTTTCTTTTTCATATATGTAGAAATGTATATCTACAAAATGTAATTTTGTCTCTCTTCGGATGAAATAAAATTATGCTTTTTTTCTAACGAAAAAAACCAACAATTAAACAAGGATCACAAGTACTTAATCCATAATTCACATTATCAAACAAGGATCACAAGTACTTAATCACACTAACTTGCAAAGGAACATAAGTCCACAATTACATAAATTATTATAAGACCATAATGCAAAATAACATAATTTAGATAAATGATCATAAGTTTGAGGCTTAACAACTAGACTATTACATCTTGGAATATATAATAGTCTAGTTGTTAACCCCAAACTTAGAAAAATAAAACTTAAAACCTAAAATTATTATTAGATAAATCCCAAGGATCACTCAATGTGTTTAAACCTTATAATATTAAAAAAAGTCATAACCTTTTATTTGAAATGGATAACATAGATATGGATTCAATTAAATTTAAAAAGCCGACGACTTATTGATGCAAGTTATTGTGATTGAAAACTTTTTATGAAAGAAAAGGAGATGATACAAATTGAACTACTTAAATTTGAAAAAATAATATTTTCTATCAAATTTAAGGACTTTTAAGATATTGGATTTTAATTTAAAGTTTCTTTAGTAGAATGAAAAACTGTGTTAGTTCAAATGGTTTTTCACACAAACGTGAGATATATAGATATATCCCATAATTAGGATCTATATCTTATAATTATAATTGAGAAGTCATTGAAATTATGTTTCATAATCAAAATAATCAAAATTAAAGTTTGTGAAACAAATAATATTAAAAAAATTATTAAATTTTTTCTTAATTTAAATAAATATATATAAACAATTAATTAATTGAATTAAAAATTATATTTATTAATTATAATTTATAATTGAATAATCCAATTAAAATGACAATTAATTTTGTTTTTATGTGAGGTTATTATTTTCAATTTTGAGAGTCAAACCCAAAAAACCCATAAAATTTAGATTCATGAAAACTGAACCTCTAATAACAATATCAAACAATCTTTAAATTTAAAGTCCAACCAACTAACTACCCTTCAAAACTATAACAATTAAATATTTAAATTAAATTTATAAAAAAATAAAAATAATAATCTTCATAATTCTCCCTTCTATAATTCTCTTTCCAATCACATAATCCAATAAATTTTTACTCACCAAACCCAAAAAGTACCTATATTGTCCTAGTGTCCTATGTTGCCTTGTCATTCCTTTCCTCTTTTGGGTTTATTTATTAAAATAACATCTCATAATAAAAAAATAAAAAATTAACACTAAGCTTGACTTTAGCATAAGGTTTATTCTATATGAGATAATGTTTAGGTTCATCGTGATAAGGATTGAGAATTGTTGAGACGTGGTTGTATGTTTGGAGATAGTGAAAGAGATAGATGAGAATCTTGCTTAGAAATTTCCTATTGACATATAAAAATATGTTTCATATCTTAATGTCAAACATGTTGCTAAAACTATGTGCAATGTCTTCCCTTCTCATTGAGTTAGTTTGGCCAACCAGTTATAGTTGAGATTGATAGTTATCTTTTATGTATTTTATTTATTCGCCATAACTTTGGGCTTGCCAACATGACAAAATACACCATGTGAATATTAGAATGAAGACTTTTGCACTTAAATATGTTGGGATTTTTTTAAAGTTTATAAACTACTAATCATCGAAATATCAAAATATAATAAAATAAAATTTTAAACGGTTAAAAATCAAAATGAAAATGAATTTAAATAACATTGAATTATGAAAAAAAAAATAGTAAAATATAAGTGTTAAATAAAGAAATGAATTTAAATAAAGTTAAGAGAAAGGAGGGTGCAAAGGATGGAGTGAGAACCTGACTGGCACCACTTAGGCTCCCACATGGAAACAGTACATTAAACATGTTAGGGTACAAGTGGTAGCGGTCATTGGGGCTCTTGAAGAGGTAGAGGATCTTGATTTTGGACATGTGGGGATGTAGTTGCCTACCTTGGTATGATGGTAGTTCATAGGGATGAAGGGGAATGCACTCGTGGGAGAAATCGAGGCATATCAAGGAAGGAGATTAGCATGATGGCTTTGGCCTTGCAACCTTCAAACATTATTGTCTTGGATGACAAGGAGATGTGGTTGATTAGGAAAGGCATGCACCATAGGACGACAACCTTCTCCTGCTCCCCTTCGATTTCTCCTAGCATTACGACTTTTGGACATCAAAGAAAGGAAGGTGGCAGATGAAAGCCCTAATGCCGACTCTTTCATTTGGTTTTGATTCGTCGGGCGCCATTGGTTTGTTATATGGTCTTGTGTTCCTGCATGCTAGGGGATTTGGCATTTTGGGTGTTGTAAAATGGTGAGAAGCAAGCCAACCAAAGGTGGCACCAATCACAAAGACCTACATCTACATATGTCGAAGGAAACTACAAAAGATTGAATAGCTAAAGCAACTTAGCAAAGTATGGCTTATGTCACATCCCAACAAATAATTACGTGTGTGGAAGAATGGGTGGTGTAGCAAAGGGAGAGGCTCCCTCTAGAGGATATTCAAGTTGATCGTGGATTGATTGCAAAGGATGTTGGTAACTCCCGAACACGAGAAATAAAGCACATGAATACAATCACTATGTATTGGCATATAAAAACCCTCTTGGGTAAAGCTTTAATGGATATAGCAAAGGAGAAGACAATGACCCAACTCCAACAGAAGGAAACCCTAACACAACTTCAAAGGATGGAGGCGACTCTCCAAATGTTGGCTAAGGCCCATGTAGAGTTGGAAGTGAAGATGAGTATGCTTGCTTGCGCCACCATTGGAATGGTCTTCAAGGAGCATGTTCCTCATGGCCAAACTAGTACTATAGAGGAGAAATATGAAGTGCCTACTGTGAACATCTCTGATGATTCACAACACTAGTTTTATGCTTTATATTTGGTTCATTGTTAGTCTCGTGGCATTTGTATGTTTTGATTATGATGCTAGTAAACATCGTAGGCAGCTAGACTATACTATTGTTATGAATAGATGTAATGCTATATGTCTTTCAACAAGGAGCATTAGCCCCTCCTTTCGTGTCTTAGGATCATACTCTAACTGGAAAACAATACTCAAACTATGGTTTTATGGCTAGTTTGCTTTCCCTACTTGCAGGCCATCTACACCAAAAAATGTGTTTTTTTTTAATACTTATGTAATATAATGTGTTACGAGCTTATGAAAAACAACCAAGAGAAAGAAGAAGTAGTTTTGGAAACATGGAGAGAATTAAGTTTAAATAGTATTCACAGATGGGAGTGTTTGTATTAGGTTTAGAAAGAGAAAATGTTCAAATTAATGTTGAAAGTAACAAGATAATTCAACAAATGTACGGGAAAATGAGCTTGACAAGCACTAAGAGGAGGGTTGGTGGGGGGAACTCAAATTAGCGTAAAAAAGCAGTGAGATAGGAGTGTTGAGAATGATGAAGGAGATGCATTTGGATACCATTGAGAATGGGGAAGAGTACAAACTAGCTTTGAGAAGCAATGGAAATAGTAGTGTTGCAAATGATGAGAGATGCATATGAATAAAGTTGAGAGAGGGGAATAGTTTATATTAATGCCATGGAGGAAGGAGATAATAGTGTAGCAAACAAAGAGGGAGATGAATCTCAATGATGTTGAGAGAGGGGAAGCGTTCAAATTAGTGCCAAGAAGAAACAAGTAGGAGTGTTGGAAATGAGAAGGGGGATGAGTCTGGATAGGGCATAGAGAGGGATACAATTCAAATTAGCATCAACGAAGCATTGTAATAGGAGTGTTGCAAATGAGGAGGGAGACAAGTCTGAATAGGAACAAGAGAGGGGAAAAGTCCAAATTAGCACTAAGAAGTAACGAGATACGAGTTCTACAAATGAGGAAGGAGATGTGTATGAAAGAGGATGAGAGTGGGGTAAAGTTCAAACTAGTGTCAATAAGCAATGAGATAAGAGTGTTTCAAATGAGGAGGGAGATGCGTTATTGTAAGGTTAAGAGAAAGGAAGAGTCCAAATCAACGATAAGAAGCAACTAAGGTACAAGTGTTGCAAATGAGGAGGGAGATAAGTCTAAATAAGTTTGAGAGGATGGAAGAGTTAAAATTAAGGGAAATAAGAAGCGATATAAAAATATTGCAAATGAGAAGGGAAATGCCTTTGGATAGCGTCAAGAGAAAGAAATAAATCATATTAATGACCAAGCAACAATACAACAACAACAATAATAATAATCTATTTTTAAGGTCACCACCAAGCTAGACACCAATTTGGTGTATGAGATCCCCTTGTTTGTGGGACAAGGGACCCCACTTTGTACAATAATTTATCTGCTAAAGTTTGGAGAAGTTTATATACCCTACCCTAATAATTATATATTTTTAAGGTCACAAACAAGCCAAACACCAATTTGGTGTATGCAACCCCCTTGTTTGTGGGACAATGGACCGGCTATGCGCAATGATTTAACTACTAAAGTTTGCAGAAGGAAACACATTTTCTTAATCATATCATTAGACCCATTCAGATTATACAAGTGTCACACTAAATGGATGATTTAAAATGTTAATAAAGAAAACCAAAGATAAAAAAAAAAGCATTGCCTAATTGTGACTGTTGATAAAGGACAGACACACTTGCCATCATAAATTTATCCATTGCACCTTGTTGGTTTTAGGTGTTATAAAGCATACAAAAGATAAAGGAAAGAGTTTCAAAATTTTATTATATATATATATTTTTACCAACCAGGAACTTGTACCCTTGTACATAGCGGAGCTAGAGATGGAGTAGATCACCGAGTTCAAGTATTTGTATCAATAAACCTGAGTCAAGGCCAACCTTAGTTTGAATGTGAGAACGATCTATCTAACAAGAAGTAGAACTGTCACCGTGGTTGCACGAGCCATTAAAGGACGACAACACCTCCCGCAAGAGAATACTACGCCCTCCCCATAAGGAAAGTAACCTAGGCTTCCATCGGGTCAGCCAGAGGCCCCACCACTGACTGACAAACTCAACCCCTCACCATAAAGTTTAAACATGAAACCTCATCACGACTAAACCCCATAAAAACCAACTAATCTACACCTCATGGCTAATCTAAATTTTATATGAAGCAATTTGTTGCTAGAAACGAGCTTAACTTGAACAAACCCCATAAAGACCAACTAATCTACACCTCATGGCTATTCTAAATTTTATATGAAGCAATTTGTTGCTAGCAACGAGCTTGACTTGAGCTTGACTTTACTCTAGATTTGGTTGGGCGAAATTAAGTGAAGTGAAGCACAAGAAAAGACAACGGCTTGGGGTTGTCCCCTGGTATAAGTGCCCACACACAATCCACAAGAATGTAAAAGTGAAAAGTTGTTGGGGAGCATGGGATAAAAGGGGCACTGGCAAAAACACCTTTGTGGGAAAAGGTACGTTCTAATCACAAACACCACAAACCCTGGGGTTCGAACCCCAGGGATTAGTGTGTATGACGACCTAGTTAGAAGTACAGGCGTCATCGCTGTTAGATTCTGTCGGCTTTTCCTGCCCGGCCGTCCGGCGGTGACGGAACCGCGAAAGGATGGCGTCAGCGGGACCCACATTCACGTGTGTTCACCGGAATCGCCGCGCCGGCAGACGCGCTCGCCGCTTTGTATTCACCCGGCATTACGTGCGTGGACATAGGGTGGGGCCCGCCTGCTGTGCTTTTTACCTCGCGGAGTCGGGGAGAGTCCTTTTGGTTCTTACTTTTGGGTTTTAACTGTTTACGCATGAGGTGAAAATGAATTTTTTTCTTTTCTTTAGGGGGTTATTTTTTCACCGCCGGGAGAATTTTCCGGCTCAGGGTTCGTAACCCAACGGACCAATTTCGGGTTTAGGAAAGCGGGGTTATTTGAATTTAACCGAAGTGGAGTTTAAGGTGGGGTTAGGTTCGCTGAGGGCTCAGCTGACTGCTGGCCTTTATCTGTTTAGTAGATGGTGGAGTGAGAAGAGGCCATAATGAACTCGGCCTTATTTATGGCTGGAACTCGGCGATGGCTATAAATCAAGAGCTGATTTCCTTCTCCTGGTCTGTGGATCTGAATCTGTTTTCAGATTTGTTTGTTGTTTTTCTGATCTGGTCTGTAAACTTGTTTTCATTTTTTTTTGGCCTTGACAGGAAGGAATTCAATGGCAGGAGTATAATTGACATGCTTGCGAAGGAACTGGGGGATTTGCAACTCTGATGCAGAAAAAATATCATTGATATGTGTTTATGGAGAGGTTACCTATTTACAGTAATGTGGGCTGTTCAATTCCGTGGAATTTGAAATGGATCCCTGTGGAAAATGGCAGATATAGAGATGGTTTTGCTTTTGGGTTGATATGATTTGGGTTTCGAATCCTGTAGGCCATCAACCCATCTTGTCATACGGTGATTTAGCCCCTCTGTTTATCCTATTCGGATTGGTGGACTGTGAGGTCAGCACTGTAAGGAAATTCGCAGCTGTGAAAGAGTGATTTTGTGTTAGATATAATAATGGCTGCTGCCTGAGGAAACAAAACCACTTCAGCAAAGTCAGTTTGAAAGCCTTGGAAAGTTGGATCTTGCTTGTCATTCCATAGATTTCATATGGTACATGTTTGTTGTCCTTGTTCCAGATCTTGATTCGTAGGCTTCCAATGTTGAGAGATCCTCTCGAAGTTTCCTTCATGAATCATAGTTGCTTGTCAAAAGCCTGAACTTTGTTGTTGGTATTTCAGATCTGATATATTTATATATGAGCATTGACGATTGAAGAATTAATCGTTGGGTGTCTCATGTTTTGCAGGTTTTGGATGTGAAATGGATTTTTATGAAGCAACTAGGATTGTGTTCTCAAGGATACAGAGCTTGGAACCAGAGAATGTGACGAAAATCATAGGTTATTTGCTGGTGCAGGACCATGGAGACAGGGAAATGATTCGGCTGGCCTTTGGTCCAGACAGTTTGATCCAGTCCATAATTTCCAAGGCAAAGAAAGAGCTCGGTTTGCAAGTTGCTCAGTCCTCTACAGCCCAGTTGTTGTCACCATACAATTATGCTCCATTTTCTCATGTTCCATCTCGCTCTTCTTACCCTGCACAGCAAACTCTGTACTGGGACTCTCAAACCCATCAAGAGAGTCCATTGGGGAATTCTCATTTCTCTAGTGTACCCATGGAGCAAAGCACACTCAGTTTCATGGGAAGGAATTCCTCACAAGATCAAATGTTTTTCAACGAAAAGCTGCATCCCCTGACTTTTAATGAGCCAGCAGTAATAAGAGATTACACCCTCCAGCTGCAGGAACAGCAGCTTCCTTTGTTTGAGAATGATAGTTACATCAATTACCCAGAGATGCAGATTGGCTCTTTGAATGGGACCAAATTGGGTATGGACTTTTTGAATTTTGGGACTGGTAAACGTCCTACCCAGATGGCAGATGTCAAGCCATGCCTTTATTTCGGCCGTGGATACTGCAAACATGGCAGCAATTGCCGCTTTTCCCATGCTGAAAACCACCTTTCAGTTTCAGTCTCGGCAAGCAGCAGCCCTTCTGGATCGGTGAACGAAGAGCCAATCTCCACTGGATCGCTGGAGAGACTGGAGTTGGAATTGCAGGAATTGCTGAGAGCTAAGAGGGCGCCCATTTCCATCGCTTCATTGCCTCAGCTCTACTATGAGAGATATGGGAGAACTCTGCAGGCTGAAGGCTACTTGACTGAATCTCAAAGGCATGGCAAAGCAGGTTACAGTCTCACCAAGCTCTTGGCACGGTTGAAGAACACTGTTAGACTGATTGATAGGTATGTTTCATGGCTTTAGGAAGTTCTTGTTTTTCATGATTTTTCTGGTTAATAATTCAAAATGCTTTGGCACAAATAGGATGTGTCAAATTGGGAAAGATTCCATTCAAATAACCAATTTGGTTGGTCGAACATGTGTTCGGAAAGTTAAATACCTTCTCTCGCACATAAAGGTTCTATATCTACAGGGGTTAGAACTCCGGTTCTTTGCTGGCTACTTCTGTCCCAACAGGACAGATAAACAGTGGAATAACTGTATTTTAACAACCTTCAAATAATTTCTATGACTTTAAATTTACTCTCTTGCCATGAATGTAGGACTTATAGAAAAGAAAGAATGTAGAGACCCTAAAGGATTGAACTTTTGTTCTATACAGACCCCATGGCCAGCACGCAGTTGTGTTAGCCGAGGATGCTCCCAGGTTCACAGAATACAGGAGTGAACGAAGCGACATAGCAGCCGGATTGATTGCAGGATCTCGTCAGATTTATTTGACATTCCCTGCTGAGAGCACTTTTACAGAGGAAGATGTATCCAATTATTTCAGGTGGGACTTCATTTCTTTTGCACACAGTTTGTTTTTTCTTCATTGCTTTTGTGGAATTCATTAGAACTGTAATTGTTTTGGCAGGACATATGGGCCTGTACAGGACGTGAGAATACCCTACCAACAGAAGAGAATGTTTGGATTTGTAACATTTGTATATCCAGAGACTGTAAAAACAATCCTGGCCAAAGGAAATCCGCATTATGTTTGTGGTGCTCGTGTTCTTGTCAAGCCTTACAGAGAGAAAGGCAAGCATGGAGACAGGTAGAATTCAGATTTCAATCCTTATTCTACATTTTTTCGCTCCATTCTGCATCTGCATGGTACTAGAGTTCACACAAGGTCAAAAGGTCTTTTGAGTAGTAATGAACATTTTTTTTAAAGCAAGTATCGATAGAGTGCCTTAACAATACATTCATCAACCATTTATTCTAGGTCCTACAAATAATTAATAATAAACCTATAATAAGAAACATTTTTATATTTTCTATGTTTTTTCAGAAAGTTTCAATGCATTTCAGTAAATAACCCATTGCCATCTTCTCTCGGTGTTTCAATGCCTTTCAGTAAATGACCATTGACCTTGTACATTTTTTTTTTCAAAGTCTGCTTGGCATAGATTAAGTTCTATTGTTATTGTTTTTCGTGTGAATTATCTTAATTCTTGGATTAAAGTTTAAGAGATTTAAGGTTAAAATATATCTATGTCAGTTGAAAACTTGAAAATATACGTTAAAGTTGAATCTATATCAGTTCTTTTTTAATTGCTTCTCACCCAGGCTTTATCCCTTCCGTGGATGATAATAGAACTATTTATAAGCACCTATGTA
The DNA here is from genome assembly GCA_001517045.1 of Pseudotsuga menziesii. Classification (NCBI taxonomy): domain Eukaryota; kingdom Viridiplantae; phylum Streptophyta; class Pinopsida; order Pinales; family Pinaceae; genus Pseudotsuga; species Pseudotsuga menziesii. The sequence goes on from LPNX010122344.1 coordinate 409,527, forward strand.
TAATGTCAGTTTAAACCTATTTGTAAGCACCGTTATGGTTTCAGCTTATTTTGAAAACATGATTATGATTCTTAGCTTAAAGCTATTTAAAGCTATCTATAAACTTGGTTATGATTTACAGCCGCGAGATCTGATTTGATTTGTTTCAGAAAGAATGCTGAGAAACTTGAGCATTCAAAATACATGGCAGCAGCCTACGGTCTGGATATGGACTACGATTTGCAACTTGGTGCGCATTTAATTCAAGTCTCTAGCTGTAGTATTTTTTATTGTATGAAAATCTATGCGTTTTTTTTAAGATTAGTTCTATTTCTGTACAGGGCCCAGAATTGTTGATAGCTGTGAGATAATGAGAAGACAGCTTCTGGCTGAAGAACAGGAGCAAGCCATCGAGTTGGAAAGAAGCCGGCTAGCAGATTTACATTTATTCAACCAAGTCTCTAAAACTACAGCGGTCAATAACGCCACTGTGACTCAGGAGCACCATAGCGATTTCGATGATACCAAAGCAGTAGATCAAGGTTTGGCTTCAAATCTCAGTCATTCAAATACTGAAAATTCAATGACATGACATCCATGAATATCACTTCACCATTTAAAATTTCATGCAGATCTCAACGACTTATCGCTGACAGACCACTTCAGTTATCTGCTTGAAGTGTTGAACAGTGATTCCATGAATGGAGAAAAGCCAAAGAATAACAACACTAGTAGTGACCAAGACAGGTAAAACTAGATGATTAGACTAAACATTCAGAAACCAGATTGATTATAAATTAACATAGATTTACCTCCATTTCAAATTTAAAATAAGTATAGATATAAAAAAACTTAAGATTGAAGGAGGATGAAACATTTATAAACCAGTTCAAATTTAAAATGACAGATATATCTTAACTTAATTTATCGATATGTATATATATATTAATGTTTATATATATATAGGGGGGATTGAAGAAGGATGAAAAGTGTTTGTAAGAGTTTTCAGATCAACAGACCTAACTTATGTAGAGAGAAATGGTTCTAAGTATTATTAGTATTAAGAGTAGGTAATCTTTTTATTTTCAGAATAGCCCCTCTTAAAATGTAGATTCAGTCATCCAGATTACAGGTTGTTGGTGTTTAGCTGATTGTAATAAGTATCGTCTGATTGCAGTTATATAGGTTGTCTTTAGTGTGTGTTTTTCATATGGATTACAGTTATACAGGTTGTTAGTGTTTATTTGATTTTAAGTAGTATAGTTTGATTGTAGTCATATGACTTACAGTTATATAGATTATCGGTGTTTGTCATTGTTTAGTTATGGTACTCTGGTGTCAGTGGTGTCAGTGTTTGTATCTTTAGAAGTAACATTTTCTGAGTATAACCATGTGATATAATGTTCAGTGTTTGTCTTTTTCTAATAGTGAGTTATGGTAATGTGGTGTCAATGTTTCTTTCTTTAGAAGTTACATCATCTGAATATACTCCTGTGACATAATGTTGACGTTTCATATGAATTATAATTATATAATGGATATATATGTTTTTAAATATTTGCTTGCTTCTCAGTAGATAAGTGGTATCTTTAATACATTTTTTATAATTTTTTTGTCTGGTATATATTTAATATCTTTAGTTGTTGGATATATATATGTATATCATGAATTGATAATTTAAGTGTTTACGAAGTAATTGAAGGTGATGAATTTATTTTTGAATTAAGAAATTGCAATTTGAACAATAAAAATTGTTATTTCAGTAAAAATCATAATGACTAAAAAAAAGTGTAAATCATATACTTTTAGCTGACTCTATTATGTACCAGTATAGATTTATCTAAAAGGGGTTCTACCAAGCACCAAGAGGGATCGAATCTCTCAAGGTGTAAACCCTTTTTTAGAGTGGAAATGTTGAGGAAATGTGTAATCCAATGTTTATGATTGTAGTTTATTTTAAGTTGTTTTATATATATATGCAATTCTAAATAATTTAAATTTAATTTAAGCCAACATGTTATTTTTAATAACTTTTTATTATTTTTTATAAAAGACACTTGTCATTTCTAAGATGAGCACAAGCATTGAAGGAGTTACACATCTCTTCTCTACTGGGCTGTAAAATGCACCTCTTAGATACAATGAGTTGTAAAACGCACCTCTTTGCTATATATATATAAACATCTATATCAAATATATCCATATACATTTATATACACATACCAAATGAAATAAAGTGTTGATATAGGTATAAACCATGGCTGGTATCCCTAATCCTGTACATTTTCCATTAACCTTTTACACATTGTACTTTTGTAAATGAAAAACACTGCAATTTTTGTTTTCTCCTTGCTAATGAATATTGCTTTTCTCTTTGTCATGTGCAGCAACCATGGGCACAACCTTCCAGATAGTCCTTTCACGACACCACGTGCATCATATGCAGCCAACAACATATCAGCAGCCACATAGCAAATTCGCTGTTGGGCACACATTAAAAAAATGATCATATATCATCTTTGTTCTTTACAATACATGGATCCATTTCTAAAGCAGACATTGCATTAAAAAAGTCGTTGCAAATTGGAGGCGACAATGTACTCATTCTGTTCCCACCCATTCAAGTGGACACGTTGGATCCCCAATTGAGTTGGGACAGACACTGGGGACCGAGCCAAAACACCACCGTTAATTAATTTCTCCACATTATTATTACCATATAGAAACAAGGACCCAGTTGAAATATTTTAAATCTGAAAACGAATGATCTGGGATCCAATCCCAATCCTGTAACAGAAGCAACAACAGCTTCCCTTCCCTCCTATAAGTACAGTATCATCCATTAAGCTCGAAAAATTGTACCAGACATGATAGAAGTATCATGAATAAAAATCATGAATAAATAAGATAACAAATACAGTATACAGGAATATTAATGGAGCCCTTGGCATTTATGGCTCCCTTTCATTTGATCAATTTTTTTTTCCTTTTCATAGTCAATGGAACACCAGATTTTTCCAAAGTGGTGTATATTTAATTTAGTCTTTGTGGATCCCTCACTCGAGGTAGGGAGATGCGTCTGCGTTCCACTGTTGAACCCAACTAATAAAGCATTGGAACAAATTATCATTAGAGTCAAGGTGTTCAGACAGTGATATAAACTAAACAAAAAATAAGAGATTTTATTGTTGAGACTTTTTTGACAAGTTATCCGATTCAAAATAAGCAAATCTGCCAGCAAATTAGATTTGTTTTATGAGTATTTCTTAATAATTTATAAGAAGTCATAACCCTAATTTTACTTTTTAAACCTAACTGAATCAAAAAGTTCAGATCACAAAAATGAAATCTACTGCAAAAAGAATTCAGAAGGCATGTTTTTGATTAGTTGCAAGGAGTTGGATCCTAATTTTGTTGTACTCAACCCAGTATTTCTTAATCATTTATAAGAAGTCATAAACCCTAATTTTACTTCTTAATCCTAACCGAATCAAAAAGTTCAAATTGCAAAAATTAATTCCACTGCAAAGAGTATTCAAAAGTATGTTTTTATTAGTTGTAAGGAGTTGGATCTTAATTTTGTTTAAAAAATTGCAAAAATTAATTCCACTGCAAAAAGAATTCAAAACTATGTTTTTATCAGTTGTAAGGAGTTGGATCCTAATTTTGTTGATTTAACTTTTGAAACCTAACTGAACAAAAAGTTCAGACTGCAAAATAATTCCACTGCAAAAACATTCAAAATCATGTTTTGGATTAGTTGGATCCTAAATTTTGTTGTTTCAACTCAACCTGAACGCCAAAAGCTCAAAGAGTTCAGACTGCAAAAAATTGGAATTCGATGTTTTAAGTTTGTGAGTTAATTATAAACTTAATTTAGCTTTCTAATCTAACCTAGCGTCAAAAGGAGATTGTCATAAAGTCTGAAGATTCGGATCATGCGAGGATCGTGCGATGAGGATGAGAAGATTCTTATCATGATGATGCTGGACGAATTTCCACTAAATTTTTGGACAGTTTCCTTCATCCAGGCATAAAGTTGAATCCAGTATATATAACTTGTGGAATTACTGACAACATCGATAACAGTAACATCAACTGATTAAACTAACATTGAAAACTTATTTACTTAAATCTATAATCCAATGGTAGATATCTATATTCCAATTCAAATAGATTCTGGATGAAGACGAGTCTATGTCAAGGAATCAAAACTTTTAGCAATGAGACTGGCTTTTTGTTGTTTCAAATCTCCCAAGGATCAAAATGTTCAGATTGCAGAGATTTGGAATTCGATTTTGCAACAAAATTTTAGATTGCAGAAATTTGGAATTTGATTTTGCTTAGCAACCATGTTTTTCTTAATTTGTGAGTAGTTAATAATAAACCTTAATTTTAAGAGTAAGCTAAACTGCTGGCAATTTTTGCTGGAATTTGATGATGTGATCTTTGCTGAAATCTGGCTATTTGAATATCGCTGAAAAATGTAATTTTGATTATAGAAATAGATAGAATGTAATTTTGATTGTAGAAATAGATAGCCTTCCCACATGAGCATGGAAAGGGCCCTTCAGGCAGATTAATTATGAGGGCATCCTTTTAAAATGAGGTTCAGCCTAGGCCGAGGCAGAGCCGATGCTGTCTGACTTGGATTACAGAGAGTTTTTGATAAAGGTCAAAATCATTACTGGTATCCAATCCCATCATGCCATTTTATTTTGAAATTTAAATTTTAGTTAACAATGAACTGTACTTGCAGTCACTCGCTCCAGTTCTTAGAACTTACATGTGCTTCTAACTTACATGTAAGTGAGAGGGGGTTTTCAGCCTTGTTACCTCAGCAGGGCTGGGCTACACCCTGTCCCCTATTCTCTCCATGTGCTGATTCTAAGAGTCAGAAGCATCCTGGATTATCTTTAAAACACTTGATTATACAATTCCAACAACTTAAAATTGAAATTTCAATTGGATTTTATATAAAAAAAAATACCAAAAAAAATAGAAGCATATCTTGAATCATTTAACTTGACCTAAATAGAAGCATATCTTCCAACAACTTTAAAACTGGAATTTGATTATCTTTAAAATACTTAATTATACAATTCCAACAACTTAAAAGTTGGAATTTCAATTGGATTTGTATAAAAAAAAAATAAAAAAAAATAAAAGCATATCTTGAATCATTTAACTTGACCTAAATTTATTTTTTTTCATCTCACCAAAGCGCCAAAAGGAGATTGCAAAAAGTTCGAATTTTTTTTGGATGGACCATCTATATCCGAGTTCAAATAGATTCAGGGCGAAGATTGATTTAAATGATAAGAAGAATCCAGAAAAATTTGACCCTAAATGAGTGGTATAGGATTTTGCATCTGAATTAATGAGCTCCGTAGATTCTGATTCTCTGCGGAGGGACCAATCACATGCATACAGGAGTCCTTTTTCCTTTTCTTTTCTATCTCTAGTCACATGCGGTGGAGGGCCACAGTCATGGGATCCGCCATGTGTAGGCCCAATTGGCAATGCTGCACTGTTGTCAGAATGATGGCCTTAGCTGGAGTTGGGTGGAGGAGCTCTGGAAGCGCCTGGGATAGATGGGACGCCATGAATGTGACAGCGTCTAAAGTCTGCGCCAATCCTATGGCTTGCCTTGCTGTAAGTTATTCCGGTCCTTTGGAACTTGAGAAGCTTTAATGGCGGACTAATTGGATGCAGCTGGCAAGCAACCCCACAACCAGTCCACATCACCATCAATTTCCCTGCAACCCCACAAACTATCGAATAAATTTTATTAAAAAGAAAAAATCATATGTATGAACCCCAAGATGCTCCACCAATCGAACAACCATGGCCCCATCCGGCTGTGCTTTCAACTAAAAAAATTACGCCCATCAAATCTTTCAATTCCAAGCAGCATTTTGAATTAAAAAAACTGTGCCAATCAAATCTTTCAATTCGAAGCAACATTTTCAATTTATATATAAAGATTCGTTCGAGGTGAATATTTTGGGTGAAATTTTGTCTTTTGATTGCAGAAAATTGTATTGAAAGGACAGGAATTGATATCAATCAGAGATAATGTGATTGTTTCCTTAGCTTCTGCTAATTTTACAAACATATTTCCACACTACTAGATACACTTCCTTTCCAGGAAAATCTCGAATACAGAAGTTTCCAGTCTGATAAATAGTCTGTTGTATAAAGTTGCACGGGATTAATCTATACAGGTGTGGCTGGAGATAGATTTATGTATTTGGAGTATAGTGATTTTTGGCAAAGATACTACATCACAGAACATTAATAACATTGACAAAGCAGTGTAGGGTTGTTATCTATATTTCGTCATCATTTCATTTAGATTGTTTTAGATTTTAGTCAAAATTATTTGTCAATTAAGTTTGGTTGTTTTAGTTAATATGAAGAAAAAAATAAACATGGTTAAAAATATGGTTTTTTATAATTTAGGAATGCTTCTTTTAAAATTATTTGGGGATCACCTAGGGCATACCAACCCTCGATTGGTTGGTTTTGGGTGTCTCCTCTCAACTACCTTATCCCGGGGAAAATTGAACTGCAGTAACTCTTGTGGTGAGACCCACAACCTTAAGTGAATGAGTTAGCAAGACTTAATTAAATGTTTTTATTCTCAAAATTATTAATGTTTTGATTTTTTTATAAATATTTTTTATAAGTTCTATTTTTATTTTAACAATATATTTTCAATAATAAAAAATTATTAATATTTTGACTTTTTTTTCCAAAGAGAAAGTAATTTAATTATTTGATAACCAAATTACATATTGCAAAAGAGCTTTTCCAAGCCTTTTCATGAAATAGCCTGTTTGCCTCTCTATAAAAAATATAAGAAAGTTTTCAAAAAATATATGCCGAAAAGTGTAATTTCGGAATCACTGGTGCATGAGGCAAAAGAGAGAAAAACATTGTGTGATCCTTTTGAGGTGGTGAACAAAAACTTCATGTTGAGTTTTTTGTTTTGTGATTTGCCAATGACCATGTACCAAGGTTAGGCCTCTTTTGGAGAGCTGATATGCTGATGTGTTGGGTTCCCTGTAGACATGATGACACTGGAATGAGTCAAAATCATTTAGAATGGGTTGAGTGCCTTCAAGCAGAAGATTGTTGAGAAAATAGTTGTAGCAGATTTGTATTTTATTGACCCAATTTATGACTAGCATTGAGTTGCTAAGTATTTGAATATGAGAGCAATCTCTTTCTTTGGCAATTGTGAGAAGGAGCTTCAAGGTGTGAAGTTATGCATAATTGTTTGTGTCTTGCCTTAAGCCTAGCTGAATTTGAAAGAAATGGGTATTAGAAAGGTGGAGGTCTACTTCTTCTCCACAGAGACCATCTTTTGAGGCTTCATCAAAGTAAGTCCATGGCTGAGATTTGTTTATTGTTTCGCTTTGATGATTTTGGGTATTAGTTGGTTGTTTTCTTGGGGAAGTGGGAGAGGATTTCTAGGTTGATTTGGGCTTGGCTGGAGGTTATGTTTTGAAAAATTGCTTTGTTCCTAGCCACCCAAGTGCCCCAAATAAGTATGAGAGGGAGAGCTTGGCAGAGCTCCGTTTGAGGGGAATTCAACCAAGTTTTCCAAGACTCTCCAACTAAGTTGCCAATTCAGAGCTGAGGAAAGCTGGTGAGGTGATCTGAATTTCAGGGGGAATATGGTCTAAATTCGGATGTATGAGTCATAAAAGCATTTAATGAGAGGCCACACTCTCTCAGTCATCATAAAAACATTAAATGGAGAGGCCACCGTCTCTCATCCATAGTAATTGACAACACATGGTTTTGTTCCATGGTATGGCTTCAAGGCACATTGTACCTCTCTCATCCATGGTATTTCACAACCCATGGTATTGCCCCAAGGCACATTGTAATAATGTTATAAAAAAGGCTCTATGCCTTCTCAATAAGGCATTCAAGGATTTTTGACATCCTCCACTTCTCTTATTCTATTGCGTTATTGGGTTACTGGTTTTGAGTGTCTTTCTTAGTATGGTTTGAAAGGTGAGGCTCAAAGAACTCACCCCTCCATTTGGGCTATTTACTCTATGTATGTTACTCTATGCTTCAAATGTTAACAATTTTGCAGCTTTAATCCCCTCCTCTCTCAGCATCCAAGCCTTTCGGGTCTCAGCCCCCAAGATCCGGATCAGTGGTATCAGAGCAGGTGCGTTTTTCATGGGAATGAGGGTTTGAGCATAGTTCGGGTTCAAAAATCTGTAGAGATTTCTAGCCTCCTTTTGGCACACTTGGAGTCCATTGCTAGGCCATACACTGTAAGCATCACAGTTGGTCCTCAAGCAATACAGGATATCTAAGTTTTAAGAGGAAGTTCCATGATCTCTACAACATCCAATTTTGCTCTATAAACCCTTGGCAATATATGAACTGAAGATCAACACGTCTTTACAAATTTGAACTGATACTACAACTTGCATGGAGAGTTTCATAGGCTCTTCCATAGCTCATTGGAAATATATTTCCATCTAAACTGGGTATTTTTTGGTTTCTCATTTACTTTCCTGGTTTGTGAGATATGCTTGTTTGAAGCAACCTATGTTTGTACACAGTGCGACTTCACGTACCACAACTTCAAACAAGTACCATGGACTCCAAAAAACATATCAGAGGCTCTACCATAGCTCATTGGAAAGACATTTCCATTAGCTAAAATGGGTATTTCACGGTTTTTCATTTGGATCTCTGGTTTGAGAGATATCATCAATTGAAACAACATGTGTCTGGAAAACTAGTGCGCGCGCGTCCCTTGAGTTTCGGCAACCATTTTCTCACTCCTTGGACCACCACAGAGAGAGTATGTTATATGGATGGAAATGTCTCTTCAATATCTCAAATGGGTCTTCAATGGAATTTAATTTCATCACCTGCATCAAAATATATGAATGGATTTGCAGCGAGACATCAACTTCATCAAAGACCATTTCTTTTTACTTTTATGAAATCCTATTGTAATCATGGTTATGGGTTAACCACACAAAATCCATGGTTATGGGTCAATCACATAAAACCCACGATTATGGTTAGGGGTCAACCACACAAAACCCATGGTTAAGGGTTAACCACACAAAACCCACGGTTAGGGGTCAACCACACAAAACCCACAGTTATGGTTATGGGTCCGAATTGACACATTGTAATCATGGGTCTCTTTTTAGTATGAAATGATAGGGACTATCATTTTCTAAGGGGGGAAGAATGATCCAGATTTCAGGGGGAATATGGTCTAAATTCGGATGTATGAGTCATAAAAACATTTAATGAGAGGCCACACGCTCTCAGTCTTCATAAAAACATTAAACAGAGAGGCCACCCTCTCTCATCCATGGTAATTGACAACTCTTGGTTTTGTTCCATGGTATGGCTTCAAGGCACATTGTACCTCTCTCCTCCATGGTATTTCACAACCCATGGTATTGCCCCAAGGCACATTGTAATAATGTTATAAAAAAGGCTCCATGCCTTCTCAATAAGACATTCAAGGATTTTTGACATCCTTCACTTCTTTTATTCTATTGCGTTATTGGGTTACTGGTTCTGAGTGGCCTATTTACTCTATGTATGTTACTCTATGCTTCAAATGTTAACAATTTTGCAGCTTTAATCCCCTCCTCTCTCGGCATCCAAACCTTTCGGGTCTCAGCGCCCAAGATCCGGATCATGAGGTGAGAAATATCACACCATGATTTCTTTTGGAAAGGACATTACAAGAAAAGGTGTTGGATGGTTTTCTCTTTTTGCATTCAAACTGGGCACCTTTCTGGTCCTTCCACCTTCCTTTTCATTAAGTTTTAATATATTGACTTTTTATAATTTTTTAAATTATAAAAAAATAATTATATTTTAATTAATTAAAATGAAACTATATGTTTTTTAAGTATCATTTTTATTTTATAATATGTTACATATTTTTTTCAATTTTAATATAAAAATCCCATTAAAATTGGCATTTTTTCTAAATGTTATAAAAGAAATTTCAAATTTAAAAAAACTTTGTTTATTGAAATTCATTCAAATCACTGAGAATAGATAACCATTTTCTTTAAACATAAAAACAAGATGTCCATAGCTAGATGGATTGATCAACGAAAATCTTGTAAACCTTATTAATATATTCCAAAGTTGCTCATTACCATTTTAAGGTTTCTAACACTATTACTTTTAATTTTGTAAATGAAGTTACTTTTTAAAGTTAAAATTTTTATAAACTTAAAGTTAATTTTGTAAATGAAGTTACTTTGTAAAATAAAAAATTTATAAACCTAAACCTAGAATAGATTACGAATGGAAAATTTTCTTTAAATGTTATAAATCTAAAATTAAAATTAGAATAGATTACTAATAGAAAAATGAATAGATTTGATTTTTTTAAATGTTAAATATATAATAACATTTCTTATCCTATATTATTTTTAAACAAAAATGAGAATGCTCGATTATTTTTAATTTTGTAAATGAAGTTCCAATGTTTTTGGGGACGAGAAAGGTAAAACAATTATAAATCTAAAACTAGAATAAATTATAAATGAAAAAATATAAATCTAAAATTAGATTAAATTATAATTGAAAAATTGAGTTGATTTGATTTCTTTAAATGTTAATAAATTTATGATAACATTTCACATCGTAAAAATTGAAAGCTCAACTTACTGGGTCCCATTAGTTTTAAATTTTTAATAAAACTTACATGTCTAAGGACCCATTATTTTTTATTTTCTCAAAGGTGGAAGAATATAGATCCAAAGTTATGATAAATTATAAATAAAAAAACAAGCTGATTTGACTGCTTAAAGAGAATAATTTGAGCATTTGAAATGACAAGTGAGATGCATCTTTCTAAGTTGTATTTTTGTGTGTCAAGAAAGTAAATGGAGAAAGAAAAGTAATAATTGTAAGAAAATAACTTTATTTGCAATCATTGGCTCGTTACCAACCTTCTCTCCATATTTTGAAATGAGAGAGGGATTGCAATTTTCCAATTTTTGTTGATCTTTGTATTATTGGCCTGTTTTACATTTTGTTGACTTAGCTAGAAATGGAGAATCGATGTAGGATGTTGATTGTTGCAATTTTTTATATAAATTCTTCAAAGGAAATTGGTAAGGAAATCTTTCTTCTAACCACTAGGGTAGTAAGGTATTAACCATTAATGTAGGATGTTGATTGTTGCATTTTTTATATAAATTCTTCCAAGGAAATTGACAAGGAAATCTTTCTTCTAACCACTAGGGTAGTAAGGTATTAACCATTATAGCAATTTTTCCTTCCATGTTAAAGTCAATGCATTATATCTTTCACCAATATTTCTTTCAATGATGAAGTCTATGCATTATGTCTTTCACCTTGCTCCATTAAAGGGTTATCTTTTATTATTGTTTTAGCGAGAAAGTTAGTGAACCCCAATAAATAGCATATTATAAAGGGTTAGAGAAGTCTTTGACCTTGAAGAGGCATTTGCAAGGGATGTAACTACAGAATCAAGGAACTATGTGTATAACTTTTTTTTAAGGTAATTAATACATGAATAAATAATTAAGGTATTAAGTTAAATTTAATAATGTGGTGATTCGAAATGGATTAATTTATAGTTTGTTGTTTATTTTGGTGTTTTTTGGATAGAAAAATTGAACAAATTTGCTTGCACAACCCATTTTAGGGGCATGTCTTACTTTGTAGATTTGGGGTCACAATTGAATTCAAAACCTTCTAGAACAATTTTGAGGGCTTAATCGTATTTTTTTGTCCAAACCTTACATAGGACCCATATTCCATATTCTACACATTGAGACCTTTCTAATGGTACAAGAATCGATTCAATCAAAGCCTATATGAGGAAGTTATGCCTCCTGCAAGTTGACCTATCTGTTGTGTAATATCCTCAGTTTTGACTTGGAATGTATTTAACCAAAATTATGAAAATGATGTAAATATGCTAGTATGGATTCCTCGTGCAGAGCTCAAGGCTAAGGCCGGAGTAGTGAATGGCTCGACATGTATGATGTATATATTTTTATTGGAGTGTTTGGTTGGCTTGTCATGCTAATGTAATATATGTAAATATTATCGGCATAAACAATAAAATGGTTTAAGAATGATTGTGTAAAGAACACCAAAGGGGATATGATTCCATTAGAGGGGAAGAGGAAAGGGGGGCTTGTGGGAAATTAATCATTTGCTTCCAAGTGTCAACACTATAACCCATCCAAAATTATGTCATGTGCCTTAAATGGCCCAATTACCTTCTCTTGATTATTAACCCAATCATTGAACGCATGTTGTGAGGTTGGTGGGAAAAGTCAGTTCATGCAGTTATTAAAGCATGGGGCTAACTGCACCTTGGTGATAGTTTTGTCAACTTCCAAGAGTCTTTTCTTCTACTGTTACTAGCCATGTCAGTTGTCCTTTTACCATTTTCCCATATCTCTTGGAGTCTACCTTCATTCCCATTATTAAGGCATGTAGACTACGCAACGCTGATCTGTATTGTTGTTCACGACTGTGGATAACCAGAAAATTTGAAATTAGAGACATAGCTACTGATTTGGAAGAAAAATAGGTGGTTGTAGGTGAGCAAAGAGGCGGGGCAAGCTAGGAAACATTTCCCGCTAAGTTCTCCTGCTCATAGATGCTTGAGAAACCACGAATTTTTGTTGTAGGTGGTTCTTCAACAACATTTAGCAAATTGGTATTCTTCTATGCACACGCTGGAAGCACTTGGTAAGATGGATCAGCCAAGAGAACCATGGATCGGTGAATGGGATTCTTGAGAACAAAGGGTGTTGTGTGGGGTAGGTGTTGTGGAAACCAAGCCTATGAGAGCTAAGTGAGATCCTTGTAGAGCTCTATTTGAGCAGTTGGCTAAGCATAGAGAGCATATCAGGTTATGGGCCAAGAGAGAGAAACCTATAGTTGTTTTCTTCACATTGGTGGCATCATAGCCCAACTTGGGGGTGGCCTCTCAGTAGAAAGAGTGGATGCTGGAAAAAGTGCCTACTGTTGGGTGGAAAATCGTTCTTACACAACTAGTTGTTTGGATTTGTGTTGTTTAAGATAAGTATTCTCGTGTCTTAGAATCTAAGAAGTTTATTTGATGCATGTATTTGATTATGCTTGTGTATGCATGAATTGTGTGTGTAGATCAATTTCATTTCTGCTGTGTATGTTTAATTTGGATCTACACATATCTTTTAATCGAGAGAATATTTGCATCTACACATGTCTTTTAATCGGGAGAATATCTCTGCATTTCCATGGCCGAAATACTAGCGATGATGTCCAAGGCCAGAAGGGAAATCTCGTTGAAGTATGTTGTTAAACAACAAATAAGTTGTAGAAGTGTCAATGTGGTGATGTCGGGATTAACATATTATTGGTGGAAGGATCATCGTACCGATGTCAATGCCGAGGTGACGGCAACGAGGTATCGATGTCGAAATCGGGATGCAGGGGGGGTGTCTTGTGGAGCTGTGGTTCCATTACCATTCTCAACTTCCTACTTTGAGTCGAAGAGTGGTACCACCCAGTGCATGTGAATCACCGAAATTTTTTATGTTTTCCATTAAGTTCCAAATTCAGTGGGACCCACATTTGAGGGGAACTTTTGGTATCAATGGCAAAGTGGTGATATCAACATCGAAATTAGGGTTGATTTATGGAGCCGAGTTTGCGTTCTAACTTTAAACTTCCTGATTTAGAGGTTGATAGCGCTAGTGTATGAGAGTCAGTGAAGTTATGATGCCGAGGTGGCAACGTCGATGTCGACAATCGAAAGGGTCGTTGGTAATTTTGTTAATCCAATTTCAACTTTCGAAGTTTGACGTGCTAGCGATGGATAACTTGGGGTTCAAACGTTGGGGCATGCATGTTAGGGTTTTTTTTATTAGGGACCCTTTATGTGGTTTTGATATTTGACTCCCGATGTTCGGTATGTCGAGAAAGTATGATCAAGTCGAAAGAGCCAAAAATAATCATCGTGATTGTTTATAATGCTAATTTAATAATCGATTAACTAAATTTAATTATTAACTAGAAAATCTAGCATATAGTTAACTATGGTTCCACAATGATTGGTATCATTATAGTCGTGTAATGTGTGGGGATGTGACAAAGTGGTATCAGAGCTACTGGTTGCAATACTGGAGTTGTATGGGACAAGAATCCATATTTATAGGCATAAAGCAAAAATGGTTTTGGAAAAGTTAAAGATTTTTTAAGTGATATATAGGAGGGGTCCATGTGGAAAGAGGGTGCGATGTGGACTAGGCACATCATATTCGTGTGCATCTGATTGCATGCAGCAGAATGTGAATGTGGATGAGGTCTGGCCGTAAGGCGGTGAAAATATTTCCCACGAAAGGAGGTCCAATGTTCCGTCCACACTTCAATTAGTTCTTGAAGTTAAACCACAGTTTTCGTAACAGTATAAAAATGGGGCAGGTTGTGTGTGATTAGATTCTGAATGGGGTGGTTCAAATGTTTCTGTAATTTAACAACAATTAACAATATGTTTTTTCCCAGAATGCATGAAAAATAATTATATATTTTTATGAGAATATAATGCAATTAACAAATGTACTTATGAACACTTATGCAGGTTTAGAATCATAACATGGATAGTTAAGGTTCAACATTCAGTCTAATTTAGTTGGGAAATATTTGGTTTTGGTTGGGTCAAGAAGATCATCATGATGGACGATTCCCATGACCCCAGTGAGTTTGAGACAAATGAAATGGGAGAGAATATACATGTTGAGAATGCAGAGACAAAATCCAATGGTAGAAGAAACCAAATGATCCCCCAGACATTGTAGAAACGATGAGGAATCTAAGGCTGGAACTACAGAGGTGTAGAGAGGACAACGAGAAGATGCTTATATCTCAAGAAGAACATAATCAATTAAATGCAACCATGCTTCAAATTTTGACAGACATTCAAAGGAATATTAACCATGGGAAGAACTTAGAAAATTGGGAAAAGAGTGGGAGTGGCTGAAGGAGGCATTCCCACAAGAGGTCCCATAGTTCAAGAAGGATTTTGAGATATAGAGCATATACTCCATAAATATTTTCTAGTGATTTATTTGACTCTATAGAATCTAGAGAAGGTGAAAGCTCTTCATATCGTGGAAATAGGAGGAAAAGGTCTTTCAAGAACAACTCTCATGGAGAATATAAGAAGTCCAAACCTCCTACTTTTGATGGTGAGGTAAAATATGGTAAAGAAGCTGAGTAGCGCTGGACTTCTTGGGATGAGGAAGTATTTCCAAGTCCAAGACTACTCAAGAAATATGAAAGCAAGAGTAGCTAAATTCAATATGAATGGAAGAGAGTCTATATGGTGGGATCACCTTAGGAAAGTAAAGAGGATCCATGAAAGAAAGATTGTGTGGAAGCAATTCAATACATACTTCAAGGAAAAGTACATCTCCGATAGGTACTTTGATGGAAAAATCAGAGAGTTCCATGAGCTAAAATTGGGATAAATGAATATGGAAGGATATGCAAACAATTTTTTGGAGCTTATTAGCACTCGAAATGTACCCAAGGTTGTAGAAGGTAAATCCTGAGGTAACAACAGAACCACTTTAAGAAAGGAAGTTGGCTTCCTCCTTTCTAGAGAGGGATCTCTCACTAATTTTTAACAGGGCCAGATATAAAATGAAAGAAAGTTTCAGATTGAATGGGTGGTTGAAACAAGGTAAGCATAAATTTGTCTATGGAGTCACAAGTATTTATGAATTCGTTGAGGCCTGGAAAATCACAGGTAACAACAGTAGGGGTTCTCCCCAATAAACGTTCCCAATTAGCTCGTTATTGTTTGGTATGGGGAATCCGTCCGGTTTACGGTCCGACTACCGTAGGTCAAGTAACAATTAAAGTGTTTTACTGGTTATAGCCTGGTCCACTGTGTATATTTTTTAGTTTTTTAATGTTTAAGTATGATGTGCAAGTGCCTAACTAAATCAAAATGATAGAGATAGAGAGGAGGGTCACAATGTGATGCGCAGGTTCTTACCTCTCATCTTACCTCTCTCACTTCTAAATCACAAAAAGCAAGAAACTAACTAGACTCACTAACCTATCCCTAGGGAGAAAAACTATCATTAATAGTGAGTAATGTACTGTATTGCATGCATAAAGAAAAATCACAGATAGCTGTTAACGTTTCTGAACACATGAATATCAATAGAAAGATAAACAACAAGATAGCTTAGTGTCAATTAAAACATTCATTACTCAATGTGTAAATTTCACAAAATAAACAGGAGCACATTCATAACATGAAAGAATTCAATAGGTTAGAACGATCTCACAGTTTATGGAAACAAGCTGAAAAAGAAATAGTTCCTATCCAACTAGCCCATAGGAAACATTTGAAAATCCATAGAACTTTCTCTAGCATAAACATATAACTCTTTATTGTAAAATGAATTAGTTCTTCTTACAATACTTTCTCAAGATAGTCTAGAAAAAAGGTCCTTTTCCATCTATAACTCTCCTATACTTATACAAAAAACAAAACTCTTGGGCTGCCCCTCATTGTCTCTTGAGCTTCCCCAACCTTTCATTTCCAAAATTTTGTCCTATAGCTTGTGCACAAAATTAATACAATATATTACATTTTAAATCAATATTTCCAAAACATTTTATGAGGAAGGGCCAGCTTGCTCCTTGGTGAACTTTTTCCATGTAGTAGCATCAGCTGCTATGCTTTCAAATCCGGAAGGCTCAAGAAAACGAATGTTAATTTCGCATTTGGTAGCTTGGGCCTTCACCCCCTCTATCCTAGCAGGAATTAGGCGCAGCTAGTCCTCTAATAAATGTATGCTCACGGCTACATGTTCTACTGCATTTTTCAATATCCATTCATCTAGGTCCTTGACCTGTTGGATTTCTTGCTCATCTTCTTTGTACCTATCTTGTAAATGTTTTAGAAACAATTCATGCTCAGGTAGCACATCCAATCTCTTATGCAAAAGTCTGACATCGATTGTATGTGGAGAGCACTCTCCTGCAAAATTCAGCACAAGCTGTCTTTGTCTTTTTCACTGCTTTCTTGAACTCCTCTTTGACATTAATTGTAAATTCCAGTAATTCATATTCCTGCTTTAATGTTTGCTGATCTTTTATGGCTAGGTATGGGGGAGATATTTATTTGTCTCTACCCATACCATTCTTCCTTTTAGAATTTCCAATATATTTTGAGACCTATCCAGGAAATGTGAAGTGGTATCTACAATTTCTTCTAGCCTGGGGTCTACCTGCAAAATTTTGCATCTTTCATCTTCTATTCGTATTTGTATTTGATGGATCCTTTTCCTTTGATGGAGTCAGAACATGCTCTTTCAAAGGTCGGATGTTGACTTTCTGCTCCATAGCATCCTTTAGTGATGCGGTCAATGAATTTTTCTGTTCTTCTAAGGCTGCTACCTGCATCTGATATTGCTTCTCCTTTTCTTCCACAATAACCTTCTCCATTTCCAGCTCAGTAACCCTGCTCTCCAACTTGTTCTTTTCTTCACTTAAATTTCCATATGATAACTGAAGATTATCCTTTTCAGTCTCTAACATCTGATGCTCCAGCTGTAGATTTTGTAATTCAGCTAAGGTAGCTTGAGCACTCTTCTTTGTGTTCTCTGTAGATATTGCTAGAGCATTTTTATCTTCTTGCAAAGTTTGGAATTCTATTCTTGAAGTCTTGACTTCACCTATCACATCTTCATATTTTCTCTTTAGCTTCTGGCTTTCATCTCTTTCCTTCAGTTGGGCCGCATTCTTCCGTGACTGCTCTAGATCAGTCATGAGCCTGTCCACATTGTCTTCAGTTGCTAAGGTTAAAGCTACCCCAGCTCTCGCTATCAACCATGGATATTTATGCGTACCATGTACCAATGTCTTGTTTGTCACCATTTTTCCTGGCTGTCCCCCAGTATCTACCTTCTTCTCAGTTCTTTTAACGATTCTTTTCTTTTCTTTGTCATAAAAAATGGTATTAAAATTAGGAACTTCCTCCACTTCGGTAGGAATGAAAGGAATCAAATCAATTTCAGAAATTGAAGCCTCTCCTAATATGCTGCCAGAAGATACAACAGGTTCCAAGGGATCAGGATCGGATTGTCCTTGCTCTTGATCTATTTGGTCTTCTACTTCTTGTGCATCAACTTGCTCTGTAGGCTGCTTCTCCTTTTGGGCTTCTGTTAGTCTGAATCCCTCACTTTCTTCCTTTTTTTTCTTTATTTCAGCTTCCTCTTTTCTTTTGCATTCTTCTTCTTCCTTCCTAGCCGCTTCTTCAACAGCTCTTTTCTTTTCTTCCTCTTCAATTCTTAACCAATTTTCTGCTTCCTGTGATAATATTCTAGCATCTTCTTCTATTTTCTTGGCCTCTCCTTCTTCTAACTTCTTAGCCTTTTATGAGGTCTTGCATTTTCCACCCACATTTTTTATCTTTTGCTTGAATATTTTCTTGAGGGTTGTTATGTTCTTTTGCATTGTGGAATGTCTCTTCATCTTTATCCCAGAAGTTAGTGTACTCAAAATGAATTCCAGCTTCTTTACAATAGTCAGCTACTTTGTTATGGGAGTCATTTCTATGAAAATTCATTTCTCCAAAGCGAAAATATTCTATCTCTTTAACAAACTCTGCTGCCTGCTTTACCCTTGAAAACTTATAGCTTCCAAGTAAGAAAGGTATTGCAGGGTACGTTGCCTTCTTATGTTCAAACAAAAAATTGCCTACTCCATCAATGTACAGCTGTCTGACTGCCTCCTTGTGGAGTACATAATCTGTAGCATATTTTGGGAGTAGAGAAGGAGCTCTAGAGCCACCACACATCCTTATATATAATCCATCCTCCGTCAAATAATAATCCCCAAACTCTTGTATGACTTTAAATGCCTCTTCAGACATGCAATTACATTCAGTCAAGAAAATTAGAGTATATAAGGGCATAATGAAATGCTCACAAATTTCCCTATAATAATTGTAATACTTATGTGCCCACAACAATTTATAGGCTGCGTATACTGGGGTTCTGTCCTTCTCCTAGTTGCATTTCAAAGCAGGGAAAGTCTGGGTGCACAATATGCAGTCAATTAGAATAGCGCTCATATAAAATTCAGATTTCTTCTGAGATACTCCTCCTAAGGCTGCACTTATACATGTAGCAAGGCTGTTCGACACTATATTGGCCCAGTTGAAGATGGTTCCTTGTGTAGCCACGAAAAAGATAACTAGTATCCAACCTATCTTTAAACTCTTCCCATGTGCTCTACCAAAACTCCCGTTGAGCATCAATGCAATAAACCTGTAGGGAGCACGGAGAGTAGAGGTGTCATATTCTCCGGAAGGTCTGGTTCAAAAATATCTTCCTGGTATCATCATTCTCTTTATAGTTTCTACTAGGCCTAGAGCTACCTCCTTCAACCAACTCTCTGTTAGGTAGACCTGTGGTGAAGGTAAATGGTATGCCATGGAGACATAGGCAGGGTTATATGCAGCATAGCCTTGCTTTGTAGTGTTTTCTAGAATCATTGTCATCACATCTGCCCTGGGCATAATCCATCCTATTACTTCTGAACAGGGAAATAATTCGGGCCTCGTAGCTACTTTCATCAAGGCTGACTTCTTAATGTTAGCATAGATCGTCAGTTCTTCAAACCCAGCATCAGGTACATTCTGGTTTGAGATCATTCTAAATATTTCTCCCCACTTGTAGTCTGGTTCAAATCTAGTGGTGGCTTTGGTGTCTTCATAGATGAACTCTACTTTGGTGATTATTTCTACCTCAGGATCTCCTTTAGCCATCTGAGCTTTCTTCTTCTATCTCTTTGACATGTTGCTGTTATAGCAATCAACCTGTCACAGTCAAACAACATGTTTTAGGCTAACTGAGCTATTAGCAAGTGCTTATAGAAACACACAAGAAAATATACCAATTTATTTACCTCCTCGACATGCATGCTCTTAAAATAAGTTAAACACAGTCTTTATGAATGAAAGATTTAACCAGAAAACACCTGCAAACTGCTTCCTAAAACTTGCCTAAGCTCCACAATCTCAAAAACCTTAATCGACCAAACAACCTCCGTCTCACATAGGTACTTATCAGACTGATTCTACTGCTGGATCTCAACACACTTCTCAATCTCAAAAACTAAACCATGCGTAACAATTGTCTTCGAGAAAAACCCTAATCGACTGAAAAGAAAAACCCTCTCGAGTCCCACGGGATACTGTAACTGCAAGAAAAATGGCTTAATAACCCCTGACCGATCATGAAAAGACCAAGAAAAGGGTGGTGCAGATAGCGAAATGCCTATTTGCACCGTGCCCTAACAACTCGCACCGAAGAAAACACGTCCATAATGCTTCAATGGTATACAGACTCAAACTCCCACAATAATGAGACCTCAAACAGTTAAACCCCCCCCCCCCCTTTCAATGTAAAACATCCATGAAATCACCGTAAGGAGGCAAAAAATTCCTAACCTCCAGAAACCTAACCTCCAACGCACTTAACAGTTCAAAATCAACCAATGCTACCCAAAGTGACAAGGATATGGGTAAACCTACCTGTCAAGAGCAATGCGAGTGACCGAATGAGCTGAAAATCCACGGGTGCAGAGCATAATGAACCAGGTTTTGATAGTTATGTGTGCACGACTTCTCCGGACTACTTCCACAGTGCAAACGACAAATCCAAATGCTAAATGACAAGTCACATGTTTGCACATATATACCCATGACCGGATGGGAAACTATTGGCGGGAAAAAATTAAATCAATTGAAAGAATAAACTAGAGGATCGCCGCAATGGCGGGCATGAACAGAACTACGGACCCGACTATATGTTGAGTTAATCCGATGTCGAAACCACTAAGTTCTACCCTCGGAACCAAAAACTGATCCTTCTCCGCAACATCGGCAATGTACTGTTCTACCATTGTGGGCTATACTATTAGAATGGGTATCGAAACTCGGCAACGCTAAGCTCTAAGGAGTCGGAAAAAGAACATGATGCTTTTGGAACGTCTCAGAACTAGCCTCCCGCAATGTCGGGCGAGATAGACACTATACCCCGGATTACTCCGGTTAAACACCCGACAGTGAATAAAACATTATTGGATATTGGAAGTTGAAAGAAAACAGTTCATCGGAAAAATCTCACACTAAAAGCCGTAACTTTGGAAAATCAAACCCGAGGATAAAAAAACTAGCTCCAATGTATCGGAGAGGGAGTCCAAAGGCACTCGACAGGCTTGATGGTTCTACTTCCGCAACGTCGGAAGGGTAGTCCACTATGCTTCCGATATCGGAAAAGTAGTCGACTAAGCATCCGATATGGAAAAGTGAAAAATACCAAGTTTTCAAGTAAATTCCGAATTCATGGCAACCATGGTAATAACAAAATACTCCTAGGCCAGTTTGAAGAAAAACAAAATAAAAAAGGGGTGCCCTAAAATTGAAAAACTTTTGAGGAAATTGTTGCAACTGCAACAGAATCACAAAATAGTTTGCAGGTGAAATTATACAAAGGCAAGGTAGCACTTGGTTACAGTAAGAAAATAGTTTGTATGGTGGTAAAGAAGAAATAAGAACAATCCATCAACACAGAGCACCTAAGAGATGAATTCTGCATCAACTTTGGAGGGAAATATTGGTGAATACCCGAAACACTAACCAGAGCATAACAACATGAATTCTGAACTATTACACACTTATTCCAAATATGAGGAACACATAATGGCAAGTTTAACAGGAAAGACAGACAGAGAGGAATATAAATAATATATTGTAACTACGAAATATATAGGAATATTTGCGGCAATAGGCCAATATTTGGCTCTGCAATTTTATTAATGATAGATCACAAAATGCATAGCACAAAATCTCACGGGTTCCAACCCTGTCTTCCTCTATTGAGGGTATATTTATAGTGTCATAGGCTCCCGAGACCAACCTCGAAACATAGTAAAAAACAGTTGCAACATGGGAATGAAAATCCTAACAAATGCTGATCTGGCAGATTCGCCATGATCATAAACCAAATAGAAAAAAAACACACTAGAATATGCATGGTAGATCAGTTTGAGAACTTCGACCACTGGAAACCAGGCTCGCTTGACGATAATGACATTTTAGAGCATCTTCGAAGACCTGCAACAGCTTCAAATCTATGCGTGCATATTCACCTACGAAATTAATTATGGACCGTTGATCTTTTAATCAAAACAAAGGTATGGAGTAGGGATGATTTCAAGAACCCCCTAGATTTATATGTATAAAAAATGGGTGAATCTCTCTGATATATAGGAAAATTTGAAGGCGATTTTATCAATAATATAATATGTATATATAAAAAATTTGGCGAATATTTCATTTTATTATATAATGTTGTAAAATCTTGGCGAATCTTTCACTAAGTTATAAGATATTGTAAAATCTTGGAGAATATTTAACTTCATTATAAAAAATTGTAAAAATTGGTGAATCTTTCATTGATTTATAAAATCTTGTAAAAATAGAGGAACAACAACATTAGTCAAATAACATGAATCATATAATCAACAACAGAACATGTAGAGTCACGAGTCACAACTGGAAAATGTCCGTGAAACACAACTGCACTGACTAGATTCAGGGCAAGTGGGGACTCCACTTGTTATCTTATCTCTTAATGGTCCAACGGACATGTGGGGACCTGAATCTTGACAAATCGATAAATTGATATAATCAGACATTATGCTCAATCTTGGCCTCCACTAGCCATTTGTGGTCATGGAGGCTAATACAATTATGCATTGTAATTATGCCCATTGATTATTGCATTAGATGAATGTTGGTCTCGTGCCAATAGGTATCCTATAATCAATGCATAGGAACCCAGTGCATAGACCATTTTTCTTTCACTTAGCTATATAGAGCTCGTTTATTTTTTTGAATAACGATAAGTATTTACAAAGAAAATATAAAATCAACATAAAAGAATCGAAAACTGAAGACAATTAATTCATGCAACTAAAAGTTAATAAAACATCTTTTCTCAAACCATGAATCAATGGAAATTGACTAAACCAATCTTCATTCAATCTAGAACAAAGGGTTAAATCAAGCATCAAATGAGAAGTAGAATCATTCAAGGAAATAACACAATATTTAACCAAAATACACACAAATTTCAAAAATTGACAAAACGCTTCAAACAAAAGCAATAAACAAACCATAAAAAATTATCAAGATATTCGTGCTAAACACCAACATGGTTTCATGTACTTGAATGAGCCCATTCTTTCTTAGTGAAAGTGTTTCCAAATTAGTTATTTATCTTTTAATGTTAGGACACTATCTATGTGAAGAGCTAGCTCCCAGGCCTAGCTTTCTCAAATTTTAGCTTCATTTCCTGTCACATACAAGAAAGAAACAATGTAAGAGATAAATATCAAACCATCAATCTTAAAATAAGTTGCATGAAGGTAATGTATCTCAAATCATCAATGTTACAACAAAAAAATACAATGTAGAATCTATTTTTACCTAAAACACAACCTCAAATTCATATGCAGTGATCACCACTGACCATCAAGGGTACATGGAACACCTAGACCAAAATAATACTCAAGAAGTTTAATAGTATTCAACTTCAGAACATGGTTCTATCACAAGTAAAATTTAGTTATTCAAGTCTACCCTTGAGTAGTATTTAAGTAATACTCAAGCCTACCATTGACCTTCTTCTGTTCAAATTTCAATTCAGATATTTTGTGTATATCCCATTATAAATGACTCTCCCCCTAAGGATCACCTCATCATATTTCTCATGTAAATCCAATGTCGAAAACAAAGACCTTCAATTCTGTCTTCAGGCTGTACAAAAGGATTTCTTCATTGCAATTAATGCATTAGCTCTTCTATCTACTATTTTATTATTGTTCAATAATCCAATACATTCCACAGTAAAGGTGGACCAAACAAAATCCTTCAACTCTGCCTGCTTTTCAGAAGAACTAATAGCTACCCTTAATTATCACATAGGTTATCCTCAAGAATTTTGTTTCACTGATCAAGGAAGTCTTCAAAGAGTCCTTCAATCTGCTACCAACAATCAAAACAGTTCCAAATCATGCTAGAAAACTTAGCGAATAAATTCATAATGTCTGCTTAATTTTTTTTCCAGTTCTGCTATCAATGGTTTAGCTCCCCATGAAGTAGGGCTTCCAAACATTCAATGAAGAAACATGAGATGGAATTTGCACATATAATTCTTCAATTCACTACCTTTTGTTGGTTCATTCTTCATTTGTTCTGCTCCCCTTGAGGTTGTTGTTTCTCTTTACCTGTCATTCTATCTACTTCTCCTAAGCTTGTCGTTAGTCCTCTGAGTTGTGATTTTTGCTTCAGAATGTCATTGAATTGTCAAAATCTTTCTTCATACATCATCGGTCTTTGCTTCTGTTTGTTGGAAAGATATACTTATATAACTCTGACATTTATTTAGATCCTCTTTGCATTTATAACATTCATTCTTTTTGAAGGTTCCTTCTATTTGGCATGAGCTGGTTGTTGATTGTTGGTTCTTGTCCTGCATCATCCAGCCAAAACTGTTGTCAGGTTGGATGTGGTTTTTCCACCTTTCAAGCAAGGGCTGGGTGTTTTATTTTTTTCACTCATTGTTGTTGAACCTTGAGGTGTTATAGAATATGGTGTTGGTGACTTCTGAAGAGTTCTAGAATTTGGTGGAATCCCATCACTCAACCTTAATATCCACTCCTCAACATGAATTCCTTGACAGAAGGACTGCCAGTAAAACAACTCACAACAGGTCTCTTGGCATAATGCTTATTTAATCTTGCTTTCGCATCTTCTACCTCCATATATGTGGAAATTCTCTTTCCATGCACATTTGTCTGAGAACTCAACATTGCAGAACCTCGAGGAGAACTTGCATTCTTGTTGGGAGTGGTGATTTGGGCATACCTACTAGTATCTATTTGACCTTGTTTCTTGGTAGGAGATACCTTATCTCCCTGGTTACATAGGGGCACTTTGCTACATTTCCAGCAGTGACATTGGAAGGAACCTTCTAAAATTTCTTGTTCTCTGATATTTCACAAAGATTCTTGAAATTCTCAGAAAATCCTTTTCCTATCTTCCTTTCATCCTTTGGAACTTTTTTAGAATTTGAACCTAGGAAAAAACCGTGATTCTTCTCTAAAAGTGTTAAGCATGGAGATATGTTCTCCTTTCCATCAAATCTTCTAGAAGAATATCCATCTCTTTTTCAATCCATAGACACATTTATTTTCTTTTGGTTCAATTGCCAGCCAATGTTATCTTTATTCCCTTCAAACTTGTGTTCTTTGAGACAACCTATCTTGCTAGGAGTGCTTCTTAACTGAGGCCCAGATGACCCAGATTTATTTTGAATATGAGGGCTTGTCCCACTGGCAATGCTCTTTGTCTTCATTTTTTCATTCTGTTTCTTAAATCTTGGTGGGATTTCGAACTATATTGAAGAAATTTATCAGAGACAACCCTTCCTTTTTTTCTCTTCTCAGAACTCCCTTCTCGAGGACCATTCCTTGTCTCTATCTTATTTGCAGTTCTCATTGGTGTGTTTTTTTCACTGGATTTGTGTTGATTACCAACTACTTTGGATAGTGTCTCACAAGCATTTTGCAATTTAAATTCTGTTAGTTTTTGTGTAAGACGAAAGATTTCCTTCTTTGACACTCCAATTCCCAAATCATTGCAATCATTTTTCACAAGGGCTTCATCTTTACCTCCAATTTCTTTGTGTTCAATTGCAGAATCATTGTTTGTGGCATCTACAACATTTTAGGAAGTAGAGTCTCCCATGCACAACATAACTTTATTTGAATATGGAAGGCCTTTTCCTTCAGTACACACAACAAGGGCCTTTCTCTTTGTCATGGATGTTGGACCCTGTACTGCAATGAGAATGTAACAGGTGTTAGCTGTGGAATCAACACTGAATTCTCATTCTCCTGCAAGGAATCGATATCCTCTCCCTTGTCTTGGCCTTTATTAGCAATATTTGTTACAGTAGGATTGGAAACCTTGTTAGCTCCACTCTCTACATCACCTTCTTTGCCTTATTTTATAGAGTTGACATATTCTATTGAAGATTCTCTGCAGTAAATAGCATTACTCCACACAAATCTACAATTTTTCATTTTCAACAGTGATGGACACTAGATCTTGATTTTCAATGTGTTAGGTTTTCTCTCCATAAATGTAAATGTCATTGGTGTTGCTATCTCTATCATCTTTGGAACAACTTCTCCTTGAGATTTGAAACTTGGCTGAGATCTTCTCCAAAAATATCTCTCTTTGTACTTTAAGACTGCCATATACTACTGTTGTTTATGATCCCTTTGAGGTCTGAAAAATAACTTTTATGGTTGTCATCAAGTTGTCCTTAATATGCCTTTATAACATGTGTACAAATATTCCTATGACTGTCATATAACATCCCAAATAGTGCTTCTAAATAACTTAACAATACTTCAAATGTCATGGACTGCTATTCTCAAGTCTATGTCATGGAATCGCTTCATGTCACAAAGATATATATTCCCTTGCTCCATGTGGGTAAAAGTTCCATGACAAATATAAAAAAACAATTGAACGCTATAGTGATAGAGTGACTTGGGATTATTTGGGAGATTTTTAGTTTATGCATTGACACTTTTCAAGTACACTAACAATGAATCCCTTTCCATATCACAAAATAAAGCTTTGAGATAAATATAGTTAAGGTAAAGATGGTGATTCTGTTATATGCATGGATTCAAAATGATGGGAAGGGTGTGCTGCCAATTGTTATGTTCCCACTCATCATTATTGCATATGACTCTCAATACAATCGCCATTTAAGAAACTAATTTATAGGAATTGATCTGATTGAATAGGTAATGAGACAAATATATTTTGAGAAAGAGCAACATCTTATTTTTATCCTAAAGAGAGGTACTATGTTCATCGAGAGTTGAGTTTGCATTTTCTGAAATTAGCACAAATTACTTATACCATGTTAAATTTTGAAATCAAAAGAGAAATTGCAAGATGTATGCTTTAAGTGAACATAGTATCATTGAAAACATAGCACAATATTTCAGCTTTTCTCATTTAAAATTAATTCATTTTATAAGATGAAATTCTAGAGTTTATGTGAAGGATAAAGTGGCACATATGATAGATTACAAGCAACATATTCTTCATTCATAAGTAAGTGGGACAACACATGAATTGAGGTGTTGATCTCTATCCACATACCTGATCTTCAAACTTCTAAATATAGAATTTGGTTCCTCAATCAAAGCATGGCTTCATCATTCGAACAACATAAAGGTAGCAGTTGAAGACAAAGCAAGAGGGAGGGAATTTGTTGGCAGTGAGAGACTGGGTTTTGGTTATGGGCCTTGGGCTAGTGTAAATTCTCATATTTAAGAAAAATTCCAGGGGATGGTTTGCATTTAGCTTCTCATTATTTTCATATATGTTCTTTCTATACATTAATGTAATTTTGCAATCCAGAGTCTTTTCTATAATCAAAGATTGACAAAGGCCAGACTGTGCAATGGTTTTCTTTTGTCATTTATGTCTTTGTGTAAAGTATTTATCCAAATACAGGGTATGCTGTAAGAATTTCAAAGATTGACTCTTTTTGTACCTTTGATATACGAGAGTTTGAAATTGTTCATTTGATTACTTTAATTAAGTGGCATATTGTTGGATCATTATTCTAATGCACAGTAATTCATTTGCATGTCAAGGATACTTGATCATTCCACAATCTCTTAATTTGTACCTGACGTTTCTTCATTTTAAGTTAGCAAATATTTCCTTACTCATTTCCAGGACAAATATATATATGTTCTTCTTAACGACTTCCACAAAATCTTAATTTATCCCATGCTTTTTCATCTTAAACTAGCAAGGATTCCTTACTCATTGCCAGGAAAAATATTTATACGTTCTTCTTAACTTCTTTTGCACCTACCATTTTCAATTATTGTTCTCTACACATCAAAACTCTAGTTCCCATTAGAAAGGCCTTCAATACGAGGGTTTTTAACTTTTGAAGATATTCCAGATTCAATTTCTATTTACCTAAACTTGTCATTCTTTCCATTGAATGTTGCGAGCTGTTGTGGTCTGGAAAGGCCTTCAGTATGAGGGTTTTACTTTGATTTTATTCTAGAATCTAATTTTATTTACCTAAACTTGTCATTATTTCCATTGAATGTTGTGAGATGCTGCTTCCTGAGTTGTTGTTGTAGTGATAGTGAGCAGCCAACTCTCTGATAATCACCGATGGTTACCATTTGGCCCAAGAGCCTCGACAAAGTTCATAAGTACCCAATAACATCTCGAGTAACAATAGAGGGCATAATTTCAAAGTCCATCTGTCCTCTTAATACTTGGGATTCCCACTATAAATCGACATGTTCAACTACTATGGTTCTCCCTATGTTGTTAGGTATTGGGTTACGACAAACTAAAAACAATTGAGACAATCTCTAAGTCACTCTTTCTTTTATAAATGTATATACAATTATGCAAAAAAAAACAATATTAATGTTTGTTTTTAATTATCCATGTTCTTTTTATATTAATTATCTATTTAAGATAAATATTTGGACATATAGTTTACAACATGTTCTTGTTAAAGAGACTGTTAATGGTTTGCTACATAACAAATATTTTAGTTTATCTAGATATTCTTTTTGATGTGTTTCCATGCCTTGGCAGTTCATTTTTGGGTGTCATTCTAGTAGGTTTTCCATGTATTCCTTTTCCAGAGATAAAATATTAGTTATTTGCTTCGTGGTGATAACCTGACACACACACATCATTTATTGAATATAATTAAAAAAATGTATAAAAGAAAACTACTTTGAAAGGACTGCACATTTTAGAAATGAGATTCAAACAATGGGGGTTTGAAGTTTCAATCTATGAGTTTTAAGGTTTTGATGACAAGCTCAAGTTCCATTGATACGTATTTATGAAACATCAAACTTCCATTTAGGCTTCAACAATGACAAAAACCCTCAACAAGGCTTGTCCCCCAAGTTATTAAAAATAAAATGAAAAAACATGGAAAATAAGCATACTACTAAAATCTGAAATCTCTATACATATATTTGCAAATTTGTTAGTACTTACAATTCAAAATTCTCTTATAAACTGGCATATCTTGTAAACCAAATACTTCAATGGATGGAAGATAGTCCAAGGCCCTTGAGAGCATCGACAATGCCAAGTTTTTAGTCCCCATGGTAACAAGTATGAGTGGGTTTTAGAGTTCTCAATGTTCTTTGCAAGTCTGAATTTAGAATCCAGTGCAAATGCAACAAAACATTAGCAAATTCATGATGTCTAAGTACCCATGAGTTTAAAACTTCAAGTCTTTAAGCATATTCAACATGGAAAATAAGCATACTACTAAAATCTGAAATCTCTATACATATATTTGCAAATTTGTTGGTACTTACAATTCAAAATTCTCTAATAAATTGGCATAATCTGTAAACTGAATACTTCAATGGATGGAAGATAGTTCAAGGCTCTCGAGAGTAGCAACAATGCCAGGTTTTTAGTGCCCATGGTAACACGTATGAGTGGGTTTTAGAGTTCTTAATGTTCTCTACAAGTCTGAATTTAGAACCTAGTGCACATGCAATAGAAAATTAGCAAATTCATGATGTCTAAGTACCCATGAGTTCAAAACTTCAAGTCTTCAATCATATTCAACATGGAAAATAAGAATACTACTAAAATCTGAAATCTCTATACATATATTTGCAAATTTGTTGGTACTTACAATTAAAAAATCTCTAATAAACTGACATATCTTATAAACCAAATAATTAAATGGATTGAAGATCGTCCAAGGACCTCGAGAGAAACGACAATGCCAGGTTTTTAGTGCCCATGGTAACAAGTATGAGTGGGTTTTAGAGTTCTCAACGTTCTCTGCAAGTCTGAATTTAGAACCCAATGCACATGCAACAGAGCATTAGCAAAGTCATGATGTCTAGGTAACCATGAGTTCAAAACTTCAAGTATTCAAGCATATGCTTATGACTATTGGGTTTTTGCTAAGAAAATAGGACAAAAACATAAACAAAATGTACGTTTGATATTTTCAAAAATAAATAGAGATCCTTGGATTTCAACCATCCTACAAATGACATTATAGTAGCAATCCCATGAAAGAGTCTTAAAATAAAAAAATTAATCCCTAATTATTGATTCCATTTTGGCCTCAAACCCACTCAATTCATTTATTGAATCCATCTGGGTTTAATTCTTTCATATTGTCAAAAACATGGTTTTCACAGAAGTTTCAAACTCAATCAAGGGAGAAGAGTTGCCATGAAATAGGAACATATCATGCAACCCAACATGGATCAAGGATATTTCAATTGATAATTGAAAAAAAAAATACTCTTAATCCTCCATCTTCAACACATCTAGTAGTTTGTACATTACCATTATATTTCAACAACTTATACATCAAACCATAAATTTATACAAAACTATCAAATAATACCAAGTTGAAAAATATGATGTATCACCAACCAAGTCCTCTAACAAAATAGGATGCCAAAATTGATGTGGGTGTACAAAAGAACAATCCTTCAAATATTCAAAATCAAATTTAGGAAAACAAATGGAATGTGATATAAAAATGTAGGTTGGAAATTTCAAACCCGCCTTCATCCAAATCGTAACATTAGTAAATTGATCTCACTAGGTTTGGTGAAAGTTGAACTTAAGAAGATTGAAGCTGGAATGGAGCCATACATAAGAACTACTAGGTTCCCCATTATACAAAATCTTCACTTGGCGCAATAGATCTAGAGATGTATGCAAAGGGAAAAGATACCGTTCCAAGTGTAAAATGATGGACCTATAACTGCATTTCAAATACTAGGTGTAGAACAAGGTGGGCAGAGAAAAGCCATTATAAAACTAATTTAAACCCATCAATTGAGTTGGAGAAACTTGCATTGGCAGTTAAGAACTTACAAGATTAAGGAAAAATCTCATCAAGTATTGAAAAAATGTGGAATGGATTAAAGAAGTGGGAAAAATGTATGAATGATTCATAAATGACATTTTAGAAGCAAGGAAAAATGGATGAATGAATCATAAATGACATTTTAAATAAACATATTTGAAAATTAATAAATCATGGATAAATTTTAATATCGTATATGGGATAGAAATCTAGAATTGGATCTAATGGTTGAGAATCCACTCATTGCAAGTACAAGAAGTGTTATAGGAAGAACCATCCAAATTCATACAAAATGGTATAATGTTCACTATTCATAGGCAATAAGATCATTAACAGAGATATGATGAAAAAACACAATCCACCTGATAATGCCTGGCCAATGAGGATTGGAATATTTATGGTCTTAATTGAGCACTGCTTAGGGTAGGTCATGAAAGGTCCTACCTCATCTATGCATAGGATCCACAGGCCTTTTTTGGCTTACTAACCAAGATCACGATGCTATTTTATGCAATCCTATCTTGATTTTGTGATCATTTCGGTGGCTGCCTAATACTTCTGCCATTGAGTGTGTATGTCCTTCAAAGATCCAAGTATTATGCTTTCTTATTTGATAATCCTTGTCTATATAGAGGCTACGTGTGTTGGAGGCTCAATCCTTGATGAAGTCGCATGAACAATTTGTTTGTGTTTTGTATTCTACACCCAAGAAAAACACTAATAGAAGTAGTGTGCTTGTTGGTTTTCCTATGCCACATTTTTATAGTATGTTGATTTTCCAATGTTATATTTAGTATTTATCCTTTGAACCCCATCATCCCCCCTAGTCACCTCCCCTAAAAAAAGAGGTATCAGCCCTGGTTTCATGCATCCATTTCAATAGATTGAAAGAGGTTGGGACTTTGAACTTTGAAGAATTTATACTAAAATTATGCTACCAAGATGAACAAACCTTATTAAATATGGTCTTTTCAAATCCAATTTAAATAGCAATCCATTGTGTCCATTCCACTAAATAGTAAATACCTAACTCAAAAATGGAGATGGTACCAAATATCAAATAACATTTTTCACCAAGCCTCATTGAAGAGCACAAATGATGTCTCAACTTTTAATTTAGGGCCAGGGAAAGTATCCAATGATGAGAAAATTTGTTGACTATGATTTTTGGAATGAGATTGAGCTTCTTATGATAATAATTCTAATTATAAGAGCATACCCATTCTTTATCATTAATATAGGAAAGGATCATGATAGACAGACAAATAGAAGCAAACAACTTTGTTCAAGAAATAGGAATCCTTCAAACTAAATTCTATGGAATTGGTTTGAAACATAACCCAAGGTAAATAAATAAATGGGCCAACTATATGGCTAAATTGGACATCCCCTTATCCCAAACAAAGATACTAAATGAACATATTGATGGAACCAAAGAAGAATAATGGTTAAAGATATTTGTGGTACCTGACAGCAGCCTTTAGGAAATGGATGCCATGATTAAGCAAACTTCTGACATGATTATATAAGTACTAAAACTTGCACATGGATGATAATGCGGCCAAGAGAAAAGTTGTTTAGATTATGAAAATTGCATCATTTTCATGCTTTCAAGTTTCAACTCAGGCCTGTTACAAGGGAGTTGGGAAGAAGATTTTAGACTAAAGAAAAATGGCGATGAATGAGAGGACCAGAAGCACTGATGGGACATTATGGTAGATGGAGGAAAAGGGCCAAAGAGAATACTGCTCCTCTTCCAACCCACCAAATCCACAATGCCAACTTCTTCTCTATGTATCTTCCATGTGACATTTCCTTTCTTTATGTAGTACTAAGATAAAAAATGAAAATGAAAATACCAAATTCCCATTGAACAAGGAAAAATGTCTATGTTCCAGAAAGGAAGATACACAAGGAAGTGTGCATGAAAATGAATGTGATGGGAAATATAGCTCAATTCATAGAGGTAGAGTGGACAATTTGAAAATATTTCATAGTCTTGTGGTTTAGCTTAGCTATAGGAAATCAAGGAGATATAATGGAACATAATGCAATAATGGAGTAACTTCCAGTTCAAATGTAAAATATTGGTAGATTAATGTGTGAAAACTGCAAAGCATGCAAATGGAGATGAATGCCATGGATACCTTTATGTTTAAGAAAATCAAGTTAAAATCAAGATGGATATATTCTGCTAATATCTTAGGAGCTTCATCTAGAAGGTGGGAATAAAGAAAATGAAAGCCACTGCCAGGCAAGATCAAGCTCATCAATCCATGGTTTATTTACCTATAAAATACCAGCTTTTGTAATTCAAGCTTGATAGTTTTTGTGTGTGTATGTTCATGTTCTGTAGATTCACATTGGAACCATTGGTATCTCCATAGTTATAGTGCATATGAAATCCCTCTATATCTAATTCACGTGACACTAGGACACCAGGACACAGATGTGTGTGTGTCTTGAATATAATATAGACACAGGGAAATAAAATATAAACACAAAAATGTAAGTTTTTTTAACATAAAAATATAACTAAAATGCAGCAAGCACAAAAAATAAAACAGAGATCATACAATACATAACTATGAATTGTATTTCTCTAGATCCACCTTCATCTGATATGATGATTAGTAATGCATATCTCTTTACATGTGCGAGGCAGTGACACTAAAACAACAAAACTTGCAGGCTACTTTCTAGGTCTCACCCCATCAAATTGATTAGCAATTTAGCACCTTTTTCAACCCTATTTCGACACTTGGTGGTGCTAAGAGACAAAAATATCTTCTGATGGATAGCAAATCCAACATCAGGTCTTTGATACCACGCAGAGCATCTCATCCCAAAGCTGATTGGGCCATTCCCATAGAAACTAGGCACAAATATTGTTCTCTTCACATATTCAATAAACAACCCTACCAGCGCTAGAGTTGTATCATGAGATTCCTTTCTGTGGCATCAAGTATTAGTAGAGGGTCTACTCGTGTTTCCTGGATGCCTCCCAGAATCATCCAGCCATGTCCTCTAGCCCTCAACAGTCCCCATACATCTTCCTTTGAATTTTTATTAAATTATAAACTTTGTATGGCAAAAAAGGAGATCAGGACACCTTACCTTTATAGAGGCTTCACTTATGCAACCATCTGATTTATCTCTAAGAGACTGTGGGATTTAACCTAAAATTATTCCACACAAACTTGATCCACTATTGCTGTCTGAACATGGCAAAACTTGGCGCCCTTCAACATCCTGTCTAACTGGCATTCCTGCTGAACTTCCTTCCATGTTATCAGAACCTCTATGTATCTTGAAATAATCTTGGGAAGTGCTATAATGTGAACTTAGAAGAATCTATTAATGTGCATCATGCATAAAAAAAAATCGATTCCAATTGATCTTAGCAGCCAATCTTTTACATAGATATGAGGAGACTCCAATCTCCAAACTTTATGGGCACCAACTCAAACGAGGCTACAACTCCCTGGATCTCCTGCACCAGCAAGAAGAAGGATACAACCTTCTATACACAAGCTCCAACTCATGTTATACACTTCAATGGAGAGAGGCTCCAACCTCTCACAAGTATCAGCACTAACTGAGTTAGAAGCTCCAACTTCTCTTACTTTTCCACTGACTAGTGAAGGTTTTTATCTTCTTGGAAAAAGATCCCACTTCTGCACAGTGCACAAAATGATGATGGTAATGACAACCTTTGTGAGTCTGTCAGCTTCAGTCTCTTCTCAACTCTTCACTACTCTTCCTCCAATGTTTCTGTTATATCACTATCACAGTCAATTAACTTTCTTTTGCATTTTCTCAAACTCCGTCTCTTCTATTATACGCTTCTATTTAGTTGTTACTTAGGGTTTCTTGTTGTAGCAATATGCTTAGTTACTATCAGGTGTACAAGGTACAATCATACAACCCATTACATGCTAGTCATCACCATGGAAAATCCTTAATAAATCCATGCACAGATCATACTGCAAGCCAATGTAGATCTGCCCCTTGATATTTTGTTTCTATTGAGACTCAAGAGTTTAGGGCTTATCGTTGTTGGTTCAACAATGGTCATATTGCATGGCTAAGGGCATAAGAATACTCTCTTTACCATAGAGTGGAACACCATACATACCTCAATCATAATACTATTTAGCCATCATCAAAGGAGTATGCCAAATTTGATAAAAAAAATTCCAAAAGCCTTAACCTCAGTCTGCACTCTTCATATCAAATTTTGGACTGTAGCAGTCACTGTACCTTCAACCTCTTCCTTCCCTCCCTGCTCCTTGGCCTTCAGTTTCTAGTCTGATCTTCTGCCCATAATATCATTGTTCCTTGGCTTGCTTATTGGACAGTCACATCAGTTTGAAGGGGTTTTGGGGGCACAATTTGAGTGGAGAGACACCAAGGAAAAGTGACACCCCATGCTTCCTTCATTTCTACTGTGAATTGTTTGGAAGGAGTTCAAAGTAGACTGCCGGGAGTTTCCTTTTACTTTTACCAGCTGCCATACTCAGACAATCATGACACTTTAAGAAGCTTTCTCATCAATGAAAGGGAGTTGTTGTTACATTTAAACCTACAGGTTAGACAAGGGGTTTAAATATGATTTACTTGTATTTGTTACAGTCATTAAAATATTCATATTATCTTCATTCAAACTGCTGTTATATTTATTACAAGATTGTTGTTGTTTATCCATACTATGGGATTGCCTTTCTGGATTTAATGCACATGAATACTTTCAAACTTATTATGAAACTATTGCGCCACTGAGATCTAAAGCAAACCATCAAATTAAACTACAAACCCAACAAATAAGCAGACCTATTCAGATTAGCAGTAAGAAAGAAATCATAGTGGTATTCAAGCAGTCAATTGGAAAAGTGTTTGACAGAAGTCCTCAACCAAAGAAACTCCACAGTTAACAAAAAATCAGGTAGTTTTAGCAAGGGTCTTTACACAGGATCTCATTTTTACTAAGGTCATCAAATATGACATTTATGGAAAGACTACACCAAAAACAACTAAATATGGGTCTAGAGGGATCAAGAACAATTGCTAGTAGAGAAAAAGGAAACGCCATAGAATTATAGTATAATGGAAGAAATTGAAGGCATTTTGGAATCCTCAAGGGAATAAGAAATCACTATAAAAGTAAAATTTGAGGGTAGCATGAGCGCTAGAAAAGAACAAAAAATGACAATAGCAAGAACATGACCTCAAAGTAGTTAAGTGTAGAAGAAAGTTTAATGAGGGAATCGTCATGTGGGTCGTCCAAAATAGGTATGCTTAAAAATAATACTAATCCCTACTCTTAGTCATTAATGAAGCTGGATAGTTTAGTAGAAAATCTTTCTAGGACCTTCCACACCCAATTTCTCTTATGGCTAAGGATTCAAACTGCATAGAAAAATTTGATGTCCTCAAAAACCTTAAATATTTGGAAGAGTTTCCTAAAGGACTTTCCTTGATAAACAAATCACATGGGAGACAGAATTCTAAAGTTGCATCTGTAGTGAGCAGTTCATTTGAAGAGGTTGAGGAAATTGAACGAAAAAGAGGAAGGGAAAAAATATGTCTGTTATAAATTATGACCCAAAATGGAAAAATCTCAAAAACAAGACTCAGGGATAGAGGGAGGTTTAGCCTTGAACCCCAAACAACCCTCTACAATATGTAGGAAGTGTTACCTATCATTTAGTACAAGAAGTAAAAAAGGAAGTCGAGGGAAACAACTGACTATCAAGGGGGGCCTTAAAGAGGGTGTGCCTCAGAGAGGGTTAATCCATGAAAATTCTCCCCTTGAATGTGAGAGGGGTAAAAAGTGCCCATAAGAATCCAACCCTCAAAAGATCATTTTCCATTTACAAACCAGGGGTAATAATGATCCAAAATATCGTGTGTAGGGGCTCCAAAGCAAACACTATACTATCATCCTATTTAGCAAATTGGTCCTTTTGTTCTCTAAACTAAGTAGGAAGATCAAGACATAACCTAACTAAATGGAATAAATCTACGGCACTTATAAATTCATCATTTATATCTACAATTATACAGATTGAACTAAAATCCAAACCATATGGAGATGGAGAGGTGTTCTAGAACAATTCCAAAGTTTATGTAGTGGTCAAATTATAAGGTCATCCTAGGGTGTGATTGGAGAATTATGTGGGGAAATCACCAAACAAGAGGCAATGGTAGATTATTTATCTCATATGTTTGAAGATTTAGGGATATGTGAGGTGAAACCTATTATCTTGACTCCAACAGGGAGGAACTATGGAAAACAAAGGAATGGGCATTGAAGAGTTTAGATAGGTTTTTGGTAGATTAAAATATTTTTAAGGATGTGGAAGACTGAAAGTATATGGTTTTACCTCAAGCATACTTACCGCAAATTCAAGGATTTAGCACTGGCTCTATGAAAAAAATCAAAGAGATGGTGACTAATTGGTGCTAAAACTGGTTATCTAAAGGAGGCAAGGTAACTTTGGTCAAATTAGTTTTGGAGGGGATATTAATTCAATGGAATTTGTAGATTTACATATCAAAAGGAATGATAGGAAAAACTAGAAAAAAGTGCTTTAGCTTCCTATGAAAGGAATGTCAGGAAAAACTACAAAAAATTGCTTTAGCCTTCTATGGATAGGAAAAAAAGAAAGGGAAGGAATACCATTGTTTAAGTTGGAAAAATTGGCAAAACCAAGAGGGGAGGGGTTAAAGAATATCCAACTGTTTGAACAAGATTTAGATAACAAAAAGTCTATGGAGAATGAGAAGGAATGAAGGCTTATAGGGAGAAGTGATGAAAGAAAAGTATATAACTCTTGGGTCAATGGAGAATTTGATTAGAAATGAAGGCAAGGATTTTGGAGGGGCCTCAATTCTCAAAAACACATTAGTGAAATCTTCTCTATTCCTCAAAGAATGGTTGGCCTAGAATATTGGGAAAAAGGAAAATGGTTGACCTAGAAGACTGGGAAAGGAGATAGAGTGAGAATTGGGGAGGGCCCATGGATGGGTTGTAAAGGAAATTATAGGCTATCATTATCTTTAACAACTACACCTGGAGAATAGACGCATAGTGGATGCAGGAAACCTTTTGTCTAACTCCATATGAAACCAAGGATGGAAAACAACCATACAGTTAGATCTATAAGGTGAAGAGGAAAAGGAAAGGAATAAACTTATTTCAAGCCTTAAACTTGGTGCTATTAGACTAAGTGAGAAGGAGGATGAAATTATTTGGTCAGAAAACAAGGCTACAAAAAATTATATAGCAAAACTAGGCTATGATGTCAAAAACAGAGAGAATAAAGAGGAGGAAAGAGATAGTGGAAATATTTACAGAAGCTCAAAATCCCCTCTAAAAACTAGGATGTTGGCATTATCAAACAAGATTCTAACCTAGGAAATTTGCAAAATTAGAACATGGCAGGGGCTTGGTTGGCGTATTCTATGCAATAAAGATGATGAATCTAACTTTGAACTAACTACTAGGAAAGGAAAATGGAAAAGGGAGATTGTATTTGATTGTTTCAAGACTCGAGCAATTGTATAGGGATAAAATTTAAAGTAGTAAGAAAAACATAAATCCTTGACTTGAACAATTGCATGGGCCCTATGGTTGGTGAGAAATGATGACATTTCAAAGCAAGGAAATCCATAT
Source organism: Pseudotsuga menziesii (assembly GCA_001517045.1). Classification (NCBI taxonomy): domain Eukaryota; kingdom Viridiplantae; phylum Streptophyta; class Pinopsida; order Pinales; family Pinaceae; genus Pseudotsuga; species Pseudotsuga menziesii. The sequence goes on from LPNX010122344.1 coordinate 448,281, forward strand.
AATTCAAATATACCATCAAATTATATATATGGAGTCCTATATGATAATGTAGGAATTATAAAAAATCCTAATATTGACAAATCAAAGGCAGAAATTCACTTCGATGGAGCCTGTCAATAGATTCCTGGTGTCTGTGGGGTGGGAGGATTGTTCTACTACGTGAAATTGCCTCATATTTCGAATCAACTATTGGAGGGTACAAACATTAGAGCTGAACTTTATGCTCAACTCATTGATGTTAAACATTGTATCTAAGAAATTTCTTAATGCCCTTCAAATTTTGGGGAATCCAAGATCATTGCAGAATAGGCAAAAGAATATTACAATCTAGAAAACTTATTACTGCTCCTGATTCTTGATCATGGATTGAATTAAAGAGGTCATATTTAAATTTGTATGTCTCCTTTCAGCATGTTTATAAACAATAAAGAAGATGAGCACTCAAAGTAACTATGAACTTTCAAGTAGGAATGCTAATTGTCGTTGAAGAAATGAATGGAGCCTTAATCTCAGTCAAAATGCTTTCCCTTTTTTACTAGTTTGTAGATCTGGTGAAGGGATTTATTATATGAAAGAATAGTTTTCATGCTAGAATTTGGAACTTCCTAAAAGAAGTTAGAATTGTTTTTGTATGTTTTGAATATTGTCTGTATTTAGGCCAACAATCTATGCCTCGTAATTCTGTAAGATTATTTAATAAATAGGACATTTCCATTAGTGTTGATTTAGCAGTTTTGGTAAAATTGGAGGATGCAATAGAACCTGCAAAGTTTGTTTGGAGTATTGGAAAGACTATTGTTTTAATTTCTTCCTAAAAGATCAAATATATGCTTGTTTTCTAGGAATATAACTATATAACTATATAACTATATAACTATATATATAACTATATATATAACTATATATATAACTATATAACAGAGACCAAAAACCTTTAGCAGAGATAAGTATATTTTACGCAAAGACAAAAAATCATAAACTCAAAATATGAAAGGAGGAAGGAGAACAATTGTACTTTAAATAAGGATGATTGCACTAAACCATATTATATAATTATCCCATCTTATTTTTTTAAACATATTATATAATTATGTAGCACTAAACCATACATACCTTCTCCTTTGCATGCACCCAGTGCAACTGTGGAATATGCGTCAGCTGGATTGTATGGGCCAGCCATAATTTCTCCACCCACTAAGTCTAGCAAACACAAAACCATAAAATATAGTGAGAAATATTTAGTATACACCAAAAATTCCATGAGAAATATTAACTTTAGATAGTAAAATCTTATGAGAAATCTTAAGAAGACACTACAAATATCATGATAACTCTTAAACATGAACTATAAATGACTAAATAAATATTAAACAAAGACCAAAAATTATAGGCAGAAGTACATCCTATTCAGAGACCAAAAACTATATTCAGAAGTAAATACGTCCTATGCGAAGACCAAAAATATTAAACCCTAAATAAATCAGGACGGAGGATAACAATTGTATTTGAAATGGAAGGACTATAAGAGTTTTGAGCAAAAAGAGGACTCACCTTCTGCCCTTTTCACACAACAACGCTCCTCCTCCACTTTTATTCACCTGCATTGCCTTAAAGGCATGATAAAATTATGTAGCATAAATGAGTTAAATTAAACCATGGATACCTTCTACTTCGCCCTCCCCTACCCCCTAAACCTGTAAAAGGAAGGAGATTAACATTGTTTGAAATGAACTCTAAATTTTAAAACAAAAACACGATATAAGTTATACAGAAAATGAGATATGTTAAACCCAAACATCTCGTCTCATTGATCTTCGCCTACGCCCACTGCACATGTGAATCTAATCACCTGGGTTGTTTTGACCTCCTTTAATTTCCTCACCATTAAACCCCTCTGCTGCCCTCTAAACTTGTAATATTTGTATCAGATGGGTTGTTAGAGCCGCACTTAAATAATAATAAATTATAAAGATGTTAAACAGAGATAGAAATGGTAAACACTAAATTGTTAAGGGGAAAGGAGATTAAAAATGTTTGAAATGAAAATAATAACATAGGTTCACTCTTTTACTCTAAATATATATAAGCACATCATAATTTATTCAGAAAATGATATATATTAAACCAAAACATACCGTGTCCTTGATCTTCGCCTCTTTGGAAGCTCTTCCGCTGGAACCGTATGAATGGTGATATTCATGATGGAGAAGAAAAAAATCGTAGGATTTATTGAAAATGAGAGCTCAGCAACAGGGTGATAATAGTGTCAGTCTCTATGGAGAGCTTAGTATTTCACTAATATCCCAACCTTGCTTTAACTTTGACCTCATGTGAGCCTGTGGTACCTGAGTAGCATACAACTGATGGGACGGGCATATTTATGCATAACTTAATGACGGGGTAGCCTCCGCACAGTGCAACTGTGAATTTGATCAGTTGGGATATTTCTATCTGCCTAATTTTCTCACCATTAAACCCATATAAAAAAAGATACACAATGAAAACCATAGACCCATTAAACCCAGAGCTTGAAAATCCGTGAAAGAAATCATGATACGTAAGTGAATAGGATAAACAATATACCAAAATAGAAATTAGCATGGCCATGCTAAGAAAAATACAGAAGCTAGCAAGAAACAAAAACACCAAAGAGAATTGCAACGACTTTAAGAAACACAGAAAAACACGGCAAACACAAAATTCAACTATGCCCATCTTTCATGGCCAACGAAAGTCCTCAAAATAAAACCCATCAAATCACATCATATCAAACCCATGAAATCAAACCTTGTCCTACATCCATGGAGGATGAAGACCGCCACAGCCATGACCACCACCACATGGAACCAAACCATGTCCAGCATCCAAACCCTATCTGTCCTGCATCCTTGGTCAACCAAGGAAAACACCACCTGAAATCAAATGTTGTCCTGCATCCATGGCCTAGCTACCACCTGAAACTGAACGTTGTCCTGCATCCATGAGCCTGCAAATTAGGGACGCCCTGAGACAAGTTTACCCAAAGATCCATAAATAGGGGTGAAATACCAAAATTTTAACTTATCATCCATAAAATCCAGGCGAACCATCTCCATTTCTCCTCCAAAACTAGAAATTCCTGGAGATTTAACCTCTATTATAGAAGAAATCCAGGCGAATGTCACAATTTTCCCCATCGACGGGTGGGCTAAATTCCATTGTATGAATTTTCATAGTTTAATCGTGCAGGCTATTTAATTGGGGAAAATTATATATAAAATAAAAAATGGGCTAATTTATTAAATTAAAAAAACCATTTTAATATTAAAAATTCGCCCACCCTTTTTGGGGAACCCCTTAAAATTTGCCTATGGGCTATAATTTGCCCCTAAAATCATCCCTAATATGGAGACACGTGGGTGAACCTGCTTGATCTGTAAAATTCCGCTAAAATTCTGGAGAATTAAATCAACAAAACTTTGAACTAGCGGAATTTTTCTCGACCGTAGATCTAGATCAACCTTGATCTGAGCCATCGAAACCTGCAGGCCCTTTAAATGATTATGCATATATGGATAACTATTTTCTTCCTGCAAGTAAGGTAAGTAGAATGAATTTCCACCGTAGATATATCCTTGATTAGATCTTCACCATTAAAACATGCACCTCTTTTAAGTGATTCCACAAATATGAATAGTGATTTTCCATGAGCATGTTAGATCAAGGAAATTCACCTCCACTGTTGATCTCCCTTCATCTTCAATCTCAGACATTGAAACATGTAGGCTTTCATGTCCCCACCCCTCTACCAGAGAGAGAATGTGACTTCACAACTATCAAATCTAGGAAAATTTAGCCCCATGAACATAAACATAAAATGCATTGGAATAAAAACATATACAGGTGCATAAGACATGTAAATACAATGGAAGGAAATCATTCATTTCATTCATCATGTTCATATTAATTCATTAACAAATTCATTGCAGAGATTAAATACACAAGAATACTTATCTTGAGAAGAATCTTTCCCTGCAACTAGCTATGTCGCTGCAACGTTCCACCCAACCATAGGCCAGTGTGCTCATCAATATATCAGCAGAATTGCCACCCCCAAGCTAGGAATTGTTCCACAAGAAACTAGGGAACAACAACAGGCTCACACATAGCCAAAACCGTACATCCATAGTCAAGCCAACACACCGTTGGGTTTCATAGACTGTCGAGCCAAGCCAAAAAGGAATTGGGTTTCACAGGCTGCTAAGGCAACAAACAATAACATGGGGTCCTTGGAATTACTCAGCCAAGCCAACAATCACATCCAACACAACTAGCCATCTAATAGATGGGTTCCTTGGACTTAGCCAAGCCAACACAAGGATGCACTTCACAGCAAAATACTGTTTGCTGGGTATGGATAAAAACGTCATGGGAAGCCAAAACAAAAATTGAAACAAGGGAAAACAACCCTCTGATAGCAAACTCGATTTCAGAGATGTCTAGGGCTTCACATGGGTAAAACGACTGCCTTAAACCCCAAAATCATGGTTCTCTTTTGCACATTCACTGAGCAATAACAAAAATAGATTTCTGAGCATGAAGGAATGAGGAGACAACATAAAAACATGGGGGAAACACACAACATGATCCAGCTGCATGTGGGTGGCAAAATGACCTCTCAAAACCTCCAAATCGAGCATCACTGCTACACATTCACTCAACCATACCAAAAACGAAATTCCCAACCATGGAGGAATGGAGAAAATAACCCAATCGTGAGGGAGAATGCCCTAGCTATCTCCAAATGCGTGAGGAATTAAATGGATGGGGGACTAATGGCTTGGACATGCATTTCCAAGCATTTAATTTCCCAAGAATCCAAAAACATGTTTTCCAAAAATGGGTGACTTCCCAAATTCGAATTTGACCTCCATACCTTTCCCATCCCAAGAAAATAACTTCTTTCACCAACTTTAGCTGACTGGGCATAAAAGAAAAAAGGGGTAGTTGACAGCTTTATGGGTTTTCCCCTTGGAATTTGGCTCTTCCCCATTGGCTCAAGGGTTTGAATAATCCCCCCCCCATATTCCTTGTGAAATCACACTGCCCCATCTCTTTCACGTTGCGGCACATAACTAGTTATGGTATTTTTATTAATTTACATTTTACATGATATCTCAAAAATGTATTGTTCCTGGCTAGCACATAAACCTTCAACACTGATTTTTAATCACTGTACATAAAAAACTAAATCCATGGTGGGGTATTTTCCTTTATCTCCAGACCATGATTAAATACAATATTTACATCATATGCAATTCAATACCATGGGGTAAAAACTAGGGTGTTACACAGGCCTTTAACGATTCTGCATGTCGGGAAGTCTTCTTACCTCATGCACATGTTTCCATTTTTCGCACCGTTGATCTTCGTAGGATTCATACTCAGCCATTGATCTGGGAGAAATTTTACAGGCTGTGAAAAATGGAAGTTAGAATTCTGACTTTTCATAACAAAAACTTCACATTTCCTCTTCTGCACCTTTGCTTCCTTCTAGGTCGTTTAATCTGTGTGGGATCCCCCTGAATCGTAGATCTTTCAGATAGTGGAAAGTGGGATTTTGAATTTTCATGACCAAATTCTTAAGTTTTCCACTTTTCTATCTTCGCCCCTCTTCTCTCTTCTGGACCGCTAATCTTCACAGAATCTCTCCGGACCATTGATATTGCAGATCGTGGAATTCAGAACTTCAACCTTTCACACCCAAACTCTTAAGTTTTTCGGTTTCTGATATTTACCCTTTGTTCTTTTCTGAGTCGTTGATCCTTGGCGAAAGTGCTCTGAGCTGTTGGATCTTCAGACTATGGAGAACAAAAATCAGGATTTTAACTTTTTGAAGTTTGATTTTGACATTTTCACTCCCACCTTTTACTGCTTTCCGAGTTGTTGATCTGTGCAGAAGTTCTCCCTGACCGTCAGATCTCGGACTACGGAACTCAGAAGTCATATTTATCACTTTCCACAACCGAAAGTCTCCCTTTTTCACCTTTCGCTCCCGATTTTTCCTTGGCAGAAATAATTTTTTTCCTTTTATCTTCTGCACTGTGCATCCAAGCCATCCGTTCCCTGACATCATTCAACTAGGAGCATATTTATTCATTTACATGCATTTTCAAGGTTAGAAATCATAATCCTTTAATCATTTTCCATTTTTAATCTAGAAATGTCCCTTCAAACATTTGCAGACTCTCATTAACATTATTTAATGTCCTATGATATGAAAATTTACAAACCTTATTCCTCCTTTTATGGGCCAAATCCCCTACCAATTACTTAGCCCAAAAATGGTGCTAACAACTGGCTCCAACTCGGGATGCTATCCTCCCTGCAAGGTAGAAAAGAACCCCATAGACCAAGTGTTGAATCCATTGGGTTGTTCCCAACTTTACAGACCTCAAACTTCTTATTTTTGTTTTTTTTGTAAGTAAAAGTAAAGAAAAATAGAAACATGGCTACCCCTCTAGATCTTAAGTCCTTCTCTTTGGGCCTCAAATCCTTTGACTCACCATTTGTACTGTTTGAAAAGTAAATAAATATATAAAACTATGATACATAAATTACCTCCTCCCTAAGGAAAAGTAATGTTTGAGAAACCTTCCATCGACTACACCTCCTTTCAGCTGAGACCCATCTTGATGTTGTAGAATAAATGCATTCTCACCTCTGTATGTTGCAATGATATAAGTACCTACCCACATGTGATCAAACTTCCCATGTGTTAGCACCTAGAATTACACCCAAGGTTCTGGAGAGTGACTCCCAAGGTAACAGCAGAACCACTTTAGGAAAGGAGAGATGGCTTCTTCCTTTTCAAAGAGGGATCGAGTCACATATTTTTAACAAGGCCAGATATCAAAATAAACAAGATTTAGATTGAGTTCATGGTTGAAATAGGGCAAGCACAATTGGGATATGGAGTCACAAATTATAGATGAATTACATAACAGTTTGCAGGTGAAGATCAATAGAGGCAAGGTAGCACTCGGTTACAGTTAGATAGTTATTTGTCTAGTGATAAAGAGAGAATAAGAAAAACCCATTGACATAGAGCATCTAAGGATGAATTATGCATCAATTTTGGAGGGAAAGTTTTTGGTGGATACCTAAAAACAATACTCAGATCATACAAGATGAATCCTGAACAATTATATACTTATTCCAGGCATGAAGAACACATAATGGAAAGATTAACAAGAAGACATGCACATAAGAAAGAAATAACAGACTGTAACTATGACATACACTGGAATATTTGCGGCAATAAGCCCACATTTGACTCTGTCATTTTATTAAAGGAAGATCACAGTTTACATATCCCTAAACCTCATGGGTTCCAACCTTGATCCCTCTATGGAGGGCATATTTATAGTTTCCTAAGCTCCCAAGACCAACCTCGAAATAGAGCTAAAAATAGTTTCAGCATGAAAATGAAATTCATAACAAAATGATGATCTGGAAAATCCGCCATGATCACGAAACCAAATAGAAAACATGCGCTGGAGTGTGCATGATGGAACAATTGAGGAGTTTTGACAGCAAGATGCTAAATATGACCAGTTCGATGGTTTTCGCCATGGCCTGCAACGTTTTTCCTCCTCTGTAATTTTCCTGTAAAAATAATTTTGGAGCATAGATATTCTCTCGATATTCATTCCGCATCGTCGATCTATGGTCTATGGAATGCGGAAGATGGGATGACGGCCTTTACAAGGTTTAATTTTACCTTTTACCACCTCCACATCATCCTTTCCGCCCCTTTTTTTTCGCACCATCGATTGGTATCGGATCTATTTTCAGCCATTGATCTGAGGTCTGCGGAAAACCCAAAATCCCTTCAAATTCTGTCTTTTTCGGCTTTCGACCTTCAAATTTACCTTTACCTTCGGGATCAATCTGAATTGTTGATCTGGATGCGGACGATTTTTGGACCATTGATATGATATCAAAGGTTTTGGCTTGCGGAAATCGGAGTGCGGGACTTCGACTTCTTCTTCAACTGAACTTTACCATTCCTCCTTCGCCTTTTTTCTTCCCCACTTTCCTGGAAAGCAGCTCACGAAAGGCAGATTTATAACCCTTTTCCCACCAAAAACTTAAGTTTTTCGCCTTCCGATCTCCACCCTGCTGATTCTTTCCACACTGTTGATCTGGGTGGAAACACTTTGAGCTATAGATCTAGTGGAAAACGAAACCCATAATTTTAACTTTACATGATCAAATTCTTTGACTTTTACGCTTTCCAATTTACGCCGTTTGCGCCTTTCCCCACGATTGATATGCACGGGAAATTTCTAGGCCGTTTGATTTGGCAGAAAGTGGAACCCAGATCGCAGAAGGAGGAAGTGAGAACTTCAACTTTTTATACTTGGAAACTTTTGGTTTTCTGCTTTTTGATTTCCACTTTCCCGCGCCTTTCCCCACTATTGATCTGGGCGGAAGCTTTCTGGACTATTGGGTCTAGTGGAAAGCGGAACCTAGATCGTGGAAGGCAGAAGTCATAATTTCAATTTCTTCGGACTTTTATTTTTATCTTCTCGCTTTGGCCATTCCAGACCTTTGATCTCATGGAAGAAACATTTTGGGTCGTAGATATTGAACCCTGGAAAGAAGAAATTAGGTTTTCCAAGTTTATAACCTGAAAATTCATTTTTTTCGTTTTCGCCTTTACTTCATTCCTAGTCGTCGATCTGGGTCGAAAACTCTCCCTGGTCACCGGATCTTGAACTGCGGAAGGCGAAAAGCGGATTTTCTACTTTTTACACCCAATTCTTTGTCATCTTCCACTCTTTCGCTCCCAACTTTTCCTTGGGCAGAAACAAATTTTAGCCTTTGATTTCTTGCGCAGAGCATCTCGACCGTCCATTTCTTGTCAACATTTTCTCCTAAGGATGGATTTCCTCATTCATGAACATTTCAAGGTCAAAAATCATAATCCCTTCATTTTTTTTGCATTCTCACTTTGGAAATCCCCCTTTCCAACACCTCCAGAACTTCATCAATGATATTAAGGGTCAGACGATATAAAAATTTATAACTCTATTTCTCTTTTGATGGACAAACCCTTCACTAAATAGTTAGCCCATAAATGGTGCTAAGAACTGGATCCAACTTGGGATGCTATCCTCCCAATGAGGTAGCAAAGAACCTCGTAGACCATATGCCAAATCCATTAGGCGGCTCCCAAAATTTTCTGAAATCCCCAACATACTCTAAAAACCAAAATTGAACTAATGCTGGAACAAAACTGAAAAAATGAAAATGAAACTGAAAACTACTGAAAGAAATGCTCGCCATGTTGAGCTTATTCACATATACTTACCTACCCTACTTACTAGGCACCAATTCCTAGTTAAGTAATATCTGACTTCCAGTGAAGGAAATCAAGAAAATGATCCCATAAACAACATTTTTCGTCATGCTGATAAAAAAAAGAAATGAAGGACACAATGGTAAAAGGTTATGGTAGAAATCATGTTCTTTACTATACACACATAACCCACTACTTCTGCTGCAAAGCTCCTCCATATACTCAACCATTGGATCATGATAAGTTTTAAATATTTTTGTTATTTATTTTCCATGATCATGCTTAGTGTAACGTCCCCGACCCTCTGATCGGCGAAGAGGACGCTACCATAACATTAACATGCGGGCTAAAAGCCCCATGAAGTTGAACATACCTAAAAATTTAAATGCTTGAACATAAAACATGCACAAATACATAATTATTCATCATACAGTAGAAGCAAACATACGTTCATTCTAGCATTCAACATGTTCATCATCATTCATTAGACAATAATATAAGTGCAGAGACGAAATGGTCAAGAATACTTATCTTATAAATAGCTCATTTTGTAACCAGCTACTTCGCTGCAATGTTCCACCTAACCATAGGCCAGCGTGCTCCTTAATCTCTCAGCAGCGCTGCCACCCCTGAGATAGGCATGATTCCCCAAGGAATAAGGAACAAACAGTCTTACACATAGGCAAGGATACACAACACAACAGATCAGTCAAGCCAACACAATTGGTTTTGTCAGGCCATCAAGGAGCTGGGAAAAGGCTAATTGCTAAGCTGGTGAGCTCATTGCAGAGCTAAGGACACCTACACCAGAACTAACATGGCTTCTAGAACACCCACACACACCCAACACAAGGAAATCAATCCCTTCTCTGCTACACAGTCCCTTAGGACTTGACCTCCCTCCCAATGCTATTCAGGGGATTGTGGAAAAGAAATCCATCCCCCTAGCCCTGTCTGTGTGGTTCCCCAAACACACCAGGTTTATCAAGCACATCAGGCCCTCATTCACCACTCCAATGTAGCCTGAGGACAAAACCTTTGCGTGCATGATCAACCAACTATTAAAGCTTTAATAGAGGATATACAACTCCCTCGATCGTTCTTGGCCCTATCGATGGCCAAAACGATCCCACAACAACCTACATCAGCCCAAATCACAAGGGAAAACACAGCCAACCAAAATGTAGGCACTCCTAGCAATCTACAGCCGATACAACCATAAAAAGGGGAAAACACAGTTAATCCAGACGTGGAGGAGACTACATCCATGGATCAATGAGGAAAACATAACCATGATCTCCAAAGGAAGGATGGGGCAATACACAGTTTGATCATACCAAGGGAAAATCAATTCTCTACGTGAATGGGAGAAAGAACAGAACTATTGACCGACAATCAGTGTGAGAGAGGAAAAACATGTAAGTAGACTACAAATTTGTAAGGAGAAATGCCCACCTCAAATTGGTAGGGGAAAAACACACATACCCACCATCTCCCGGGCGTGAATGGCTCTATGTAGGAAATCGTGGTTGACAGTGGAAAAGAACCTGTTCCTCAGCTCGCTACTTGGATCAAATGACGCTGAAGTTTGTGTGTGAGGAGGTGAAGCCCAAATGATGCAGAGAATGGGAGAGTGGGAAAACCATCCCCTCTCGTTTTCCTTCCCCACGTGAATGGATGACTCAGCTGGTGGGGCATGCATGGGGCAAGCCTGCCACCCCCACGCTACCCAACATAATAACTGCCCTCAACCAAAAACAAGGTTCTTCAATGGGTGGATGACACATGGATTTTCCCCATAGGTTCTAGGTTTAACAATCCCCCCTTTACCCTTGGGAAAATCATGCCCTTTTCAATGTAGCTGCAGTGAACATAGCTGGTTGGGTTCATTTAATTAAAATGCACATTTACATGATGAAAAACTTAATATGTGCCGTATACTGCGATATACCATCGGCAATGATTCCGTTCGCTGAAACATAACACAACCGAATCGATGGTGGGGCTTTTTCCTTTAGCTCCACACCACGATTCCTTACAATATATACATCACATACATTAATGCAAATGGGGTGAAAAATAGGACATTACAATCCCCTCCCCTTTGGAATAACACCATCCTCGGTGTTCCATTACATAGGAATGCATATCCAAAATTTCAAAATTTTGCGGACCTGTCCCACATTCAATTATTCACTTCAACTTTCAGGATCAAGTCCTTTGGCTTCCACGAGCCTCTCCTACTGTTTCTCAGCTTTCGGCTCATCCCCAAGTCTAGGAAATTTTCTGTATCTTGAGCATATCTCCAAGATTTTCTTGGGTCTTGGCAATTGTTTGAAGGAGACTTCCAGCCAAATCCAACAGCTTTTGGTCTGCTGCCATGATAAATGTGCACAGCTAGATTTCACTTTTCTCACCTGTGAAATGCACCATTGAAATTCTGTTAGGCTAAGCATAATATAGGCATTAAAATCATTCAATCAATTTCCCAATTGGCATGATAATCCAAGTCTCATCAAGGAGACTTTCATATTTTTCATGCCTTCCCAACAGGAACATGAGCTCATTCATGTCCATTCTTGGGCAAGGAATTAACTATTCCAGCATTCACAATTTACTTTAAGCAAATAAACACATTCTATTTTCAGTCAGACATGCATTCAACAATCCTTTGTCTTCACAATGCATATATATATATAATCAGAAGGAAGAGAGAGAGCAACAAGAGTTTTTTTTTTCTCTTTGTCTTGTTCCATCCTAGAACCCACACCACCGCTGTGGCTTTTCATGCTCTCAGCCTCTTTCACTTCACCGTGAATGCTGGACCAATCCCTCTTGGTCATGACACTTAGTGTCTCTGGTCTATTTTATACCTCTCAACCATGGAGCCTCCCCACCTGGTTTTTCTCGATTGCTAGGAACTTCACAGTCTCACTAGCACCTTTTTCATTACTGCTCTTTCTGAGCTCTTCAGAACAGTCACATGCCCACATGCACCCCTAGGATGCTCTCATAGTCCTTGCTCCCAGCGATACCTATATTCAAACATTGAATAGATTCACATGTTTAGTTTATTCTCAATGGTTTTTATCTCTTAAACAAGAGCTTAGAATATCATAACCAAATCATATACACATGTATATTCATAAGCAAGGAATTGCAAAATAGTGCAATACTTATCTGTATTGTGCATTTCCTTGTTGGTCCACAGGATCCTGCTTCGCTTTGCAATTGTTGGGATTTCCTATGGAATTGCGTGTTAGGTCAGCACACAGGTTGCTCCTCAACACCAAATAATTAATGTCCAGCCAGTACACCTTCACGCCAACTGGGAAAGAAAAAATCAGCCAAGACAACACAGTTGGGTTTATCAGGCCATGCACTTATATCAAGAACGCACTTATATCAACAATACACTTATATCAACCATGCAATTATATCAACAATAAACGACCATTTCCAGGTCCAGGATCTACTATGGATCCCTAGGCATATAGCAGCCCTATTTCGATGACATCTTCACCACATCCTTTTATACATATCAAGCACAGTTAAGCCAACCTACAGTTGGGTTTATCAGACTGTCCAGCCAAGCCAATACACAGTTGGGTTTATCAGGGTGCAAGAAACCAAGCCAATACTGTAACAACCATTTACCCTTTTCTCTTTAGCGTGCAACACTAGACTGCAGCTGTTTAGCCTGACAACACAAGCAATACAAGCAAACTCATCAGCATTATTGCTCTAAAAACTGTAATAATGTTTCATACCATTCTCTATCAAGTATTGAGACACCGAGAGTGCGTCCACTCCGTAGGGTGTAATCAATATTGAAAACCCTTTCATGATCCGACATCGGAAAAGTGTGCACCCTTTTCTGGTGTGTACCATGTAGGCCCTATTCATACTCAAGCAATCGGTCATAATAAAATCAAAACATGCTCTGCATATGGAATTTTAACAATTTGACATGCATATTCTTAGCTAGGGTCATAGAACACTTATCCATTTGTTGATGCAGTATTCCTTCATCAAGGAAGAATGGGGGCTCCCTTCTCTGAGTTGACAGTCCCTCAGTTTTCCATCCCAACTCCTTTCACATTCCATATCCACATAAGTATTGCCGACATAATCTATACCATCTCACTCATGTTGCTTGCCAAACATGTAGTGCAGATGGGACATTTCCAAAATGCCCAATGGAGTTTCACCTGAAACCCATTTCCAAGATAGGGAAACCCCCCCCATGTAGTTTGGCTCCTGCAAGCCATCACACATGGTCTTCCTGTAGCGTGTAACCCTAGCACATTCATCAAGTAACCAAACAATCAATCTACTAATACAATCCAAATTTGATTGTTCCATAACCAAGTAATGGCATTAGTAATTAAATTCAATATGAATTTGCAACTTTGTCTACTACAGAAATTAATTTGCTTGGCAATGAGGTGATCCTGATTTGTTAGTCTCTTATAAGTAGCACCAATATGCCCATTATACTCTTATGCTTGCTGGCATAACATGAGCATCCGCTTACAACACGTCCTCCTGACACAATCCTATGCAAGCCAACAATGATTAGTAGTTGTCAGCAATTTCTCAATTCTGAAATTTATAAGCCGAAATTGACAACTTATTCTGCATACAAACTATTTTTACAGCCATGAGACTCTTCTCGTGAGGTTTGGCTCTTTCACATGGTAGATTCCAGCCTTTTCCATGGTCTTACTCACATTGCCATGCTCCAAGCAATCTACCTGATACCCTTGCATAGGGCATTTATGGTAGCCAATTGATCATGACTACCTTCTTCATGTACTTACTATCTTGCATTCACATAAGCTCTTGAAATGGTTCAAGAATTGTCATCAATTCATCATTTCAGCCATTAGTTATTCATAATAACACATACAGGCATGACACATTTTTGTATGAATGCAGCCTAAATTTTAAATACCCACATGGTATGAGATCCCTTGCTTTTACCACTCCATGCAATTGTCATAATTGAACCCTTACCTTTATGGTCCTACTTACACCCTTGACATTACCAGTTTGGTTGGTCTCTTGTAGGAGATTGCAGAAGTTGCTCACCAAATTTTGATTCTGGACTTGTTGCCTTATCCCTTTCTCCATAGGGTTTCTAGTCACATTCGTCAGCATCAGCAACGTATTCAGCCATGTCCATGTTGTCGTTGGTTTTTCCACTAATGCCAACATCAAGGAAATAATTATCATTAGTGGCTCATTATAAATGTATAATTCTCACTATTCTTACCACATGTAATATCTTATGCATGCAAGGCATATCCTCATACATTTCATGTATAAAACTTGTAATCATAATTAGCAAGACAAGGTTTAAGGAAATTTCCCTTTTCAAGTCCCCGATCTTTGCATGGAACTCCCCTTCCACACAACAACTGGTCTGACTTCATGGTCTTGCTACCTATAGGCATGCAATTCCCAGATTTGTCCATATTGACAGCAACACATTTCTCTTTCAAGCAATCACTAGCACTTTTCTGCTCCGCATTCAAATCTTGGTGACTCTCCCTTGTTCCCTGCTGGATAAGCTTTCCAACGCCTATCAACATGCCTTATTTTGACCTCAGGTGTGAAAACCACACCACTTCAAAAATGATGCTTTTTACCAAATGTATTATGGTCTGAAATATCAACCTCAGCCACCTAGAATTTTCTTCGTTTTCAGGCCTGTAATCCATTGGCAGTTTGCTGAAAATCCACCAAAAAACAGTTGGAATGTTCTAAGAAAAATTCCACTTTGGAAAACCCAAAATTTCTTTCTCCTTATTGGGTCTCTTCCCCACTACTTTTCTGACGTTTCGGCAATCAAAACGTCTAATTTCGTCCATTGCCCATTGGTGGTTTGTTCGCCTATTTCCTTCTGGCGTGTCGGACCTGTAGTGGTTTAAGCTTCCGATCTACATCGGCGATGCCAAGGACTGTTCATTGGTGGTCAAACAACTAGCCATTAGAGGAATTCAAAAAAAACGTGCCAAAATAAGTTTTTGTGAGTTGGAATTCAAGAACCAATAGAATTTCAATAAAATAAGTCAACCATAATGGTTGAATTGACATATTTGTCATTAAAAAAAACTACTTTTTTTGTTCGTATTTTCGACATATCTCATTGTGTTTTTACTCAAATTTCGATCGGAAGAGCTCGTTGGATGCAGAATTTGATTCCGAATCCAATGAGTACCCACACTGCATACTTTTGAAGGACCCCGCTACCCCAAAAACAAGAAATACCTGAAAAAATGTGATGATGATGTGATCATCACGTTTTTTCAGGTATTTCTTGTTTTTGGGGTAGCGGGATCCATTAAAAGTATGCAGTGTGGGTACTCGTTGGATGTAGAATCAAATTCTGCATCCAACGAGCTCTCCCGATCGAAATTTGAGTAAAAACACAGGGAGATATGTCGAAAATACGAACACAAAAAATAGTTTTTTTCTTTCTTCCTCCAAAATTAATCAACATTATTTTATTATTTTAACTATTATTTTATTATTTTCCTTAGGAGGCCCATTTTAGACCCCAAAATTCCTCTAATGATTTTCCACTGTTTCATATCTGTAGCCGTCTAAGCTTCTGAGACATTTATCGGCAATCAGATCCTCTACTCATCGGACGACTAGTTCTCTAGGATTCCTCAATGGCGATTCACCAACTGTTAATATTTTCCGATCGACAATCCCTTCAACTATAATTATTCGATTGTTGGTAGGAACAACTATCCATTGGGAGGATAGGCCACTAAACAACCACAATGGTGGGCACGCGAACAACTAATTTTTCCGATCGACGCTCCGATCTTCTAATATTTTCTGATGACGTCCATCGATGGTTTGATGCTCTAAACCTCGTTGATGTTTTGCCACTGCATCGGTGACCCAAACAACTAATTTTTGTCGACATCTCCGGTACTTGGACGAATTTTTCAAAAAAAATTCTTCCTGAAAAAATCTTATTTCCTTGTCCGCCGCATCGACAGTTTCAACAACTGCAGTTTCCGCAGTATCGACACTCGGGTGCACTAACATCGGGTGGTTAGTCCTCTGAGTAGCCGCAATGATGGGTGATGATCCTACTATGGTTTCTGTAGACCCCAATACTCCATTGGCTGTCGGAAGGTCTAATTACTGTGCATCGGTGGTCTCATCAACTAACATCCGCCGATCACCAATGGGTTCGACACTTAGAAAAAATTTTGAAATTTTATTTTTCTTCTTTGCATCGGTTCTTCCTTCAACTAAGTTTTGCTGATCCACTTCACTAGACCTCAGCAGATTAATCCTCTATTCATTGGCGACCGCATCTTCTAGTCATCGGCGATCCCAACAACTAAACTTTTCCAATCGCCGATGATCTCATGCCTTATAAATTTGGAATTTTTTTCGCTGCATTGGCTGTCGGAATGAGTTTCCTCTGTAGCATCGGCGGTTGGGGAATCTATTCGTCGGAACAATATTCCACTAGCTAGCCACAATAGCAAATACCCAATCAACTAATTTTATCCAACGTAGTTCATCAACGTTTCCATCGTCTAACCATTGGCGATGAATTCAACTAATTATCGCCGAAATTTTCTCTTCCCTCTGCCGACGTGTCATCGACAACTTAATCATCTAAGCATTGGTGATTCAATCAACTAATCATTGTAGATCGCCAATGATTTCACGACTTAGAAAAATTTTCCAAAAAATTTCTCTTGTCTTTTTCTCCGTCGGTGTTTCGGCGGTCTCTTCGTATATGTTTTGCTTATCCGTTTAACTACCTTTCGGTGAAAGCTTCCCTTATCTTCTGCTGACTCTGTCAGCTCCATATTCTCCTATATGTCGCCAATCCAATCAAATATTTGTCGCTGCCGTATCAGCGACCTTTAACCATACGGAGCCGACGTTTCGACACTTTCGTCCTCATTTCTCCGTCGATCAAATCGACTAATTTTCGCCATCGGGTCTGCATCAGAGGTTCATTTGTCTAAGTTTTCCGATGTTTTGATGACCAAACACATAGAGAATTTTCCAAAACCAAAGTTTCCTGTCCCTCGTCAGGTGACCTTTAGACTAGCTCTTCCGCTGCATCAGAAAAACTACTCACTAAGTTTTCCGATGACCCGACATTTCTGGTACTTAGAAAATTTTTGAATTTTCCTGTCATTCACCCATTTTCTCCTGGTTTCTTCTGGGCAGTAGGAAACTTGAATCTATTAACTGATCTTTCATGGCTGTCTAAGGCCCAAATGCTGCAACTTAAGCTCTGTCACTACATCTTTACGGCCCATTCAGGCCCATGCTGTAACCAGAGCTCTGATACCATATTGTAACGTCCCCGACCCTCTGACCGATGAAGAGGACGCTACCATAACATTAACATGTGGGATAAAATCCCCATGAAGTTGAACATACCTAAAAATTTAAATGCTTGAACATAAAACATGCACATATACATAATTATTCATCATACAATGGAAGCAAACATACGTTCATTCTAGCATTCAACATGTTCATCATCATTCATTAGACAATAATATAAGTGCATAGACGAAATGGTCAAGAATACTGATCTTATAAAGAGCTCATCCTGCAACCAGCTACGTCGCTGCAATGTTCCACCTAACCATAGGCCATCATTCTCCTTAATCTCTAAGCAGCGCTGCCACCCCCGAGCTGGGCATGATTCCCTAAGGAATAAGGAACAAACAGGCTTACACATAGAAAAGGATACACAACATAGCATATTAGTCAAGCCAACACAGTTGGGTTTTTCAAGCCATCAAGGAGCTGGAAAAAGGCTAATTGCTAAGCTGGTGAGCTCATTGCAGAGCTAAGGACACCTACACCAGAACTAGCATGGCTTTTAGAACACCCACACACACCCAACACAAGGAAATCAGTCCCTTCTCTGCTACATTGTCCCTCAGGCCCTGACCTCCCTCCTAGTGCTATTCAGGGGATTGTGGAAAAGAAATCCATCCCCCTAGCTCTGTCTGTGTGGTTCCCCAAACACACCAGGTTTATCAAGCACATGAGGCCCTCATTCACCACTCCAATGCAGTCCGAGGACAAAACCACTGCGTGCATGCAACAACCAGCTATTAAAGCTTTAATAGGGGATATATAACTCCCTGGATCATTCTTGGCCTTATCGATGGCCAAAACGATCCCACAACAACCTACAACATCCCAAATCACAAGGGAAAACGCAGCCAAACAAAATTTAGGTACTACCAGCAATCGACAGCCGATACCGCCATAAAAAGGGGAAAAAATAGTCAATCCAGAAGTGGAGGAAACTACAGCCAGGGATCAATGAGGAAAACACAACCAGGATCTCCAAAGGAAGGATGGGGCAATACATAGTCTGATCATGCCAAGGGAAAATCGAATCTCTATGTGAATGGGAGAAAGAACAGAACTATCGACCAACAATTGGTGTGAGAGAGGAAAAACATCTAAGCAGACTACAAATCCGTAAGGAGAAATTCCCACCTCAAATCGGTAGGGGAAAAACACACATACCCACCGTGTCCTGGCCGTGAATGGATATGTACAAGAAATCGTGGTTGACAGTGGAAAAGAACCCGTTCCTCAGCTCGCTACCTGGATCAAAATGATGCCGAAGTTTGCGTGTGATGAGGTGAACCCCAAATGATGTAGAGAATGGGAGATTAGGAAAACCGTCCCCTCCTGTTTTCCTTCCCCACATGAATGGATGACTCAGCTGGTGGGGTGTGCATGGGGAAAGCCTGCCACCCCCCCACTACCTAGCAGAATAACTGCCCTCAACAAAAAACAGGGTTCTTCAATGGGTGGCTGACTCATGGCTTTTCCCCATCGGTTCTAGGTTTAACAATCCCCCGCTACCCTTGGGAAAATCATGCCATTTTAAATGTAGTTGCAGTGAACATAGATGGTTGGATTCATTTAATTAAAATGCACATTTACATGATGACAAACTTAATATGTGCCGTATAGCGTGATATACCATCGACAATGATTCCATTCGCCAAAACATAACACAACCGAATCGATGGTGGGGCTTTTGCCTTTAGCTCCACACCATGATTCATTACAATATATACATCACATACATTAATGCAAACAGGGTCAAAACCAGGACATTACACTTAGTCAAAAACATAAAGGAAGAACTTAATGGAAACAAATTATGATGAAATATCTAATCTTTACTGTACTCCCTTAACCAACCATTCCCTGTGCAAAGTGTCTCCACATAGCCAGCTAATGGATCACAAAATCCATGACAGTCTTCAACTTTCTCTGTCATTTGCATGCTTTAACCATGCTGATCCTCTAGTATCCTGCAAAAATGCTCTCCAAGAAAACTATTAAGATATTTAGACACTTAGGAGTTAGTTAAGATCAGCTTGTGTAATATATCCCTTAGGTAAAGTGTGTTTCTTTAGTATGCATTTGTAAATATTCTAATCCGACGGTCACAATATGTTCTAGACATAAAGTGATCTAATGGTTCAACTTCTCTTAGATCATACCTACGCTTGATCCATGGATTAACACCTGATTGGTCCATGATCTCTATTTAAAGAGCATGCAGGGTCCTTGGCTAGTTGATCGATTATGAGAAGCTCATTTGTAACTCTCTTTCTTGTGCATAATAAATTGCTCCAAGTAGCTATTTGGCTGGGGCCGTGGACTGTTTCCCTCTTAAGGGTTTTAACCACGTCAAAACATCGGTGTGTTGATCTGTGATCTATTTGTGTGAGTGGCTGCTCTAGGTGTTCAGTCTTTTGTGAGTACCCTGTGTACCCAAACATAGTATCAGAGCGTCTATGAAGAGCCGCTTCTGGTTGTGATCTAGATCTTGAGTTGTTGTTGCCGAAAATTTGAAAGGGTTTCTGGTTCTGGAATTTTTGTGCATTTGTGGCTTGTGGGTGGTGTTCCATTACATTCGGAGCATCGTTTCCATTGGGAAATAGTTTTTCGTTTCATCGAAAACCATTTCCGTTTGATCCAGAAACACCCATTTCGGTAGATCTGAAGGTATAATTTTACAGTGACATTTTTGTTTTATTTAAAAAAAGCACTCATATTTTTATCAATTTTATTATTAGATCTTTTTTTGGTCTCGAATTGTTGCCTTCACTGTCTGCGTATGCTCTTTGTCGTGCACCTTGTGCGATTGCGACGAATAAGAAACGAAAAGGGAAAGGGGTTTTCTCGGTTGCGTATGCTCTTTGCCGTGCACCTTGTGCAATCATGACGAATCAGAAACAGAGAGAAAACATAGACTTTTTGGGTAAGCTAATGAGATCTAACCCCATAAGCGTGATTTTTTGTTTGTTTTGTTTTTCGGTTTGTGGTTTGATTTGAAGGAAAAAGAATCAAGCACGAAGACCGAGAGAGAAGAGTAAAAAAAAAAGCCCCTTACTCATTCCCTTTTTTTACATACCTTTTAAACTTAGCTCACTTGGTCCAAAGTTGCTTTATTCCTTAATAGGTATTGAGTTCAAGTCTTATTAAGTTACTTTTTCATAGTGCATGCAATTTCTATTTTTAAGTTACTTTATTGTAAAAGTGCATCTCACTTAAAAATAAAATGAAATTAAAAAAAATTTAAAGTACCATTATTGTAAAAGTGAAAATCGCTTATTTTACAAAAGTGATTCACTTAAACCAAATTTTTTGTAAAGTGATTGTCAAAGGTTCATCAGTGGGAAGAAGGGGGTTCTTTTTTTTTTAGTTGGTATATTTAATATTTGTGATGTCACTATTGGGGACATCTTCAACATTTTCTTTGATCAAGCATAACTTCATCATACATAATTAGTGTTCAGTGCTGTTTTTTTTAAACAACCTAATTTTTCAAGCTCTTTGCATTTAGACAGTTAGTTTCTATTTTTTCAGCCATTATTTTACAGTATGGCCTCCCCTTGTGAT
This sequence comes from Pseudotsuga menziesii, assembly GCA_001517045.1. Classification (NCBI taxonomy): domain Eukaryota; kingdom Viridiplantae; phylum Streptophyta; class Pinopsida; order Pinales; family Pinaceae; genus Pseudotsuga; species Pseudotsuga menziesii. Next base: position 469,579 of record LPNX010122344.1, read on the forward strand.
ATTCTACTTACCAGTTCTAACAGTTTCTCATGGAAATATTGTATGGAGGATGTTCTACGAAGTAGGGGAATTTTCAGAATTACCTTAGGGAAAGAAACATAACCCACTGATGATGATAATAAAAATGGGAAAATAGATGTGATGAAGCTCGTGGATTGATTGGGATGTCAATCTCTCTTGATTTGCGATTCCACATATTTGGAATTGATGAACCTGATAAAGTTTGAGAAAAGTAGGAATCTGTGTTTGGTAGACACAATGAAATTCGAGGTCACCAACTCGAAAATGAGTTGATTTCTTTAAATCCAAGTGATTTTTCATGCATTCAAGATTATTTATCTAAGTACAAAACTCTTAGACTCTTATGTGAAGAATACAAGATTAAGAGAGAAGACAAACAATGTATTTATCATATTCTTTCCAAACTTGGAACAAAATATTCTATTTTTGTATCTACATTTTACTCCATGAAAGAATCGTTGACTACAGCTAGCTATCACGAGCCTAGTCTTGAATCGTTTTGTGATTCCTTGATTAGAGAGAAAGATAAACTCACACATCTTGGAATAATTAGCAATGCAGATACATCTGGGAAATCCTTATTGTCCCAACACAAAGAAAAGTCCAACCATCCCAAAAAACAAAATTTTCACAATAATAAACCAAACAAGGGTCCCAAACCCTCTCAGTCATCTCCTTCCTTAAAAAATGACAAAGGATACAAGACAAAAGGAAAGAAGGCTGAGCGTCATTGCAAATTTTGCGAGAAAGATAATCATGATGAATCTAAGTGTTTCAAGAAGATGGCAGCCTTAAAAGCAACAATGAAGAAGCACCACATCAGCCTAGATTTGTCTTCAAAATCTACCTCTCATGGACATGCACTTTGTGCTTCTAGTTACTTCTATATTCTATCTTCTTCTTCTACTTCAAATGAATGGCTCATTGATTATGGAGCATCTTATCATATGGATAAGGATCAAGCCATCTTTTCTACTATGCATGAATGTAACACCAAACAAATATTTGTTGGTGATGATAGTTCTCCAAGTGTTGTAGGATCTGGAACAGTTCCAGTAGAAAATGGTCATTTTAGTGATGTACTATGTGTTCTAAGAATTTCCTGGAATTTGTTGTCAGTTTATCAAATCACTCATTCTAGTGAAGGTAAAACTGTAACGTTTACACCTCACCAAGTTGTAATCAAGGATTTTAAAGATCCTCAACATGTCCTAGCTATCGAAACCGTTGATGATATTACCAGGTTGTACAAATTTAACAACTTTGGGTCATCACCTTTTCCTTAAGTTTTTGTTGCTCATAGTGATAACTTGAGGGAACTTTGGCATGGGCGATTTGGTCACTTAAATTATCACTCATTGCAAAAACCATGTAAAGACAATATGGTGATTGGTCTTCCGATGGTATCTTGCGAAGATGGTGTTTGTTCTGGTTGTGTACTCAAAAAACACCATCGGGACAATTTTAACAAATGTGCCTCTTGGCACGCCTTGGTTCCCTTGGAGCTTGTGCATAGTGACTTGTGTGGTCCTCTTCCATCTGCTTCATTTTCTGGTTTCAAATATTTCTTAACTTTCATTGATGATTACTCCAAACGCACATGGGTTTATTTTCTAAAAATTAAGAGCTAAGTATTTAACATGTTCTTGGCCTACAAGGCCCCTGTTGAAAAATAATCTAGTCATCAAATCATTAAGTTAAGATCCGACAATGGAGGAGAAAATGTTAACAAAAAGTTCACTAATTTCTGCACTGAACAAGGAATCCAACAACAACACACTGTTCCATATACACCACAACAAAATGGTGTAGCTGAACAGAAGAACAACACTTTAAAAGAAATGGCTAATTGTTTGATCCAATATAAGGGACTAAGTCTTCAATTTTGGGCTGAGGCCATAAATTGTGCAAATTACATAGTTAATCACACCCCCACTAAATATTTACAAGGTATAACACCGGAAGAAGCATGGAGTAAAATTAAACCAGATATAAGTCATTTCTGTGTGTTTGGTAGTGAAGCATGGGCTCACATTCTGGATGAAAAATAGAAAGCATTGCAGCCTAAAAGTGAAAAGTGCATATTTGTTGGACATTCTGAAGATGTAAAAGGTTATATACCTCTTCAACCACATTCAAATGATGTAATCATTAGAATATATGTTAAATTTGATGAAAATATCTTGGCATGTGAGCCTAAATCGACGGTTGTGCCATATTTGGTTTGCGAGCTTGATTCGACGATTGTGCCTTCTTCTACTACCAACTTCCTTGACAGCTTTCCAACTCCAGTTTCTGATGATGAAAGTGAGGATGAAAATCCACCTCCTCCTGCTCATATTCTTCCAGTTGCACTAGCACCATTGCTTCCTCGATGGGTCCGTTTAACATGTGAAGCAACTGGTGATCTTGCCGGTGATCCTAGAGATCCATGTCGAACACGTTCTCAGTTTCAGCGAGCTTCTTCTCTTTTGGCTCAAGTTTTCGAGAATCATGATCCAGAAGCTTTTATAGAAGCTTCAGGAAATCCAGATTGGGATGCAACTATGGATGAAGAATATCGTTCCTTAATGGCGAATGATACATGGGATCTTGTACCTCTTCCAAAAGGAAGAAAACTTGTCAGATGTAAATGGGTCCATATAACTAAGTATGCATGAGATGGAAGTGTTGAAAGACTTAGGGCACATTTAGTTTCCAAATGTTTTTCCTAAGTTGAAGGGATTGACTACAATGAAACCTTTGCCCCTGTAGCAAAAATGAACTCCATCTGCCTTGTTCTTTCACTTGCAGACTTACATAAATGGGAAGTCCATCAAATGGATGTCAAGTTTGCATTCTTACATGGTTAATTAAAGGAGGAAATTTACATGGAACAACCTCCCGGATATGTTCAGAATAACTCTAGCCTTGTTTGTTTCCTTAATAAATCCTTATATGGCCTTAAGCAAGGTCCTAGAGCTTGGTATGCCCAAATGGATAGCTTTCTCCTTGACACAAGTTTTTCTAGATGCCATTTTGATACCATTGTCTATACCAAGAAAGTAAGAAACCATCTCATCATACTTGTTCTTTATGTTGATGATCTTATCCTTACTCGTAGTGACCCTAATCTTTTAACCCATGTGAAATCCAGTCTTAAGAAATTTTTTGAAATGTCAAACTTAAGACATTTGCATTATTTTCTTGATCTCTAATTCTGCAAAGCAAAGAAGGAATCTTTCTTTCCCAGTCTAAGTATGCTTGTGACCTTCTTCGTCGCTTTCACATGGAAGATTGTAAACCAACCCCTTCTCCCTTCCAGTATAGAGTCAAAATTTTTGCCACTTGTACTTCCCCTGAAGTAGATGCCACCTTGTATCGTTAGCTTGTTGGTAGTCTCTTATACTTGACTCGTTCTTGTCCTGACCTTTCCTTTTCCATTGGTTGTGTTTCCTGTTATATGCAAACACCTCATGAAAGTCATTAGAAAGCAACAAAAATAATACTTCAATATATTCGAGGTACAATTCAGTTTGGGATTCATTACAGTACAGGGGGGACACCTTTGTTGGTTGGTTTCACTAATTCAGATTGGGTTGACGATCCTAATGATCGAAAGTCTACTACAGGTTATGTTTTCAGTTTGGGATCTGGACCTATCACCTTGTAAGAAACAACAAGCTCTTTCTCTTTCTTCAGTAGAAGCAGAATATCAAGCTGCAGTTAATGCTAGTTAGGAAGTTTTATGGCTTCAACAGATCCTATCCGAGTTTGGATTTGAGCAGCAGCAGCCTACTCCACTTTGGTACGACAATCAAAGTGCCATAAAGCTTACCAAAGATATAGTTCTACATCAACACAACAAACACATTGAGCTACATATGCACTTCATCAGAAATCTTGTTCATGATCGTGTTCTTGAAATTCTCTATTGCCCTACATATGATCAAGTTGAATACATCTTCACCAAGTCTATTACAGAAGCGAAGTTTTTTAAACTTCGATCTATGTTAGGATTTCAGGAATGTGTCATTAAGGGGGGATAGGCTCTAATACCTCCTTCCTTCTCCTAATAGTGTCACATTTGTAAATGCTTCAATCCTATCCCAAGTTGTTCTTAAGGGGGGATGTTAGGATATTTAGACACTTAAAGGTTAGTTAAGATCAACTTGTGTAATATATCCGTAAGGTAAAGTGTGTTTCTTTAGTATGCATTAGTATGCATTTGTAAATATTCTAATCTGAAGGTCATGATATATTCTAGACGTAAAGTGATCCGACGGTTCAACTTCTCTTAGATCATACCTACCCTTGATCCGTGGCTTAACACCTGATTGGTTCATGATATCTATTTAAAGAGCATGCAGGGTCCTTGGCTAGTTGATCGATTATGAGGAGCTCATTTGTAACTTTCTTTCTTTTGCATAATAAATTGCTCCAAGTAGCTATTTGGCTGGGGCCGTGGAATGTTTCCCTCTCGAGGGTTTAACCACGTGAAAACATTGGTGTGTTTATTTGTGATCTGTTTGTGTGAGTGGTTGCTCTAGGTTTTTGGTCTTTTGGGAGTACCCTGTGTACCCAAACAAAAACCATGAAAGGAATGCTCTTGACAATTTGAAAATGAAACATCAACTTCTTCATCTAAAATCTCTGGATTTAAAACTTGATTCCTTATAAGTGTTTCAATGAGAATAGGATTGTGTTCTTCAATAGAAACATGATAAATAATTTCTGAATTAAGAAAACATAAAGAAGTGTCCCATTTGGAATCCCCTTCTTCTTCAAGAGAAATAGGTGAAATGTACTCTTCTTGACCTTCTGAATTTGAAAAACAAGAAGAGATATCCCCTTCAGGATCTTCAGCTTCTTCGAGGTGATCCGTTTCATTATTGAAAACACATAACTCATTATCCTGTCTGGAAAGTCTGTCCATATATTCTGCTACAAGGTCATAAAAAACATGACAACTTTCAGATATTTTTATCATTTTCTTACCCCAATAAGGCTGCTCAAATTGTAACTCCACCTGCACATTGTCAGATTGCTTTTCAAAAGAATCCTGAAAGGAATTCTCATGACAATTTTCAAATGAGACATCAAATGCTTCACTTGAAAGATCAGATTTTAAATTTTGATTTCTTCTAGATGTCCCAAAGGAAATATCATTATTTTATTCAATAAAATCAAATGAACAAAATTATTTTTTCTTGAGATGAAATTCCTAAATTTGAAAGGTTCAAGGAGGAATTCCATTTATAGTCCTCATCTCCTTCTTTGTAGGACAACTCTTCATCATAAACTGATGCTTTTTTCACATGCTGAGATTGATTGTGTGATTGGTCCTCTTGCTCACCTTCCACCTCTAAAATATTCACGAATTGTTTTATTATCTCAAACTCTTGTTTCAGTTTATACATTTTAAGCATGTGTCTCAGCAATTGAAATGAAGAATAAAAACAAGGAAAACTGCCACTTCCAGCACACTCACCATCTTCTCTGTTTTTAGCTTTTTGACCTTGGATTGCAAGGGAATTTTCTTCATCAACAAGGTCTGAACTTTCATACCTTTCTTCTACCTCTGATTCAAGGTCATATTCCTCTTTACTTGAAATTTCAGAACATGTAGAAAACTATCAGACTACGATTTTCCAGAGTTAGAGTTCTCTATACAATCATCCAAAGAAACATTATAATTTTGAAGAAACTGTTGCTGCCAAAGGGCATTTTCGGATTGGTCATGGGCAATCTACTCATGTGGAAAAATTTCAGGGATTGAAATACATGAGGGAGGATTTGATTTATAGTCCCAGCTTATTTATTGGTCACACAAATATAGAAAAGAGTGCTACAAAGTATCATCGGATTCAGGAAGAGAGACATAGCTAGTTGAGACAGAGGTTTGGCTTATGTCAACCTCAATCAAGGAAGACATTACCAACTGCTGGGAATTTTATTGCATATCATGGACACTGGTTTTCCTTTCTTTTTCCTTTCCTGTGCTTTGTTGGCTACTAGAAGATTGATTTTGATTGAACCTTCCTTCATTTATAGTAACATCTTTATCTCTCAATTTTATCTTTCTTTGGAGCTCACCTATAGCCCGCAAATGTCCTCTTTGGTATTGGTCTGACTCTTCCTTAGTGAGGTATATTTCAGAATCCAAATAAACAAAATGGTGAATATGATACTCAATGTAATTAGCCTCATCTTCATCTACAACATATTTCTGAGGAAAAGGGGGTTGTATTTGCTGGTCATTTTGATTCCTAGGATTCCTCATATTCCTCTATCTAATTTGTGGAGGTGGGGGAAGATTCTACCTTCTGAAGTTTGGATTTATAAGCTGAGGTTCATTTCGTTCCCTGTTCAATGGTGTATTTTCTACACTCATCCTATCCATTAACTTCTCCATTGTTCTCATCATCATTTCAAAGTTCTCATCATCAGAAGAATCAACATAAGTAGAAGGCCCATTTTCTTCCTTAACTCTCCTTGTTTCTACTTTCTGCATTATCTTTCCACTTGCCATCATATTAGCTTCCACTTTTGAAGCATCGTGAAACATGGCAAGAAGAATTGCTGATTTTCTCTCTCTTAACAACAGAGCAAAGTCAGTTTCAAAAGAATCAAAGGAGTTTTGCTGCACCTACCAACGATTTGATATCAGCAAGGATCGAGTTATACACCTTCATAAATCTACTGGAAAATTTATGAACAGATTCAAAACCTCCTTTTTTGAGACTGTTATACTGAGAAAGCACCTATAGAGGAATTTTCTTATCATCCCACTTTTCTAAAAATGCACTCTGGAAAGATTCAAATGTCAAAAGGGATCCAGTAGGAAAGTCTCTAAACCATTTCTTGGCTTCCCAGACAGGGCTTGTGCAAACAGTCTCATATTAACATATTCATAATCAACCAACTCCAGATCTACAAAATATTCAAACCTATCAACATGTTGTCTTGCTGTGAAATTTCCTTCCCCATCATAGAACAAAATTCTCTGGGCATAATCTTGGGGAAAGTCATGCAACACAACATGTAAGGTCAATGGAGCAAATCAAGCAACCATCTCTCTAGGTGGATTTGGAACATGAGGAGGAGCTTGAAAGGATGGATGGTTTTGAACAGCTGGTAGGATATAAGGATGGAAACTTTGAACCAAATGGTTTCTGTCTTCATATTTCATAGAGTTATGAAGGCTGTGCCAAAGAGAATCAAGCAGGTAGGATTATAATCTACAGGTGGTAATATGAGACTTCTTCAAATCAGACTCAAATCTAAATTTCACTATGGAGCTTTGAAAGTTTATTTCCCGCCCAAGATCTTGAAAACTTTGAGATTCTTGAGAAGATGATTTTCCAAATTGAGGAATATCTAGCTGGTCTTTTTCTTTATCTCTAAGCAATTTACTGGGATAATCTACAGTTAGTAATGTTTCAGTGTTAGGGTTACCTCGTGTATGTATAATGTGACCTCCTGGGGGCCAGGATGCACTTGGGAATATTGCTTGAAACAATGTGGATTCTCCAGGTGAAAGAGGTATGACCTTCTTGACGTCTAAGCATTGCTCACCATCAATAGTCAGATCTAAAACTCTGTTTTTCATATCCAGGGAAAATTTGAAACCTCTTCCCCATATCGGTCCTTTTGGCCGCTGTTCTCCCTAGTGGAGTGACGTCACCTTCCAGAATATTTCAGTGGAGTCACTAGGGAAAATGATACAACCTTTTTAAAATGCAGAGTCTTGGTTTTCCCACAGAAACCCTTTCTCTTTAGAATCTTTGTTTTTTTTCCCAGGGATGATTTGCACTTTCATTCCTTGGCAACGGTGACAGTTTGCTATCACTCATAATTACACCCAAGGTTGTGGAGAGTGAATCCCAAAGTAAAAAAAAAAACACTTTAGGAAAGGAGAGTTGGCTTCTTCCTTTCTAGAGAGGGATCTCTCACAGATTTTTAACAAGGCCAGATATCAAAATAAACAAGATTTAGATTGAGTTCATGGTTGAAATAGGGCAAGCACAATTGGGCTATGGAGTCACAAATTATAGATGAATTAAATAATAGTTTGCAAGTGAAGATTCACTGAGGCAAGGTAGCACTTGGTTACAGTAAAATAGTTGTTTGTTCGGTGATAGAGAGAGAATAAGAAGAGTCCGTCGACATAGAGGATCTAAGGATGAATTCTGCATCGATTTTGGAGGGAAATATTTTGGTGGAGGGCCTAAAAACAATAGTAAGAGCATACAAGATGAATTCTGAAATATTATACACTTATTCCAGGCATGAAGAACACATAATGGAAAGATTAACAAGAAGACATGCACATAAGAAAGAGATAACATACTGTAACTACGACATACACAGGAATCTCTGTCGCAACAAGCCCACATTTGGCTCGATCATTTTATTAAAGGAAGATCACAATTTACATAGCCTTGAACCTCATAGGTTCCAACCCCGTATCCCTCTATGGAGGGCATATTTATAGTTTCCTAAGCTCCCAAGACCAACCTGAAAACAGAGCTAAAAACAGTTTCAACAGGAAAACAAGATTCATAACAAAATGATGATCTGGAAAATACACCATGATCATGAAACCAAACAGAAAACATGCACTGGAGCGTGCATGATGAAACAATTGAGTAGTTTTGACAGCAGGGATGCTGAAAACGATCGGTTCAAGGGTTTCCTCCATGGCCTACAACGTTTTCCCTCTTTCTTTGTAATTTTCCTATGAAAATCATTTTGGATTGTAGATGTTCTCACGAGATTCATTCCGCACCGTCGATCTATGGTCTACGGAATGCGGAAGATGGGATGATGACCTTTCCAAGGTTTAATTTTTCATTTTTCTTCCTTCGTATCATTCTTTCCACCCCTTTGTTTTCTGTACCATTGATCGGTATCAGATCTATTTTTAGCTGTTGATACAAGGTCTATGGAAAACCCAAAATCCCTTCAAAATTCTATCTTTTTCGGCTTTTGACCTTCAAATCTACCTTTACCTTCAGGATCAATCTGGACCGTTGATCTAGATGTAGATGCTTTTTGGACCACTGATTTGAGATCAAATGTTTGGCATACGAAAATCATAGTGTAGGAATTCAACTCCTTCTTCAACTAAAATTTACCACTCCGCCTTCGCCTTTCCATTTTCGCTTTTCCACTTCCACACTTTCCCGAAAAGAGGACTACAAAAGGCATATTTTCAACCCTTTCGCCACCAAATAATTAAGTTTTTTTCCTTCCGATCTACACCTTGCTGATTATTACCACACCATTGATCTGGGTAGAAATGTTCTGAGCTATAGATCTAGTAGAAAATGGAACCCAGAATTTCAACTTTATGTGATCAAATTCTTTGACTTTTTTGCTTTCCAATTTCCGCCCTTTGCACCTTTCTGCACCGTTGATCTGTGCAAGAAATTTCTAGGCCATTGGATCTGGCGGAAAGAGGAATTTAGATTGCGAAAGGTGGAAGTCAAAACTTCAACTTTTTATACCTGGAAACTTTGAGTTCGTCACTTTTTGATTTTCGCTCTCCTGCACCTTTTCGCATCATTGATCTGGGCGGAATATTTCTAGACCTGTAACACCTCGGTTTTGACCCCATGGTATTGAATTGCATATGATGTAAATATTATTAATAAATCATGGTGTGGAGCTCAAGGAAAAAGACCCACCATGGATTTAGTGTTTTATGTTTTGGTAATTAAAATCTATGCCGATGGTTTATGTGCTAGCCAGACACAACATGGTTTGAGACATCATGTAAAAATAGAAATTATTAAAAATACCACAACTAGCTATGCACTGCAACATTAAAGAGATGGGGACATGATTTCGCAAGGAATAGGGAGGGGGAAACATTCAAACCGTTGATCCAATGGGGAAAATCCAAATGTCAAGGGAAAACCCATGACGCTGTCAACTGCCTTCTTGTCCTTTTGTGCCAAGTAACCTAGAAGTGGTTGAAGGAGTTATTTCCTTGGGATGGGAAAGGTATGGAGGTCAAAATTTGAATTTGGGAAGCCACCCATTTTTGGAAAACATGTTTTTGACTTCTTGGGAAGGTAAATTCTTAGAAATGCATGCCCAAGCCATAATGCACCCACATCTTTCATTCCTCACCCATTCTCATTTATGTGGGGGCTCTCTCATGTAGTTGAAGCTTGCTGGGATCTCTCCCTCACGATTTGTTGCCGTATCTTCATTCTCCATGCCCATAATTCATTTTATGTGTTGATGGGTGAATGGGAAGAAAGGGGCCACCATTTTGGGGTTTGAGGAGGCCGTGTTTTCCCTTGTGAGAAAGCTGGGAGCTTCCTTCATGTTTTTCTACATTTTCCCTAATTTCATCAGGATGGGAAACTCTTTTTTGTGTTTTTCATTGAATGGGAAAAGGAGACCCACGATTTGGGTGTGTATGGAGGTTGTTTCAGCCCCTACTATTACCAAAAACATTTATGAAATCGTATTTCTATCGCAGGGTGTTTTTCCCCTTTTTATCGGGCCATTTTTGGTTGCAAATCCCTTTTTGGTAATGACCAGCAGATGGGAGAATAGATCCACGATATGAGGGTTTGTAGAGGTAATTTTTTCCTCAGTAAAGCCATTGAACGTTCCTTGGAATCATATTTTTCACTCAGGGTGTTTCCCCCCTAATTGCCATTTTTGTTTTTGGTTCCCATGACATTTTGTCCGTACCCATCGATTGTATTTTGTTGTGAGGTGCATCCTATATTTTCCTTGGCTAAGTAAGTCCAAGGAACCCATAAGTTGGATGACTAACCGTGTTTTGATGTGAGGGTTGGCTTGGATGGATAAGTCCAAGGAACCCATATGTTATTGGCTTATTTCCTTAGTAACCTGTGAAACCGAGTTGTGTATTGGTTTGGCTGGACAGTCTGTGAAACCCAACTATGTGTTGCCTTGACTGTGGGTGTTTGGTCTTGTTGTGTGTGTAATCCTCTTGTTCCCTAGTTCCATGTTGAAATCATGCCCAACTAGGGGGTGGCCATGGTGCTGAAAGATTGATGAGCACATTGGCCTGTGGTTGGGTGGAACATTGCAACGACATAGCTAGTTGCGGGCCAACTTCTTTTAAAGATAAGTATACTTGTGCATTTACCTATGCAACTGTACTTTTTTATGAATTTCAATGAATTGTATTTTTTCTTTCATTGTAGATTACATAAATCATACATCTGCATGTGTATGCATTTACTTCAATGCATTTTAGTTTATATGTTATGGGGCCAGATTTACCGGATTAGATAGCTGTGAAGTCACGTTCTCTCTCTGGTAGAGGGGTAGGGATGTGACAGGATTATTGGATATGGCGGAAAGTGAAACTTGGATCTCAGAATGCGGAATTCAGAACTTTAACTTCTTTGTACTTTTATTTTTATCAACCTGCTTCGACCATTCCGAACCGTTGATATCATGGCAAAAACATTCTGGGCTGTAGATCTTGAACCCAGGAAATAAAAAATTGGGTTTTTCAATTTTATAACCTGAAACATCATCTTTTTCACTTCCACCTTTAATTCATTCCTAGCCATCGATCTCAGGTGGAAACTCTCCCTGGCTGCCGGTTCTTGAACTATGGAAGGCGGAAATCAGATTTTCTACTTTTTACACCTAAGTCTTTTTCATCTTCCACTCTTCTGCTCTCGACTTTTCCTCAGGCAGAAACGAATTTTATCCTTTGATTTCCTGTGCTGAGCATCCCGACCGTCCATTTCCTGTCAGCAATTTCTGCTAAGGGCGAATTTCCTCATTCATGAACATTTCAAGGTCAAAAATCATAATCCCTTCAAGTTTTTTGCGTTCTCACTTTGGAAATCCTCCTTTCCAACGCCTGCAAAAATTCCTCAACGATCTTAAGGGTCAAATGATATAAAAATTTATAACCCTATTTCTATTTTTGATGGCCAAACCCTTCACTAAATAGTTAGCCTAGAAATGGTGCTAACACCATGTTTATCTTCCCTAAGAGCATCCCGCTTCAAAACCAAGTCATTAATATGGAATTTTTCTTCCTTTACCTTCCTATAAAAAGTGTTCTTCATCTTTTCTTGATGTTTTTTCACTTTACCATAGGATTTGTCCCTCAACTCATTCTATTCTATGATCTGATTTATTCTTCTTTGCACATGATTTGGTTCATCCTTGTTTTTCCTACAATAACTTCATGACTGGAACTCCCAGAGATGCTGGAAAAATCACCTCAGCTCCATATACTAATTGGAATGGGGACATTCCAATTGTCCTTTTTGTGCTGATTCTCTCACGCCATAAAGCATATTTCAGCTTTGTATGCCAAGCTATTTTGTTATCCTCCAACAGCTTCTTAATGATTCTCACTAAGCTTTTGTTTGAAGATTCAACCAGTCCATTACACTGTGGATAGTATGCAGTAGAATGATTGAGGATAATATGATACTTGTGACAAAACTTATCATTTTCTTAGATTTAAAAGCAGGTGCATTGTCTGTCACAATTATTTTGGGACAACCAAATCTAGCCAAAATATTCTCTTCCGGAAAATCCATAATTACCGCATCGGTGGCCCTTCTTGTAGGTATTTCTTCAATCCACTTAGTGAATTAGTTAGTTGCTGTTAAGATCCATCTATGTTTTCCTAAAGAATTTGGATTTATTTCTCGAATAAAATCCAGTCCTCGCTGCTGAAAAGGTACTGCTTCTATTGATATTGGATTGAGAGGGAGTGGGACCACTTTCCTCTTACCATCAAAGATCTGTCATTGGTGACATGTAGTAGTCTCCTTGTAAACATTGAATGGCAGTAAAAACAACTCTCAAAATATTGTTTGTTATCACCTTCCATGAATGATGTCCACCATAGTATCCCTTGTGAAATTCCTTCATAGTATGCTTAACTTCATTCTCCAAGAGGCAATTGAGTAAAACACCACCAGGATATTTCCAATAAAGCTATTCCTTCAGAATACAAAACTTGGCAGATTTCAACTTCACTGACCTTACTCTAGTTTTTCTTAGCCCTGCAAGAGCCTATAAATTTTGCAACACACACACAATATCAGAATACCATGGAGATACAGATAATTCAGGTATTACCTACACCCCTGTATCAAGCTGTTTTGAATGATTAGTCAAGAAATTTAGCTGCAAGGAGACATAATTGGAATTTTTCATCATCTTTGCAATTCCTTGTCCTTTAATAATCTTGGTGGGCTTAATTTCAATGTCATATTTTAGTAACACAACAATCCATTTTGTTCTTTTTTCCCCCTAGATCTGTCTGTGTGAGGATGCTCTTCACCACATTACTAGGAACATAAGCAATGATGTGTGAATGAAGAACATAAACTCTAAAATATTTCAAAGATTTAATTAGAGCATATGCCTATTTTTCCATAATGTCATATTTCAACTCTCCATCTCTTAACACTTTACTAAAGAATGCTATAGGCTGCTCAACATTTTGACTGTTTTTCTATAACAAAACTCTAGCAATAGTATGATCAGAAGCATACGAAAAGATTAGGACATCTTTGCTAAAATATGGACTTACCAGAGTTGGGGCTTCTGTGATAGCATGTTTAATATCCCTAAAGGATCTCCTTGCATCTATTTTCCACTTTATGTCATGGTTCTTCTTCAACATATTAGTGATATTCATTAATATCTCAACAAAATTGGGAATAAACCTTTTTAAAAAATTTACTTGTCCAATGAATGATTGCACTTCTTTTTTACTTCTTGGCTCCTCAACCTTCAGGATTGCACTGATTCTCTCTGCATGAATCTTTATACCATTTTTTAAAATAATGTGCCCTAGCAATTTTCCTTCCTCTAATGCAAAATTTGATTTTCTGGGGTTTAATGATATTCTGTACATTTTACATTTCATATTTTTTTCCCAAATGCTTAATATGATTCCTGTTATATCTTGAATACACAATGATACCGTCCATGTAGACAACCACAAATTTATCCCTTTCCTCTGCAAAATCAATGTCCATGGCATGCTGGAAAGTGGCCCTTGCATTCATTAAACCAAAAGGAATTTTGGCATACATAAATGTACTCCATGGTATAGTAAAGGAAGTATTTTATTGATCCCCAGGAAATGATTTGATCTGATTGTATCCTGAGAAACCATCCATAGTTGAAATCCTTTCAGATCCTACTATTGTTTTGCAAAATATGTTCCATTTTAGGCAAAGGGTAACTATCTTTCAAAGAGACTTTGTTAAGATTTCTGAAATCTATGCAAAGCGTGATTTTACCATTCTTTTTTATAACTGACACCAAATTTGCAACCCATTTGGAAAATCTCAGAGTCACTATAATCTTGGCATTGAATAATTTTTAATTTCTTTCTCAATAACAAGAAGCAACATTGGATTAACTCTTCTCAATTTCTGTTTGAAAGGATTCTCACCAAGTTTTATTGGGATTGTATGTTGTATGATAGAAGTATCATACTCTTTAAGGTCTTCATAAATCCAGGCAAACACATTTGTGTATCTTTTCATCAAATTGTCAAAGTCTTATTTTTCTTTGACAGGCACTTTTTTTGATAGTTTGATGATTCATGGATTTCTTCAGTTCCTATATTTTTCTCTTTAACTTTTTGTTTTCAGCAATTTATTTTTCACTCTCTTCAACATCCTGGAAGTTTTCAAAATTATCATTTTCACTATCCATCTGAGTATTTACAAACTCACCAGACAGCTCTAAAACTGTTTTTATCTGCATATCATCTTCAAATACCTGTCATTATTTGGAATTGTCTGGTATGGAGGGCCTGTTCACAGTATCAACTTTAGACTTTCTTTGGCCAACAACGAGAGTTTTAAATTTACCAAGAGCAACAACCAAAGAGTCAGCTAATTTATTTTCATATATGGGAATCACTCTGATTTTATGCTCTATAAAATAGTTACCAAACATATCCCATAGCTCATTCCTATAAGCCCTCATTATGGGATGTTTTGGTCTAATAATTGTCATTCACTTGGTTTATTACAAGCTCTGAATCTCATATGACTTGTACCCTCTTTTCCCCCATATCCTTCAAAGCATTCAATCCTATTAATAAAGCTTCATACTCTTCCACATTATTGGTACATTCAAAATCTAACTTATATGACAAAGCCTTAAAATCCCTGATAGGAGAGATAATGTATACACCAGCACCAACACCAACCTTTGCCACAGATCCATCAAAATACATGGTGCAGATACCCTCTTCTTTCTTTTTCTTTTCCAAAGCCTCTTGTCTCTTTGCATACTCTTCCTCCTCTTTAACTTCAATGGGTACAGGAATTTTAGGATCACAGGGAAAACCATCATTAAAGAAAATGGAAGATCCCAATTCGGTATCAACATCATAGATAGTATGATTATCTGGTTTTTCTTGGATGCTTACTACATAAGGTGACATTTTCTCATTGTATAACCTCTTATTTCCAACAACCACATGAATGGTAGCATAAGATATATCCATTTGCAAACTTCCTTTCAATTTAGAGGTCCAAGACCTTGACAACAATACACCAAATTTAGGAGGAATGTCTGCTACAACAACATCCATTACCATAGTCTTAGATGGAATTTTTTTCAAAGTTACCACCATATCCTTAATCAATCCCAGACATTTCACCTTCATAGAATCAAAGGAATACAAATAATTAACATGATGTCTTACTGTGAAATTTCTATCCCCATCATAGAAGGGAATTTTCTGGTTATAATTTTTAGGAAGGTCATGCAATACAACAGGTAAGGCCAATGGAGCAAACCTAGGAGCCATTTTTCTAGGTGGATTTGGAACAAGAGGTGGAGCTTTAAGGTTTGGAGGGGTTTGAACAATTGGTGGGATATAAGGATGAAATATTTGAACAATAAGGTTTATTCTTTCGGTTTTCACAGAGTATTGAATATTGTTCCAAATAGAATCAAGCAAATACGATTCTAACCTACTGGTATTAGTTTCACTTTCCTTCAAATCAGATTTAGATTTTGATTTCAACAAGGGCATTCCAAAATTTGTTTCCCGCCCTAAATCCTGAATGCTATGAAATTCTTGAGAATATGAAGCACCAAACTGAGAAATGATCTATTTTTTCCTTTCCCTTATTTCTAAGCAATATTTCTAGATTTTCCACACTTAGTAATGTTTCAGTGTTAGGGTTACCTCATGTATGTGACCTCCTGGGATCCAGTATTATTTTTGAAATATTGTTCAAAATCAATGTGGAGTCGCCAGGGAAAATATGCAACCTATTTCAAATGCAGAAGTCTATGTTTTCCCACATAAACCCTTTCTTCTTGGAATGTTTGTCGTCTCCCAAGGCTGATTTTCACTTTCATTCCTCGACAATGACCTCAATTTGTTAGCACTCAGAATGTAACCAAGTTTGTAGAAGGTAAATCTCAAGGTAAAAAGACAACCACTTTAAGAAAGGAAGTTGGATTCCTCCTTTCTAGAGAGGGATCTCTCATTGATTTTTAACAGGGCCAAGTATAAAATGAAAGAAAGTTTCAGATTGAATGGGCGGTTGAAACAAGGTAAGCATAAATTGGGCTATGGAGTCACAATTTTTTATGAATCACAAAACAATTTGTAGGTGAAATTCTATAATGGAAAGGTAGCACTCGGTTACAGTCAAAAAGCAGTTTTTTTGGTGGTAAAGAAGGAACAAGAACAATCCATCAACACAAAGCACCTAAGAGATGAATTCTGCATCAACTTTGAAGGGAAATATCGGTGAATACCTGAAACAATAACCATAACATAACAATATGAATTCTGAACTATTACACACTTATTCCAGATATGATCAGGAGCACATAATGGCAATTTTAACAGGAAATACAGACACGGAGGAAAGGAAATAACATACTGTAACTACGAAATACACATGAATCTTTGCAGCAATAGGCCAACATCCGGCTATACAATTTTATTAATGATAGATCACAAAATGCATAACAAAAAATCTCACGAGTTACAACCCTGTCTTCCTCTATTGAGGGTATATTTATAGTGTCATAGGCTCCCGAGACCAACCTCAAAACAGAGCAAAAAATAGTTGCAACATGGGAATGAAAATACTAACAAATGTTGATCTCGTAGATTCGCCATGATCATAAACCAAATAGAAAAAACACGTTGGAACGCTTATGGTAGATCAGTTTGAGAATTACGATCACTAGAAAATAGGCTCGCTTGATGATAATGACATTTTAGAGCATTTTTGACGACCCACAACAGCTTCAAATCTATGTGTGCATATTCACATGCGAAATTGATTCTCGACAGTTGATCTTTAAATCAAAACAAGGATATCGAGACACATGGCTGAACCTGCTTGATTTGTAAAATTTTGCCAAAATTCTGGAGAATTAAATCAATGAAACTTTGAAATAGCTTAATTTTTCTCGACCGTAGATCTAGATCAACCTTGATATGAGTTGTTGAAACCTCCAGGCCCTTTAAACAATTCCGCATATATGAATAGATATTTTCTTCTTGCAATTTAGATCAGTGGATGAATTTCCACCATAGATCTATCCTTGATTAGATCTCCATTGTTAAGACATGCACCTCTTTTAAGTGATTTTGCAAATATGAAAAGTGATTTTCCACGATGTTAGATCAACTAAATTAACCTCCACCGTTGATCTCCCCTCATCTTCAATCCTGTCCATTGAAACAGACAGGCCTTTAACGATTCCACATGTCGGGAGGTATTCTTACCTCTCGCACATGTTTCCCTTTTCCCCACCGTTGATCTCCATGGGATTCATCCTCAACCATTGATATGATATCAAGTTTACATACTATGAAAAATGGAAGTTGGAATTCCGTCTTTTCATAACAAAAACTTCACATTTCTACTTCCATACCTTTGCTTCTCTCCGGACCGTTTGATCTGTGTGGGATCCCCCTGAACCGTAGATATTTCATATCATGGAAAGAGAGATTTCAACTTTTCATGACCAAATTATTAAGTTTTCCACTTTCTGATCTTCTCCCCTCTTCTCTCTTCTAGACCGTTGATCTTCATAGAATCTCTCCAGACTGTCGATCTTCATAGAATCTCTCCAGACCGTCGATCTAGCGGATCGCGGAATGCGAAACTTCAACCTTTCACACCCAAATTCTTAAGTTTTCTTGTTTCTCATATCCGCCCTTTGTTCTTTTTCGAGCAATTGATCATTGGCGGAAGTGATTTGAGCTGTCAGATCTTTGGACTGTAGAGAATGGAAATCAGTATTTTAACTTCTCTAAAGTTCAATTTTGACCTTTCTGCTCCTGCCTTTTACTGCTTTCTGAGCGATTGATCTGTGTGGAAATTCTCCCTGATCGTCGAATCTTGGACTACAGAACTCGGAAGTTGGATTTATTTATTTCCACCACCAAAACTCGCCCTTTTTCGCCTTTCCACTCCTGTTTTTTCCTTGGCAAATGTTATCTCCTAAATAAATTTAGTCTTCAATAGGTCAGACTCATTAAATCTATTTTTGCATAAGTGATGAAGATTTCAAGGCACATTATGAAATATTTTTGTGTGTCTAACAAATTTGGAATGCCTTGTACTCTATTCTTTCATAAAAAATCAAAGTTTAGCTTTCGGTGGCTTAGGCGAACTTCTCAACAGTTCATTAGCCAACGAAAAGCCCAGCTTTCGGTAGCTTAAAACGGGATCCCGAACTACCTTAACTACCGAAAGCTCATTGACTCTATTTTCTAATAAAATGTTTGAATATAAGATTTCAGTGGCTTAGGTGAGCATCTAAATGTTCATTATCCACCGAAAATCCCAGCTTTTGGCACCTTAAAAACATAATCTAGGCTTTCGAAGCCACTGAAATTGGCGTTTTACTACGAAAAGTCATATTTTAAAAATAATAATTCTGAGCGTCTGGAGAATCATTTTGCAAAATGATCAGAGGCTTTTGTTCCTATCATGTCAAAAAACAATAACCTATCTCATTTTTCCTACATTTATTGCATATTGGGAGAATCAAATCCATATCTGAGCGCTAATTTTTGGATCTCAGAATTTCCCGGTTTTACACATGTTTTTGAAATACAGGTCTCGGGAAAATGAAAATGATTTTCAAAAAAATGAGAGAGGTTTTTTTTCAAAACAAACCAATATACAAAAAAATATTTCAGTTTATACACAAGTGTCATAGATGTGAAGGAAAAAATCCATCTCTGAGCCCCAGGTTTCAGCAGTTTGGCCAAATTTTTAGGGCAAAAGATGACATGTCAGTCCTCCAGGTGGAATTTTTGACCTCATCTATCATTCCATGAAGATTTGCTGCAAATGTTGAAGAGTTCAAAGATCAACCTAGATCCCAAAAAAATTAATCAGATGATGAGGTAGGTGTATGAGGTAGAATTCTTGGAGAGTGAAATCAAAAGAACAAATGGTAGGTTAACCAAGAGGAATGCAGAGTTGTATGATTCTCTACAGGAGATAAAAATAAAGAATACCAAGCTGGAGGAGAGTAATCTCAGGTTAAGGAAAGAGAAATTAAGGCTCTGCAGGAAAATCAGGTTGTCCAAATTGCAAACAATAAATCCTAGCCCCCAACCTCAAGCTCACCGAAAGCTGGAAACCTTAGCAGAAGTGGTAATAAGCCTTTTTGGCACAGAAGTAGGATGTGATACTGCTGCAAAAAGGAAATCTGAGATTAATGAAGGAAAATACTAGTCTCTATAGGAATATCAGTCTATCAAGTTTGCAGGTGGATAATTCAAATGCTAAAACACACCTTGCACTGGAAACCCTAGCAGAGGCAGCAATAAGCCTTCAGGATCTGGAGGCAGCCCATGATGTTGCTGCTATTTCAAACCCTATGCAGGTTGAAGAAGTGCTAGAAGGTTAGAATTGAAGCTGTAAAAGGTTGATTAAAATACTAATTAAGTTTTGCAGAAATAGAGCTTTCAGTGGCTTAGGTGAATGCAACAACTGTTTATTAGCCACCGAAAGCAGAACCCAGAATTCTGGGTAGCTTACAGACCCAGAATTTTGTTTTCTTAGCCACCGAAAGCACAGAACAGTGCAGAAAGACATGCTTCCACACAGAACCAATTTTGATTGATCCAAACACCTCAGGGATGGGTTATGAAGTTGAAGATTAATTGAAGGCACCAGTAGATTGGGTCTGTTCCATTTTTGAAGGTTCCAGCGAGGTAAAATGGGTCACAAACCCTACCTACTTTTGACAAACCGTAACTTATTTGTTAGTTAGCAGGTCCTAGTTCTACTTCAGTTATCACTGCAGTTATTAAAGAGTTCAAAGAGTTACAAAGTGTTGTAGTTAGGTATATTAGCACTTAAGTTAGGGTTTTTGACCTAATTTTTCAAAAAATAGTTATGTTTATCTATTTTTAGTAAATTCGATCAGACTTTTTAGGATCTGAGAAATTTTGTAAAGGCTATAAAGCCCGTGACTAGTGTTGAAGCAAAGGTTCGACTTTAGAGACTTTTGGACCCTTATTTTTATCAAGCTTATCATGTTATTCATCATTTAATATACACTCTTTTTCCATTATATGTTCAGGTTCCATCTCTTTTCTGTTTTGTACTTGTGCTTGAATGTTTGATTCAGGTTTATTCTTTTTATCTAATACTAGATAGTTGTCATCCTATCTATGTGTTGATGATTTGAATTGCAAGTATTTTTCCTTTTTATGAGTTGCCATTCATATGTGATTGCTTTATATATGAATCTGCCAGAATAGTAAGTTCTTCATTTGTTCACCCTATTATCAACCCTCTAAACATTGGTGGTTAGAAGCCTTATCTTTTGATTGAGCTTTATGCATGTCTTGAGTGTGTGAGGTCCTTTATATCATCTAACTTGATCCATTTAAAAAAAAACATTTAATTTGCTAGGAATCCTTGAGCTGCAACCTAGAGGAGTTTCCTATAGTGATAACAAATTGGCGCACTTGCTAGGGAGAGGAGATTGAAGCTCAACTTCCCTGGGAGACGATATAGTTCCAGATTTGATGATAGACAAAGTCTGGACACTTTTTTGGTTGTAATCATCTATTTGGCGACTTCATGAAGGACGAATTCAGTGGTGACTCCACAATATTCAGATGTCAAAAGAATTTGCTCTTCTTTTAGCTCAGAGGTTTGCACCTCTTGACTTCTCTTCAATTCTTGGATTCCCACATCCAGTACCTGAAATGTCTGAATGGGGAGATTTTCTACCTGTCTTCAAAGAGGAGAAATAAGACAATCCTGCAGAACACCTCCTCAAGTTTCACGAATGCATGGATATATTAGATCAGCAGCATGAAGATGTTCGTATGAAGATGTTCATGTATTAATTGTATGGTGATGCACGTCAGTGGTATTTTTCTTTACCTCCTTCCAGCATTTCATCATTGAAGGATTTTCATTGAGAATTCACTGAGCACTGCAAAAGGTATTTTTCAGATGAGCTTGTATTTGGTAATTGATGTGATGAATATGAATTGCATCATAAGGCTGAAGATGCAAATAGAGACAGATCTCTCCCTCACAATATGCAACAGCCCTTCAAGAATATTCAAGATGATGCACTTTTGCATCAACATGAACTAGAAATGAATTATAAAGGAGTTGAATGTTTTCCTAATATCATTAAATCTGATTGTTGTGAATCTGAAGAATTGATTTCTTTAACTACGCATGGAAATGATCAGCTTTCTGCTGGTCAAATGACCATTGAACTCAGTAAGGCTAGCTCACAGTTTCCAGATTTGTAGATCAAGGGAAGCTGCAGTAACCATGAGGAACAAGATTTTCAGGGATTGTCTAATCTCTAGCTAGAACATTAGGAAGATCTTCCTTCTCCTTATGAATATGTTGCTTCAAATTATGAAAAGGAACTAGGTAATATTTTTCCATATCTATTTCAAAATTTTGTTACTAATACTCCTATATGCGACCAAAACAATGATAAGGAAGACGATGTTAAAACTTGGGAAGACTTATTGTTTTCTCAAATTTCATCTAGTTCTTCTTTTTAGTAGAGATATGATAAAAATGTGTGCATGGTGTGATAGATGCTTGTTATGAATCTGCTACTCAAAAGTCCAATAAAGATATTTTTAGTTTTGATATATCCTGCAAATATATTATTGTGGAAGAGGAAATTGTTAGCTATGCTAAGCAAGCATATCATCATGATGAATTCAGATTGCGTAAATATGGTGAAGGGGAGAAGAAATGTTCAGATTAGTTGTTGAGCTTGCATCTGATACGACAAAGGTTGAGAATTCCACATTCAAGATTGACATCAGTAAAGGAAAAAATCAGCAGCATAAAAAGGTATTTCCTGTTGGCTTTTATCATCTGTGTTGCTGACTATTAGAAATTTATGAGAAGCATAGATATCAAAATATTTTTGTTAGAGGAAATCTGGTTTTATCATCGGTTCAAACCACTTTTTTGTTGGCTATGGATTCCATTATTTTTCAGGTCAAGACCAAGAACAGGTTTAGTAAATCAGTTTATGACATGGCTTCATTGGAAGCATGAATTTACTTGATTAAGAAACAATACATGGTTAGAGTAGGAGTAGATAGGAAAATAAGCTCTTAATATGAGTAGCTAGGTCATTTTCTGGTGTTTTCATGAATAAGCAAAGTAGGCTATAGGAAGATTACGGGGGATCAGTTATAAAAGACAGATGACTCCATGCCCAATGGAACACTAGAGGATAGGTTTGAATGTTTGTTTTACAGGAAAGGAATTGGTCTGGTGTTCTTGGGACCTCACAGGAAGTTTCCCATCCCCGAGTAGGAGCCAGATGTTATCTCCTAAATACATTTAGTCTTCAATAGGTCAAACTCATTAAATTTATTTTTGCATAAGTGATGAAGATTTCAGGGCACATTATGAAATATTTTTGTGTGTCTAACAAAGTTGGAATTCCTTGTACTTTTTTCTTTCATAAAAAATCAAAGTTTAGCTTTCGGTGGCCTAGGTGAACTTCTCAACAGTTCATTAGCCACCAAAAAGCCCAACTTTCGACATCTTAAAATGGGATTCCGAACTTCCTTAACCACCGAAAGCTCATTGACCCTGAATTCAAAGACATATAATATTATTCATGTAGGGCCCCAAAAATTGGGATTTTTCATCTGCTGTGTCCATCCGCCTTTGCATTTGTGGAAAAATTGTATCCGATACAATTTGTCGATGCTAGGAAGAGCTTGGTTCACCCACTGATGAGATTGTTTCTTTGACTTCTCTAGCTTCGTTGTTTCCAATACAATATGATATTGTATTGTGCTCCTGATCATTGCTTCATCAAGACCTTGTTGATTTTCTAGTGTCCTGATATCTTCGCGGTTTTCTCGAGCTTGTTGAAATACCTGGCCATAGTGGGTATACCAGCTGCACAATACTTCTTCTGTAGTATCTGACTCTTCCAGATGTTCTAGCAATACCTTGTGTGCTTCTGAAAATGCTGAGTAATGCTGTCTTAATAACACATATGTTTCTTCTTTTTGCTCCTCTTTCTTGGCCTTTCGCTGTGCTTGAAGGATCGACACAACACTTTCTAGTAGCTGGTAAGCTCTCTCTAGTGGTTTGCTAGCATCGATCTCATTTGCTCCTGGTAAAAATGTATGAGTCAAATTCCTGCATTTGTTCAAGAATTCAACTTTTTCTTCTTTCAGTTTGTCTATCTGTTCTTTTATTCTTTGATTTCTCATTGTAGCTTCCTTAGTGAGTGCTCCCAATAGCTGAACCAGTTCTCCATCTCTAAGTTTTGGTGTGTCAACTGTAGTAGTCAACCCTAGTTGATGAAGGTGGATAATCATTGGTGCCTGTTGTTGTTCTTTTTTATTCTTTTCTTTTCTTTTGCTCTTATGTTTGGAATAATGGACGACTACTGATCCTGACAGTATTGATGTTGGCTGCTACTGTTGTGTGTGTTTCTCTTTAGTCGGTAGGTTCTCCGTCGACTAGACTTCTGTTGTGGTAGGGTAAGCTTCTTGACTTACATGGGTGGGACTTGTGTTTGTTTGTGCTTCCAATGGTGGTGAGGATGGTGGTTTTGGGTTATGAGGTGAATATGGTGTTGGTGGTGGTGATGGTGGTTCTGGGTTTGGCGGAGGTTCTGAAGTTGGTGGTGGTTATGGGGATGGTGAGTGAGATGGGGTCATCGGAGTGGTTGGAATGTTTTCTGTCGATATAGGATCTTCGACTTCTGGTTGTGGGTCGGTAGGGTCATCATATTTGACAAAGTCAAAGAGGTTGTTGATGGTTTGGTTTATTTCTAGTGCATCACCCTAATCATCGTCCTCTAGGCCTCCGATCGGTGCATTGGCTAGTGTGAATGTTGGTATGAAAGATGAAGTTTGTGCTGTGACAACTTGGGCTGACTTGTCGAGGTTTCTAAGAAATGTCAATTGAATGGATCCTAGAAATTTTGGCCCTTGTGAGGCTTGGGAAGTTTGTAAGATGAGGCTCTATCGTGCAGAGCTCGAATCTACGAGTTTATGAGTGGTGGCGATTTGCTGGGATTTGAGAAGTATGCCAGGTAGCTTATTGATGAACTACTGGGGGTTGACATCTTTGTCCATTCTCTCCTTAAGTGTTTTCGACATTGCACTTTTGCACAAGTTGGCAGGATTGATGTTGGTCGACACTTGCATATTTCCCTGTATTATTTGGATTGGGGATGGGGGTGGGTGTGTTGAAACTAAATCAATGGCTTCAACTGTAGGAGGGTTTGTAAGTTTTACCTTTTTAGATTTGGCTTGCCTTATCTCTTCTTCGACAAATCGTTTGAATTGTTCCTCAACAGAGATTTTATTTTTGGCAGCATCTATCAAGATGTCAGTTGCCCTAACATGTAATTCGTCCTCATCGTCTGATATTTCTTGGAGGATAATCTTGCACTTCCCTTTTCCTTTTACTATACTCTCTAGGCGTTTTCAAGACTTGGTAATTTCTGCAGCTATTTGTTGGATGTTCTTCTTCGTAAACTAATATTCTGGTTTCTCTATTTCTGTTTCTTCCTCCAGCTGTTGTTGAGTTGGGACCATGGCATCTTGCTATGTCGGTATCATGGCTTGTTGTTTTGTCGGTGCATTTTCAATTTGAAGGGGGTTCTGCTCCATTGTCGGGCTATCTTCTGAAGTGAAGGTACTAATATGAAGGTGAACTGCATAGTCTTCTTCCTTCTCCTGGTTAGTCAAAGGTTCGACAATAGATTGGTTAATTTCTTTTGCGGCCTCTGGTATAGGTATTTTGGTTTTGGTCTGTTTGGCCAGTTCTGTAAAAATATCCTCAACTGTTGGATAATAGTTGAGTGGCTTTGATTTTGCTGTGGAACCTTGTGCATGCCATACTGCAGTGTGGTCGAGTTCCAACTGGATGTGTGCTGTAGGAGGTAGACATCTTCAGATGTTTTGAGGTGCCCTCCATCTGGTTGTTTGAATTTTTAGATTTTGAAACCAGTGTTCTAAGAAAATTTTTCCTTCTTCTTGTTCCTATGGAGTTCCAGCCATTGAGAAAGGCTTGAAATGCCACATATGAAACCTAGTCGGCTCTAAGAACTCTTTATGCCTAACTGGACATAGGTGATACATCGCTATCCATATTCATAGTGATGAGAATCTGATTATCACACCTGGTTCCTAGCACTTTTCACAGATAGAATTGAGCATGTCGGCCACGTATTGAGCCCAATAGTATACTTTCCTCGATTCTGCTATGCAGTCGTCAGCTTCTAGCATGTCGAGTTTCAAATCACAGCCTCCTCCTGTGACAGTCAGGCCCATGGATATGATTTTGGCCACTATTTTAGGTGTATTGGGTTTAATTTTTCCGATAATTAACCCTTTTGAGTTTTTCCCTGTTGGTGTCCCTATTAGTCTTTCGACCAACCCTTCTTTCATACCTACAAGAATAGGGTCTCCTTTGTTTGAAAGCCCAGTAAGTTTGTAGATGGTTTTGGCTGATATTTCCACTGGTCTATCAAAGTAGAGCTTCCCATTGTGGTACCAGTTGATGATGAATTTGGTGATATTTTCTTTTGTCCCTCCAATACTCGCCATGAGGGGCACATTCATGTAATTTAAAATGGCGATCTGGTTGATTTTGTTCCCTTGCTCTGTCATTCTTGAGTTACCCTTGTAAGACCATTTTTTTATTTCTACCCAGTGACGTGCCCATGAAAACTCCTGTACTTTCACATTTTTTATGTTTTGCAGCTGTTTCACTAGTGGGATTACAGCAGATTCCAACTCTTTTGCTTTGACTATCATGGGTCTGGTTTGTTTTGGGGCCATTTCATCGATTTCTGGTTCGGGTTTCTTCGTAGTTAATTTGCTCATAGAGGTCTGGAAATTTTGTCACTCTAGATCTTGGTAAAACGGTATGAAGTATTCATCTGACATAGTATTTATAGGTGGAGCAGATGACGATCTTGTCAATGGTGCTATTAATGGTGGATTTGATGGTAAAGGACGCTCTATTGAAGGATGATTTAATGCGCTCTGGTTTCGGCGCTCCTTCTGACCGTAGTCATTATGGGTTGATTGGACCTTTTGATCCTCTTGTCGATGTCGATGATATGGTCGATATGCTATATGTTGATGGTGAACATGTCGATTATTGTTGAATGGTGGTCTACTATGTCTGTCGAGATTTCCCGTCATTTTGGTTTTCTTTGATTCTTTTCGAATTTTAGGTTTTTGCTTTTTATAGTTTTTGTTAACAGTTATAAAATTGTTTTCTTTTGATTGATTTATTGATTTTATTATTATTTTATTTTCATAATTTTTCAATTTTGGTACCGCTTTAGTCGGGCACCATTTACCAGTTTCCGAAATACTCTTCCATGTAATGTTCTCAGTCGGACTGAACCATTGGGGCTGATTTCTTCGACAATATAGGGTCCCATCCACTTTGTGTGGAGTTTCTTTGGTTTCCCTTTCACCCGACTGTTATACAATAGTGCAAGATTTACGACCAACAAGTTTTAGTTTTTAATGTTTCGGTTGTGCCAAGCCTTCTGTTGTTGTTTCTGAATTTCCTAGTGTTGTAAAACAATTAGTCAATGATCATCTAGTTTGGCTAATTGCATTAGTCGGTCCTTCCTTTCTTCCTTGACATTAATGTGTAAGATTTCAGCTATTACTGGTGTCTATTGTTGGAAGTGTAAAGGGACAACTGCTTCTTGGCCATAGACAATCGAAAAGGTGTTTGGGCTGTCGATAATTTATATGTTGTTCTGTATGCCCATAATACTGTAGGAATTTTCTTATCCGACTCATCTTTGTCGTCATTGTAGATTTATATTAGACCTCTTGTTAGTGTTTTGTTGAATGCCTATATCGCCTCATTTGACTGAGGGTGATAGGCTGTGCTTCGACGATGGTCGATTTTGAATTGTTCTGTTAGTGTTGCAATGGTTTTATTAATGAAGTGTGAACCTTGATCACTGATTAGGTTTAGTGAGCATCCAAACCTAGTAATGATATTTTCATAAATGAATTTAGTAGCTACTTCACTAGAGTAGGTTTCATCAGTTTCTTCTTCTGCCCATTTAGTTACATATTCTACTGCTGTTATGATGTACCTTGTACCTATTCTTTTTGATGGGATTGGAAATGGACCAATAAAGTCGATAGCCCATATTTCAAATGTTAATATTGGGTTTACGGATATCATGGGAATCTCTATGCTAGGCAAAGGTCGACCTAGATGTTGGTAGTGATCACATTTGCTAACAAACTTCTTACAGTCTTTGTAAAGTGCCCATTTAGTTACATATTCTACTGTTGTTATGATATACCTTGCACCTATTCTTTTTGCTGGGATTGGAAATGGACCAATAAA
The DNA here is from genome assembly GCA_001517045.1 of Pseudotsuga menziesii. Taxonomy (NCBI): domain Eukaryota; kingdom Viridiplantae; phylum Streptophyta; class Pinopsida; order Pinales; family Pinaceae; genus Pseudotsuga; species Pseudotsuga menziesii. The sequence continues at coordinate 497,460 of LPNX010122344.1, forward strand.
GTCGATAGCCCATATTTCAAATGTTAATATTGGGTTTACGGATATCATGGGCATCTCTATGCTAGGTAAAGGTCGACCTAGATGTTGGCAGTGATCACATTTGCTAACAAACTTCTTACAGTCTTTGTAAAGTGCCAGCCACCACATTCCTGATTGTTGAATTTTCTTAGCAGTTGTATCCAACTGAAAGTGTCCTCCCACTGGTCCATGATGTGCTTCATACATAATATTTTCTCGTTCATGCTCTAGAACACATCGACGAAGTACTTTTTCCAAACTCATTTTGTAAAAAAATCCGTTGATTAGACTATATGGTGCAGCTTTCATGGCTAGGATTTGTTTCTTCTTAGTGTTCATGCCTTTAGGTGCTTGTCGATTCTCTAGAAATTGTGCTATTTCCTCTAATTATGTAGGAACAAATTCTATTCGAAATAGGTGTGCATCTGGTAGGTGATCTTCAACTCCTGTTGGTTCCTACCCCATGTCAATTCTCGACAAGTGGTCGGGCCCAACATTTAACCTTCCTGGTCGAACAACGACTTCAAATTCGAATTCTTGGAATAGTAACAACCATCGACATATTCTTCCATGGTGTAGAGGCATGTTTACCAGATATTTAAGTGCTTGGTGGCCAATGTAGAATATTAAAGGGTTAGCCAATAGGTAGTGATGATAATTTTGGAGTGCAAAGACCATCCCTAGTTCCTCCCTCTTTGTTTTTGAGTAGTTGCGTTCTGCCTTATTTAATTTTCTACCACTGTAAATGATTGGCCCAATCCATTCCATCTTCACCAGGTTGTGTCAAAATCACACCTATTGCTAGGCCTGAAGCATCAGTATATATGTGGAATTTGATCAACCAATTTGGGAATCTGAGAACGGGTGCTTCGACTAATTTTCTTTTCAATGTGTCGAATGATGTATCACATTCTTCTGTCGAGTCAAAATCCTCATCTTATCTTAACAATTCTTCTAATGGGTATGTCATGTCTCAGTAGTGTTGAATAAATTTTCTATAATATCCTCTATGACCTAGAAATACTCTGACCTATGTTGGAGTCATTGGTGGTTTTAAGTCGAGGATTATTTTTATTTTTGCAAAATCGACTTTGATTCCTTCCTTGGAGACAATGTGCCCTAGTAAGATTCCTATAGGGGTTAAGAAGATACATTTTGTTATATTGAGAGATAACTGAATTTGTCGACATTATTCTAGCATAAGCCTTAACCATTTGCAATGGTATTTCATGATGGACTAGATTGTCTAGTTGTCAAAGTATACTCCCATCGTTTTATAAATGTATTCTTGAAATGTTTTGATGGCTATTGTCGAAAACACTGTAGGTGCATTCTTAAGACCGAATGACATCATTCTGTAAGCAAATGATCCAAATTCACAGACGAATGTAGTCTTTTTATGATCTTCTTTGGCTATTGGTACTTGATTACACCTTGAAAATAAATCCGTGAATGAGTAACATTCGTGACCTGCGAATTCATTTAGGATTTTGTCGGTGTATGGGGTCAGAAATGGATCTGTTAGAGTGACCTTATTTAATTCTCAGAAATGGACAAAGATTCTTAATTTTGTCAGGTTGTTTTTTTTTTGGTTGGACAACCATTGGGATTTCCCATTTTGACTGGTTGATAGGGTAAATAATTCCAGCTGTGAGCATATTGTCGATCTCCTTTTTGACTATTTCCTTGTATTTATGAGCCAACTTGTAGGGTCTTTTCTTGATAGGTCTAGCTTCAAGTTTGATGTCGATCTTCATCTCGTCCATTTCTTTTACTAACTCATTTAGGTCTTTGTAGTCTTGAGTAAAGACATCCTGAAATTCTTTTAATAAGTCAATGATTTCTGTTGTTTGCTCTTCGCTCCAATAATCGTCGATTTTTGCCATTTTCAGTTTGTTATCATTAGATATGGAAATTTGTATCATTTTAACTTTTGCATCCATCCATTATAGCGCCTTTATTTCATTAATCTGTCGACATCCTTCTTTGAACTATGAAAATGTCGCTGGAAAGTATGCTACCGTTATCCAGCCAGTATTGTCTTTGTCGGTTGATTCGATTTTGATTATTGTTCTAACTGGTTTGACCATTTTTGGGTGATAAGATTTCCACTGAAATATTTTCCCATATGTATGTTCATTTTCTAATTGGAGTCTTGTCGACTGTGGTATTTTTTTTGATCGAATTTTATGGCATGTTGCATTCGGTCAGCTATTCTGTGGTGATTTGTTAGTAGTTGGTTGTATAAATGTTTTTATTTGTTTCGTAGCTTCAAGTAATTTTTTGTCTTTTGGTATAAAGTTAAAGTCCTTAATAAAATTTTCTCTAAGTTTATTCCCTAGAAATGTTTCATCTCGTGCTTCTTCCATTTTATACCATTTATTTGGTAGATCGTCCAATGTCGAGGGAAATAGGTGTGGGCATATACATTTGTCTTTGTAACCAAGTATTCTCGATTCTTTTTCACATGTTCTTATGTGGTTTTCTAGATTTTGTCCTTGTGTGAAGACATGTATTTGTGCATGTTTAGGTCGCTTCCTACCTCCAAACCTTTCTATGAATAAAGTTGAAGCTATTTTCCACGTTTGTATTCTTGACTGATGGGTGTCCCACCATCGAGCAACTTGTCCTGTAAAGATTTCTACCAGGCTTTGGAGTCTACCATGTTCATCTATGTTCTTGGAGACTTGTTGTACATGGAGAACTAGTGATTCTCTCTCTTTATACAAAAGATTTTATTATTATTATCTATGTTTATTGGTGTCAAAGAGGGGTATTCCCTTATTTTATTTTCAAATATTTTAGGAATAATCGATACAGAGAAGAATTGTCGATTTGGTTTCTTTTGGATAGCCTAAATAGTCCAACAACCCCTTGCTTGTGTTTCGTAGTTTTCAATTTCCGAATCATATAATTCTGCATCTGAATTATATCCAACTGAGTCCTAGTTTCCGAGATGAAGTCAACCATAAATATTAGGTTCAGTATAATCTTCATCATTTTGAATCTGATAGATTTGTCGAGCATCGACTTGCTCATCTATACGCTTAGTTCAGGGTTCTCCTTGTGACAGAAAAATGGGGACAATGACTTTCTATCCTCTCCCTTTTAGTTTTATTCTTTCCTTGTCCAATTGGATAGATTCCTTCATTTTTCTGTCCAATGGGAATCCTACCAAGTTCGGGAAGGAACTGGATCCTTCCTTAGGGTCGATGATTTCGAAATCAACTTTTGTCGATATGCCTTTTATCTTTGTATCGAAATTTCTCCAAAACCCAATGGGTTCGATCAGTCCTTGGTCGACTAACTTTAAATATATGCATGATTCATTCAGTTGAGGCCTACCTAATTGTTCCCATGTATCCCTCGTCATGATTTTTACTTGGGATCCAAAGTCGACTGAGCCTATATTCTTATCCTTTTGATTTAGATTGCATATATTCTTTTTTTGTTTATTTGTATCATTTTTGTTCTTAATATTGTAGAGTAGGTCAATGAATTGTGCCACCGAATTATCTTTATGTATTAGATTCAATAGTTAGTGAAGTGTGTTCTGTCGATTGTCATCGACATCTTCTTGTCTAGAAAATTCTCGAAACATGTTTGATGCATCGTTATACAATTGTTTTTTGCTTTGTAGGGTTAGGATATTCATTTTTGTCTTTAACTTTGCTTATTCTTGGATTTTCACCTCCAATTTTCATTCCTTGTATAGTTACTATGTGTAGATTTTTTGTGCGAACTATATCACTTTTTTGAACACAAGACAAGACATTAACATTTATATTTTTATAATTTTGTCAAGTATGGTGGGACAATCTTCCAATGAGTGGTTGCCCACACCACAACTAGTACAAAATTTTAGGTCGGTTCTGTCTTTATATGGTTAGTTCACATACCAGTGTCCTTGTTTATAGCATGTAAAAAATTTGATTGGTCGTTGTGGTCGATTGTCACATTTCCAGAGAATCGTCCTCGACCTCCAAATCCACCACAACGGTTGTCGAATTGGTGCTTGTATCTATGGCATTCATATTGTCGATTGCTTGGTTTTTTCTGGTCATTGTTCCTTAGGACATTGTCATTATTCTGAGACCGAGATAATTTTAGGGACGAAATTTAGCCCATGGGCTATTTTTAGGGGGTTTTCTCCAAAAAAATATTCACCATTTGGCAATTTTTGAAGCCCTGTTTCGCCCAATTTTAATGGGGTAAAATTTTTTCACCCTAAAAATCGCCAAATTATTATATAAACGATATAAAATCCTTGGAAATTAAAATATTTTTTGAGAAATATCGCCAAACATTTTATAGTTGGTGTTTTAAGAATTGGTAAGATTCGCTAACATTTATACACTTCTAAATAAGTATGGTTCCTTAAAATCATCCCTGTTCTGGGTCACTGCATTTGTTTGGTATACTGCCTGATAGTTTTTTTAGTTTTTGAGGTTCAAGTGGCAGTCGGCTATTGCATGAATCTTAACTTCACAGATCGCACACCAAGAATCTTTGCCATTCTTCATGTTATATGGGAAATCCTTTGTCGTATGGTCTCCATGCTCCTGACAAATATCGCAAAATTATTATTTTTGAACAAAATGGACGTCTTGTCGGATTACCTCCTGTCGACATTATCCTTAATATGGCCGGCTATAGAGCATTTCGTGCACCAGATCTCCTGAAATTTGAGGTTCAGTTCTCTTAACAATTTCTGCATGATTTCCAACTGTTCTTCAATTCGTGCGTTGACAACAGGGTATGTTGGGTAGTCCTCATCCATCTCGACCTGCAGAGCTTTTGTTAGTGCTTATTCATATGTTTTTAATGTCTCCAAACTTATATGCCGTGAAATATTTTGGGAGAGCCCTATAATAAACCATTGAATCAATAATTGTTCATTAATAACATAGTCTATTTGGCTCAAGAATTCTTTCCATCTTTTGTCATAGTCCCGGACGGTTTCTGTTGGTTTCTGCACTGTCTACTTAAGTTTTTTCGCTGCCAGATGCTTCGCATATCGTGTTTTGAAGAAGGATAGAAACTGCTGCTTGATCTTTGCTTTAGATGCATTAAGTGTCCTTTCAGTATAGGTCAAATAACAAGTTAATTCTCTCTTTCATAGGGCACCTACGAACTGCACCATTTGTCTATCTTCATTTGTAACTTGATTGGCCTCCCACGTCGACTCGCAAATGAACCAACGTCGCCTAGGATCTTCGTCGCCCTCATAGAGGGGGATGTGTGCTGAACTGTGCCCCATGTTGGTATTGGATTCTCCTTTTGGAGGTGGCGGTGGCGAGGGTGGTGGTGGGGGTAGTGGGATATTTCGTGTATCTCTCTATCCATAGCTAGTCTCGATGGAACTTTCATTTTTGTTAGATATTTTGGTTGTCGGTTCTATTTTGACTTCTTTTGTCGATGTCCAATTGCACTGTTGTGCTCGTGAGTCTGACTGGTCTATGTTTTGTAAAGCTGTGTTTGGCAGGGGGTGCTCCTTTGACATGTATAGGGTAGAGTAAATAGATGCTTCGGTTGAACGGGTACGCCTGAAGTGTAACCCAATTTCCTTCCTTCGATTGATGGATCACTAAATGATTCTCATCATTTACTTCATCGTCTAGTTGGATCCATATACTGAACTCACCAGCTCTTAGTCTTAGGTACTCCTCGACAATGGTCTGCATTCGGGTACTCAGATTTATCGAAGACATATGTCTTTCCTCTTGGGGTATCTCCAGTTGGAGAGCTTCTCGCTGCTCTATCCACAAATATTCCTCCATTGGTGACACCTCTTCGTTTACGCCTTCCTCCTATTGGTCATGACCCGACTGCAGTGGATTTTCCTGATGTTCTGTCACCCTAGAAACCATTCTTCTTGGGAGCGCTATAGCTTTCTCTTGTATCTATTCCCTTCTTCTTTGCCTCTTCTCCCTTTCTATATTTTGTAAGTTTGATGTACCTTTGTGAGTCATTGTCAGCTTAATTTCCTTCTTAGGTTGAATTTTCATTGCTGGTTGTGGTATTTTCTCAGGTTGATTAGAATCCTTCTACTTTGCCCCGACACATGGCCAAATACCCCCCCATAGCCTACCCGATGTTAGGTCAAAACAAGCAACATTAACATAATAATGAGCCAGAAATAAACATTGCAAGCAACATTCAAGATAGACACACAATATACCTTGGAAACCCCATGCAGGGAAAACCAGCACCAATGAAGATCTTCATTACATGGCCAAAACTGGCCTTCCGGGCTAAATGAGCTAGCCACCTCTCACCTCCAGACTACTTTACAATGGAGCCTCCTGAAGCCTTATAAAGGCTTAATCACATGCAATACCATGGGACAATACCATAGGCTACAACAAACCATGTGCCCAAACCATGTGCAAGACCTAAACCACCTTTGACTTAATCCCAAGTCAAGGTTAACCCTAACAATCCCCCCTTTAAACTTGACTTGGAGTAATCACCAACTCCCCTCAAATATTTACCGAGGAATCTTACATACACCCCCCATATAACCTAGGTATATCTCCCAACTTTACCGGTGAGTTACCAGGGGTATGCATGCCTTACCAGGTCTTACAGCCATATGCCCATTTACATGCAAACCGCTCCATTACATTTTTTTTTCATGTGCCTTCATGGTGACTACACCATCACCATCTGTTACTTCATCCTCTCGCTTTCCATGCTTGCTTCCTTGCTCGTCTTTTGCCATGCTCCCTTTGTACCTACATCCAAACTCTATCATTGATGTCCATATAAAGAAAAATCCATCTACCAGATTACATGGGTGATCGACCGCTGTAACCGCCAGTTCTCTAGGAATTCTCTTCACATACATGGCTCATCAATATTGGTCCCAAAACTGAGATTAAACCATCTCACATTTCTCTCGCAATTGAAGACTCAACCTCTCCGATCCACATCAAGCTAGGCTACTAGTACACTTGCCACCCTCGTACCTACCTAGTGGTTCATTCCACACTTGATGCAACATCCCTTCTTTGCGCATAAGAGGGATACCTTGTGCTTTTAGCATCTAGAGAAATCCAAACTTGCCTACGGCTAAGTTTCACATGGACCAAAAAATTACTGCTAGGGTGTCGGGTACCACCGAACATGCACCCCACAATTTGATTCAACATAGAAACACCAACGCGCATAACCAAGACAAACCATGGCTTTGATACCAGTTGTTAGGTCAAAACGAGAAACATTAACATAATAATGAGCCAAAAATAAACATTGCAAGCAACATTCAAGATAGACACACAATATACCTTGGAAACCCCATGCAAGGAAAACCAACACGAATGAATATCTTCATTACATGGCCAAAACCAGCCATCCGGGCCAAATGAGCTAGCCACCGCTCACCTCCAGACCACTTTACAATGGATCCTCCTCAAGCCTTATAAAGGATTAATCACATGCAATACCATGGGACAATACCATAGGCTACAACAAACCATGTTCCCAAACCATGTGCAAGACCTAAACCACCTTGGACTTAATCCCGATTCAAGGTTAACCCTAACACCCGATGCTTTACTAAGCTCGAATAGTTATGTCTACTTCTTTAGGAAGTACTCCCACTCCCTTTCGACAATAATTTTTTCCCATGATTTTTTCTTTTCTTCCCAGATAGTGTTTGCTAGCAGTTCGATGAGTGATGGATGAGGTTTGACTATATGACCTATCCTCAGTCGATTAGAAATTTAAACAACAAGGTCGGTAGTGAACAAAGAAATTTCTTAGTAAATTCGGTATAGAATATTTGTTCAATACTTTCAACTGAAACTCTCTCCTCTACTGCTTGTTCTTCACAGAATTCATCTGCAATTTTCTCAAACCACTCCAACAGGTTTGTTCGTCCTCCTTGGATAAGTTTCTGAAGCAATTCTTGATCTTTAGTTTCTTTTGGCTTCATCTAATAGTTTTTTCAACAACTGGGGCACCGATTCTACAAATTTCTCATGTGTTTCAATGAAGAATTGCTCCTTCTCCTGAGTAATGGTCAGTTTGTTTCTTCTCGCATAATTTTGTAGGTAGTTTGTGATCTTACGCTCCCACCAATTCTTAATATCTTGCTCTGATATCATCTACGTATGGTCATATCATCTGTATATGTACTACTGTCAATGGAACCAATGTTGTAATAACACAGATCATGTAAGGTTACCAATAATACACATATAGAAACATATATTCATACAGATACAAGAGACAAGAAGAGGTGATAGAATAACATATTATATTAGTTAATCACATGAGGGTCCATACATACATAGAACTGAACCAAGTTCTTATCTGGCTCAACAGCCTATTATATATGATTTACAAAACAGTTAGGAATAACTACTTGTCAATTCAGTCAACCGACATGACCTTTGGAGGCCGATCTAATCTCTGATTAGTCAATTAACTAGTCTAGTCGGCTCACCAACTAGCTCGTGCAACAGGCCATAAGAAAGGCCAAGTATTGTTATGATAAAAAAGTGTAAACAAGAATTCCATAAGCCATGGGAGGACAAGAAAAATGATGAGTTTAACCAAAGGAATAAGGTGTTCAATCCTTCTCAATTCGAAAATAATCCAAAACAACCACCACAGGGTGTGACTAAACCAGCTAGAATGATGGAAAATAAGTCAAGAGAACAAAGACAACCACTTCAATGTTGGGGATGTGGATAGGAACATATGCTTAGGAACCATCCACTTCAAAATGAGAGTGCAAATTTTTTTACAACATCCAAGGAGATGAAACTGCGGGTGAGATGGCTAGGACCATCCCTAGGATCTATGTAGCACTAGATGACCACCAAGCAGACCATAAATCAACTTTTGTTGAGGTTGAAGGTAAGGTTTTTAAGCAATCTATTTCTATTTTCATTGACCATGGATCTACTCACAGTTACATCACTCCTAAAATTGTTGATATTTGTGCTTTTAAGAAATTAAATCATAGTAAATCTTGGTTAGTCCAACTAGCTACGGGAACTAAGAGGAAGGTTAGTGATATGGCGGACAAATCTCCATTAGAAATGGGTGGATTGTCCACTTGTGCAAATCTAATTTTTTGCTACTTGATTCCTATGATATTCTCATTGGAATGGACTAGTTATAAGCACATAGTGTCAAGCTTGACTATTATAGTAAGACTTTTGAATGCATTGATGAAGAGGGAAATTCAAGGGTTGTAAAGGGAATTTCAAAGGTAGTATCTATAGGTAGGTTTCAACCATGAAACTAATGAAATTTTGTAGGAAAGGGTGCCAATTGTATGCAGCCCATGTTTTGGATAAAACATGAAATGAAATTCTCAAGTTGGAGGACTACCATGTGATACAAGAATTCCATGTTGTGTTTCCCGTTGAGGTTCCAGGACTTCCTCCAATGTTGGCGGGACATCAATTTTACAATCAATCTTGTGCCAAGCACTGCACTAGTTTCCAAAACACCTTAAAATATGAGTACACCATAATTATTAGAGTTGAAAATGAAATTGCAAGAATTGATAGAAAAGAAGTACATTCATCCTTGCGTGTCTCCATGGGGATTACCCATCCTATTTGTGAAGAACAAAGATGGAACAATTAGGTTATGCATTGATTATAGACATTTTAACAAAGCTAATTTGAAGAACACATACTCATTTCCACGAATTGATGATATTTTTGATCAAATGAGAGGGGAAAAGGTATTTTCGAATATTGGTTTTAGATCGGGTGGCCAAAAAGTGAGGATCGAAGAAGAAGACATTCAAAAGAGAAACTTTAGGAAAATGTATGGTAAATATGAGTTTATTGTGGTGTTATAGCATAAAATGACACATATCTTCCTGTGACCACTTCCCCAAGTTTTCGTCACATGTCGACACTTCCATGATAAGATTTCATGAAATTTACTGAAAAAAACACCTAGAATGGAGGAGCCATATCTCAGTTTTTGTAACTACATTTGACCTCTTATCTGGAGTTTTGGAAAGGTATCTGAGTAAGGAAAGAATTTCTAAAAGACATGAAAGTTTCAGAATTCCCAGAAGTACCCTAAAAATGAACAATTTTGACCTAACCACGACTTTTCTTAAGAAAACCCGTGATTTTCACCTTTTTATTCATGACTTGTCAGAAGGAAACCAGTGATTTTGTCTTGTAGCATTCAAAAAATGAATATTTCTCATAATTTAGGTAGTTTGGGTGGTTTTGAAACTGATCCTATCCTCGACCTTAACTCTTCAGAATACTATTTAAGAGAGGGAGAGGGGTCCATGAAGAGGGACGATAACCTTTGCATTGTTATGCTGGAGGAATTGGGATTCTCATCCCCCATACCTTTTCCCTAGATGATATCTCCTTGTGTTGCAAATATTGGAGGCCGAGTTCATTGGAGAGGAGAATTAGGAGAACCAAATCAAGGTTTCATGAGGTGCCTAGATTGAGGAGAAGGTAATCTTTGTACTTCTTCCATGATTAATAAAGATGTGATGCGATTCGTCTTCCAATCAATATGTCTTGTGTATTGAATCTCTGATTATGATTATATGATGACACTTATCAGTTTAGGGTTTCATGTTTCATTAAAAATAACTCCTTTCATATAGTCTATTTGGTTTGAGGAAGGTTAATATTATTTTGTAGGTATATTGGAGCAAGAGGATCAAGAGGAGAATTGAAGGGATTCTTGGAATAACCTTCATTTAATTAAGGTATGAACCTATCTGATCTCTGAATCTTGTTTACATTTACTTGCATAACTGTATGCATTTGTATTTCAACCCTAGTATGTTGATGGCATATTAACCCCCATCCATAGGAACAATTTCCTCTACAACACGTGATGCCATTTGGTCTCACCAATGCACCAACTACATTCACGTGTCTCATGAATAGTGTTTTCAATAGATATTTGGACAAGTTTTCTTTTGTTTTTCTAGATGGAATTCTCATCTATTATAAGAATGAAGTACACTTGAGAATGAATTTGCAACTGCTAAGGGAGCATAAGTTGTATGCAAATATAAGTAAATGTGTTTTCTATAAGAAGAAGACTAATTTTTTGGGTCACATTATTTCAGAGGAGGGAATATCAGTTGATTCCGAGAAGATTGAATTCATCATGAATTGGAAAACTCCAAGAAATGTGACATATGTCAGATCTTTTATGGGTCTCGTTGGTTACTCCAGGAGGTTCATTGAAGGATTTTGCAAAGTTGTTCACCCAATCACTTCTTTGAAAAATAAGGGGATAAATTTTGAATGAAGACCAAAATGTGAAGAAAGCTTCCAATTGTTGAAAAAACTTGTCATAAGTGCTACAATTTTGAAAATTGCAAACCCTGAAGAAGATTTTGTGGTGCATATAGGTGCATGCAATCAAGGAATTAGATGAGTTCTTATTCAAGATAACCATGTGGTATGATATGAGTCAATTAAGGTAAAATATCATGGGAAGAACTATGATACCCATCATTTAGAGCTTGCACCCATAATGCACGCTTTGAAAATGTAGATACAATATTTAATGAGAAATAAATTGATTTAAGGACAAATCATTGTGGTCTGAAATATTTGTTTGAGAAGCCAACATTAAATGCCATGCAAGCTAGACGACTGGAACGTTTATGTGAATTTGATTTTGAGATCAAACACATAAAGATAAGGAATATAAAGTAGCTGATGCACTCAGCAGAAAATCAAATTCAATGTATATGGCACCCTTTAGTTCCTATGAATCAAATTTGAGGCAGATGATTGTTAATTGTATTGTTGAATATGAAATGTATGTGAAAATAAAAGACAAATTACAACAATAGAATTTAGGAAATATTTATAAAGGTTACCATTTGGAAGGTGAAAAAATGTTTAGTTATAAAAACATAATTTATATTCCAAATGTGGCAGACTTGAGGAGAATTATTATGGATGAAATCCATAGAGTTCCATATTCTGACCACCCAAGATACCAGACAATAGTTGCCACAACGAGGAATAATTTTTTTTGGCTGGGAATGAAAAAGGACATCACTGAGTACATTTCTAAGTGTATGAAATGTCACCAAGTGAAGTTTGAGCATCAATACCCAACAAGTTTGTTGCAACCTTTTCCAATTTCAGAATGGAAATAGGATGTAATTTCCATGGACTTCATTACAAGGTTCCCAATGACAGTGAAGCAACATGATTCCATCATGGTTGTGGTGGATAAATTATCAAAGGGATCACACTTTATATCCGTTAAATACACCTATAAAACAAATCCCATTACAAAGATTGTCATGAAGGAAATTTTTAGGTTGCATGGTTTTCCTAAGGAAATAATTTTAGATAGGGATACCAAGTTCAATTCAAACTTTTGGAAATGTATTTTTGCAAATTTAGGTATGTAGATAAATATTAGCACTTCCTACCATCCAAAAATGGATGGGAAAATGAAAAGAATAAATCAGGTGCTTGAAGACATGCTTCACATGTATGTGATGGACATACCATCCAAGTGCGAGGATTATCTACACTTAGTAGAGTTTGCATATAAAAATGGACAACAAGCATAATTGGGAATGAGTCCACTTGAATATTTATATGGCAGAAGGTGTAGAACATGAATTACTTGGGATAATCCAGTGAACAGAGTTGTACTTGGGCCGAAATTGCTTAAGAAAATGAAATAGGAGCTTGTAAAGATTAGGAAAAATTTGAAGGCAACCCAAGATAGATAGAAAATATATGCAAGTAAGATTAGAGTGCATAGAAAGTTTCATGTTGGGGATCATGTTTACCTCTAAGTGAGTCCAAGAAAAAATTCCTTGAAGCTTGGAAGTTGCACCAAGATGTGACCAAGATATTGTGGACCAATTGAAGTGCTTGAGGGAATAAGCCAGCTGCATATAGAATTTCATTGCTTTCTAGAACAAGATCTTATAATGTTTTTCATGTTTCTTTGCTTAAGATATATGTACATGATCCTAACCATGTGATTGATTGGGATGTGGTCCTGGTGGAACCATAGTTAGAGTTCCAAACCAAGCCACTATGCATCCTAGATAAGAATATAACATTGCTCAGGAATCGAACCATTGGATAGGTAAAGGTGCTATGGAAGCACTTCAGCCCTGATGAGGATACATGGGAGTTGGAGGAGTCCATGAAAGAGGCATACACATTTTTGTTCTAAATTTTGAGCAAACATTGAGGAAAATGTTATTCCAATGGGAAAGGGATTGTAATATCCCCAATTTTGACTTGGAATGTATTTAACCAGAATTATGTAAATGATGTAAATGTGCTAGTATGGATTCCTAGTGAGGAGCTCAAGGCCAAGTCCCAATTAGTGAAAGGATCGACATGTATGATGTATATATTGGTATCATATTGCTTAGTTTGCTTGTCATGCTAACTTGAAATATATGTAAATATTATGTGCATAAATAATAAAATGGTCCAAGAATGGTTGTGTAAAGATCACCAAAGAGGCCATGATTCCACCATAGGGGAAGAGGAAAGGGGAGATTATGGGAAACTAATCCTTTGCTGAAAAATTTCAACATTAGAACCCATCCAATATTTTGTCATGTTCCTTGAATAACCCAAATATTCAATGCATGTGTGAGGTTGGTGGGAAAATTTAGTTCATGTAGTTATTGAAGCATGGGGATGACTACACCTTGGTGACAATTGGGTCAACTACTAAGAGTCTTTTCTTCTAATTTCAGCTACCATGTCAGTTTTCCTTTTTACCATTTCCCATACCTTTAGAGCTACCTTCATTTACATTATCCAGGCATGCATATTATTCAACTCTTTGTATTTCTATTCATGATTGTGGATAACTAGGGAATTTAAAACTAGAGACAAAGCTACTGATTTGGAAGGAAAATTGATGGTTGTAGGTGAGTAAAGAGGTGGGGAAATCTATGAAATATTTCCACCGAGTTAAGATACTCATAGATGCTTGTAAATCCACAAATTTAGGCTAGAGGTGGTTCTCCAACATGATTTATCAAAATTTTCTTCTTCTATGCACACACTGGAAGCACTCAAAAAGATGGATCATCCAAGAGAACCGTGGATCAGTGAAGGGGATTCTTAAGCTAAGAAGGGTTTTGCGTGGGGAAGGTATTATGGAAGCCAAGGATTTGAGAGCTAAGTGATATCCCTATAGAGCTATGCATGAGCAGTTGGATAATCATAGAGAGCAGATCGGGTTGTGGGCAGAGAGAGAGAATCCTATAAATGTTTCTTCATCCTAGTGGCCTCATAGCCTAGCTTGGGTTTGGCCTCTCAAAATAAATAGTATATGCTCGTCAGAGTTCCTACGGTTGGGTGGAAAATATCTCTTACACAACCAATTGCTTGGATTTGTGTTGTTTAATATAAGTATTCTTGTGTCTTGGAATATGGGATGTTTATTTGATGCCTGTATTTTATTATTCTTGTATATGCATGAATCGTGTGTGTAGTTCAATTTCATTTTTGTTGTGAATTTTTAATTTGCATTTGCACATGTCTTTTAATTGAGAGAATATATTTGAGTTTCCATGGTCGAAGTATGAGTGCTAATGTCTAATCCTGGAAGGGAAATATTAACGAAGTATGTTGTTAAATAACAAGTGAGTTGTCAAATTTCCAATGTGTCGATGTTAGTATCGACATATTATTGGTGGAAGGATCATCGTATCGATGTCGATGCCAAGGTGCCTACATCGAGGTACCAATGTCACAATGTGGGGGAGGGGCTATTTTGTGCAGCTGTGGTTACATTTCCGTTTTTGAATTTCAACTTCTAAGTCAAAGAGTGGTAGCACCCAATGATTGTGAATCATCAGAGTTTTCAATGTTTTCTATTAAGTTCCAATGCGGTGGGGCCCACATCTGAGGGGAACTTTTGGTATCGATGCCAACATCATAATCAAGGTTGATTTGTAGATATAAGGTTGTGTTTCGATCTCTAACTCCTGAGTTGGAGGGTGATAGCACCAATGTATGAGAGTCATCGAAGTTTCAATGTTCAGGTTGTGACTTTGATGTCGACATTCAAAATATCCATTGGTAATTTTGTTCAACCAATGTCGACTTCCGAAATCTGACATGATGATGTCGAATAACTTGGGTTTAGTCATCGGGGGGGGCATGTCAGGGTTATTTTGTTAGGGACCCTTTATGTGGTTCTGATATCTGAATACTGATTTCAGAAATGTCGAGAAAGTCTGATCAAGTCGAAAGAGAGAAAAATAACCGTCAATACTACTTTTAAGGCTAGTTTAATAACTCATCAACTAAATTTAATTATTAAATAGGAAATCTAGGTTATAGTTAACTACGGTTCCAAAATGATTGGTATTAGTGTAGCCATGTAATGTGTGGGGATGTGACAAGTTGACCACCATGGATTTCCACATTAGCTCTAATTACCCACCCATGTGGAGCTAGTCATGTATGAAATTTCAAGAACAATATAAGGACTCCAAAAACTTAACCCTAATTGGAAGTTGAGGCATGTAAAAAACCCTTAAACTAACTCTATATGACTATTGACCTTTGTTAAATATTGAGTTGTTAGAAGGAGAAGGGGTACCGTTCTTATAGTTTTATTGTATTGTTCCATAGTTGAACAACAATAAGGTGGTGGATACAAGCATATGATAAAGAAAGTAGGAGATATTGTAGTAGCCATGCATGCCATAGTGTCATAGGTAACTCCATAGAGATTACCATTTTCAATGTAGTTTCATTGCATATTGTAGAAAAAAATAGGAAGGAACAATCCTCACTAATGGATGAGTCTAATAAAGAATCGAGGGGAAAATATGAAGAGAAATTTATGAAGATGGAGGTAGAAATTGTTGATAAGATTGTAATATGTCAATCCTCATGATGGATCCGGAGAAAAATATTGGACCATTTATTCATTTTGAAGTCCCTAACTCAAAGATTGGATTAGAGGGGAAATCAAAAGATAAAGACGATCTAGAAGATAAGTTGAGGAAATAGCTCAGGAAAGAGAAACCAAGTTCCAGTGCCATTGATCCTTCCCAAAATTTATTTAAAATGGAAGAGAAAGTGGATATCATCAAGTCTTACCAAGGTGACATTTATAATTTAATGTTGAATCATTAGTTGTAGAGAATAGAGGTATATTTAGTATCCACCAAATAGATTAGGAGCATAATATTTCATTTGCTCGACTAAAATTAGAAGGCCATCATTAACATGATGGGAAAGCTACATGGATATACTTAGGTTAGAGGATGATCCACCAGTAACTAAGTGTGAGGATTTCAAAACCATCATTAAGTACCAACTATACCCTATTAGGTATGTAGAGGACCAATGGATCTGTTTTCATTACTTTAAACAAAGGCAAGGGCAGAGTTTGCAAGAGTAACCATCAAATTTGGGAAGATGGCTATCACACGGGTATGTCACCCAAGAATCGAAATGTGCACTCCTCAAGTATATGAGGTTTTTACATAGTCATTTACAAAAGCATGATGTTATTCAATCCTATGACACTTGATAAGGCCTATGTTCAAGCATAACACATGGAAAATGTAGGTCACAAGAAAGGACAACCAACTGGTTCCAAATATAAAGAGAACCAAGATGCTTCCAAGAAGGTGAATAAGAAGTGGAAAGGAAAATATAATACTATAGACATAACACATTAATTGAAGGATCCAAAAAACCACTACAATCATTGCAGCATTGATGGTCACATTGAAGACAAATGTTGGAAGCTACATCTAGAGTTGAACCCTAAGAACTGCAAGAAGGATGCCAAGAAGAAGAACTCGGTAGCCATGTATTTAGGAAAACAGGTGGATAACATATTAGATATAGATGATAAGATTTTACAAGGATACAATGCAAAAGGAGGTGAAATTGAGTAGCCTCCATATCAAGGAAGAGAAGGAGATGACACAACTCTTTCGTATCAATATTAAGGTCAAGAATACCAAGGTAGACATTATTCAATTTCAATTTACAATCCAATAGAATAGCAATCTATCTAGTAAGCAAGCTTGGGTTGGAGGTCCATGACAATCTTAGTCCTTAACCATTGGGATGGGTAAATAATGAATCAAAACTTAGGGTCTCAAAATATTTCAAGATTGAATTTTCCATAAGTGCAACTTATAGTGATGAAGTGGATGGAGAAGTGTTACCCATTGATATTTGTGGTGTAGTGTTTGGAATCCCCTACATGTATAAGATGGATGCAATATTCATGAGAAGAGAAAACTAATACCGCTTGATAAAGGATGATAAATCTTGTTAAATGTGCATCATCAGGAATCATTCTCCATCAGACTTGTGTTTTATAAAGTATGGAAATTATGTTGTATTAAGTTTAGAAACCTCTCGATGAGACTTGTGTTGTATCAATTCTCGAACTTATGTTGTATTAAGTTCATAAAATCATGCTGTATTAAGTTAAGAGATTGTGTTGTGTCAAGCTAGGATGTGGAGATCATGAGAGACGCCTGTACTATGATCTTATGTTGTATTAAGATCAGGATATTGTGTTGTATCAAGGTCAGAGACTTGTGTTGTATCAAGTCTGAAACTTATGTTGTATTAAGTTCATGAGTCTTGCGTTGTATCAAGACCGGTCTTGTGCTGTATTGATACAATCTGACTTGTGTTGTATCAATTCATGAGGATATACTATGTGATGTATGGCTAGTCATTGTCACTAGGTGCTATAAGTCTCCTTTAGGTATTAGCTACCCCTAGAGTGTTTACTTTAGCATATGACTATATGACCTGAGGTAATACATATGATCATAGGTTGGAAACAATTCTTCTGAGTATGATATGGTAAATATGATTATTTGATTAAACACTCATGGACCATGCAAAAATTAATTAATGATAAATGAGGTGAGCACAAAAATAGAGTAAGGATTCAAATTTCACTTTTCAAACCTCTAGTGAACTTGAATTCCACAAACATCAATTAAGTCTAAGTTGTGGAAAACAAGCTTCAGTTAATTAAGGAATCTAGTCCTTGATTTGTGCAAAGTGGTTGTTGTGGATGGAACTACTTGTGAAGCACTAAATACATTCAGTTAACCTTCTAACTAATGGTAAAACAATTAAATATTCTGTTCACATTTAGTTCAGTTCAATTCAGTTCAATTCAGTTCAATTTAGTTCAATTCAATCAGTTGGCATTTAGTTAGAGGAAGTTAACACCAGTAAATTAATGGAGGGCACATATCTTCAGTGTGGGATATGATTATGAGGTGATAACATGGCACGAATTCAAGGAAGGTGTAATAGGTAATGTGTGGATAGTGCACACGGTATCCATAGTTCCCAAAAGTCACACAACCATTCGGACCTCTCATTGAATGACTGAATAAGATTGTTATTAGAGTGTTATGCACTTTGCAAGGTTGAGACAATATTCTTAGTGATCTCTATTCTCTAGTGCTGCTTTGATATCTCTTATAAGGAAGTCTACAAGTGTTGTAAAATCATTCTTTGCAATTATATTTCATACTCAAAGGATTGCTGGGAATTTTATCCTCCAAAATTTGGAGGGTTTTCCTAGGGTACATCATGTGTCTTATGGATTGAATGATTTGTGTGCTTGAATTGTTTTCATGAGATCTACATGCACTGGATTTGTTTATCAAAAGTTTTAAAGTTCAATTATCTTCATATTTGCTCAAACGTTGACATGGTATCAGATTAAGGGCATGCAAGAACTTAGTTTTGTGCAAACATTCTAAACCTACATAGGATATTGAAGCATTGAGCAAGAGCTTGAAGTAATGCTATCATTATCCATTTCACTAGAAGAACGACTTGAAGGCACAACAAACTTTAACGCATGGAAGGCAAGAATGATCAACATTCTCAAAGAGCATGATATTGATTCCTTTGTGACCATTGTGATCGAAGATCCTACTACAAATGCAGGAAGAACCAATTACAATAAGAATAAAGTAAAGGAAAAGATGATCATATATGAATCCATGAAGGGCAACCTCATGTCGGTGATCACACATTTGAAGACGACAAAATAGTGTTTTGACACACTAGCGAATTTTTATGAAAAGAAGGGGCCTACTCAAAAGAGAGCTTTGAAGAACAAGTTGCACAACATGAAGGTGTAAAGAGATGAGACCGTATCCTCATTCTTCACAAGTATTTCACAGGTGAAGGATCAACTTGCAAGCAACAGTGTGGAGACGGACGAGGATGATATTCTTCAAACCGCCATCGATGGTATCCCTGCCTCATGCGATACCTTTCTTGCTATGGTAAATGGAAGAGAAGAGCAACCAAAATTTGAAATACTTTGGCATGATTGCATCAAGAATAATATCACATCCAGAACAAAGTGGTGCACACTAAGGAGGAGAATCTATCTCTCACAGCTAGAACCAAGAAAGGGAGGAATCCATTCGGTCCCAAGAAGTCTATCCATGCAAAGAAGAAAGAGATCAATAAAGGTTTTGAAAAATTAAATCTCCTATGTTTTTATTGTCAAAATTCATGACACTTTATACAGTATTTCCGTATGAATAAAATAAAAGAAGGAATATTTCATGCTTCCACCGCCATAGAATACAATTCCAAAGAAGATGCACCCGGAGAAAAAGAGAAAAAGAGTGATTATTACCTCATATCTGCTTTATCCATATCTCCCATAATAAGAGAAGATACATGGCTTATTGATAGTGGTGCTTAAAATCACATGTTAATATACAAGGGCGTAATCTCTGTCCTAAAAGAGAAACAGTTTGCATGCATGGTAGAATTGGGAGACAATTCCACATACTCAATCCAAGGAGTTGGATCAACATCCTTCTAGCTAAGTTCAGGAAACAAAATACATGTGGAGGAAATTATTTATGTCCATGGATTGAAGAATAAAATACTCTCTTTTTGTGTTCTTGAATATAAAGGATTCCGAGTCATCTTCATGGAGAATCAAGCATATTTGTGTCCAAAGAACCAGAACATTGATATTGCTACTATTATTGGAGTTCGAGAAGGAGGACTTTACAAGGTCCTAGGAAAGTATATTTCAACTATGACACATCATACTATCAGGCTGTGCAAGCTTTGGAATAAGAGACTTGGACACCTCCACTTCAGAGCACTCCCTGGTTTGCAGCAAATGGTGAGAGGTATGACTAGTTTTGATTCCGTACATGACATTGTTTATAGAGGTTGTATTTTAGGAAATAATGTTAAAAAGAAGTTTCCTAGAATCCATACTAGATATAAAGGAATATTATAAATAGTGCACTCATATTTATGTGGACCCATGTCTTCCCCATCACTTAGTGGGAATCTCTACTATGTTTTATTCATTGATGATTTCTCATGTAAGGCCTGGATTTACTTCATGAAATCCAAAAGTGAAACCTTCAGTAAATTCCAAGAGCATAAAGCCTTAGTTGATAATCATACAAGTAATCATATCCATTCCCTACAGTCTGATAATGGTGGAGAATTCGAATCAAATAATTTAAATGATTTTTATAATGATGCAGGGATATGTAGACAATTAACAATTCCTTACAACACTCAACAAAATGGGGTTGCGTAGAGAAGAACATAACTATTTGTGAGGCTCCAAATTCCATGTCACATGATTAGGATCTATCTTCTTATTTGTGGGAAGAAGCTACTAGTACAACGGTTTACATACATAACAAAAGTACGCATGTAGTTCCTGATGAGAAAACACCTAAATAGGTGTTCAATGCTGAGAAACCAGACATATCATATCTTCATATTTTTGGATGTACTATGTATATTCACATAGAAAAATAAAAGAGAGCCAAGATGGAAACTTATGGAAAGAATGGAAATTTTGTTGGCTACAGTGAGACCTCCAAGGAATTCAGAATATATGTACCTAGTGAGAGACATATTGAGGTTAGTTGGGATATGACTTTCCATGAGGAGGCATCATTGAAGTGGTTAAAATATATTGAATGTGATCCACAGATATAGGAGGTTGAGGCTCCTATATCATAGGATCATGATGATGATTCTTCTCCTTTTGATGTTCAGAGGGAGAATCCAGCAGATCATGTAGAACTACCTGTCATTGATGAACCGGTTGAACTGGTTGATGAACCTCCTTCAAAAAGGACATGAGCATGGTGCCGAGATGTATTGAGAGATGTTGAGAAGCATGGAGCACCAACAGGCACTTCCAGAGAGAACAAGAATCCTGATATGTATTCATGATATGTTGCATTGATGAGAAGCATCTGTGACTAATATCCGTCATCATATGAAGAGGCTGCACAGAAGCAAGTGCAGAAAGATGTTATGACAGAGGAATATCATTCTATTATGAAGAATGATATTTGGGATATTGTTCCCACACCTAAGAGGAAGTTAGTTGTATATTCTAGATGGATTTACAAGTTAAATCATGTTGGAAATGGCAGCGTGGGAAAGTACAAATCTAGGTTTGTTGCCTTTCTCAGAAACAGGGAATTGATTATGAGTAGACTTTTTCTCTAGTGGCCAGGTATACTACCTTTATATCTATTATTTCAATTGGACCAGTATTAGGCTGGAAGCTTCACCAGATGGATGTGAAGGCTTCCTTCCTTAATGGTGAGGTTGAGGAAGAGTTTTACATTACACATTGTGAGGTTTTTCTGATACATGGGAGGATTCCATGTGTGCAAGTTGAAGAAATCCCTGTATGGGTTAAAACAAGCTCTTCAAGCTTGGTATGCTAGAAGAGATAATTATCTTTAGAAACTAGGCTTCTTGAAGAGTAATGCTTATTCAAACTTGTACTTCAAAGTAGTGGAGAACCAACCTATGGTACTAGTCCTGCATGTGGATGATATTTTACTCACTGGAGGGGAAATAATGATTGCTGAGTGTCAGAGGGAGCTTACCTCATATTTTGAGACGAAAGACTTAGTTGTTATGCACTACTTCCTAGGCCTTGATATTTGGCAAAGGAATGATGAGATATTTCTATCTCAAGGGACGTACACTATGGACATCTTGAGCATATTTGGCATGGTGGATTGTAAATCCATAAATACTCCAATGGATTCCATTTGAGGAAACTCCAAGAGACTAAGACTATATTGGATCCAATGGACCCCACATTATACAGACACTTGATTGGATAGTTGATGTACCTCATACATTTGAGGCCATAAATTTTCTATGCAGTTAGCATCTTGATTCAGTTCATGACTGATCCTAAACACAGACATTTAGTTGCAGGTAGGAATATTTTGAGATAACTCTGTGGGACAGTTGCTTATTGACTAAGGTATTCCTCCAATGGAGGAGTGTTATTTCTTGGATATACTAATTCTGATTGGGGTGGCAACATTTTTGATCAGAAGAGCACTTCCAGATATTGTTTCAGTTTGGGTTCTACTATGATTTCATGGTCTAGCATAAAGCAAGGTTTAGTTTCCTAGAGCACTGTAGAGGTTGAGTACATTGCTTATAGTACTGGTTGCATAGAATTAGTGTGGATGAGAAATATACTTGGAGGATTGTTCGGTGTAAATATAGAGCCTACAGTGATAAAGTGTGACAACCAAAGTTGTATAAAGCTTTCTGAAAATCCTATGTTTCATGACAAGTTGAAACACATATAAATGAATTGTCACTTCATTCAAGACATGGTACAAAAAGGTATTGTAAAACTTATGTACATAGCTACTGATGAGTGGATTGCATATGTGATGACAAAGTTCAGAAACTTACGAGACATGCTTGGTATGGCAGATAATGTCTCCCTCATTGAGAGGGAGTGTTAAATGTACATCATCAGGAGTCATTCTCCATCATATTTGTTTTGTATCAAGTCTGAAACTTAAGTTGTGTTAATTTAAAAAGCCTCTCCATGAGACTTGTGTTGTATCAAGTTCAAAACTTATGTTGTATTAAGTTCATCAAATTATGTTGTATTAAGTTAAGAGCTTGTGTTGTATCAAGCTAGGATGTTAAGGCTATGCTATATTCCTGCACTATGTTCTTATGTTGTATTAAGATCAAGATCTTGTGTTGTATCAAGGTTAGAGACTTGTGTTGTATCAAGTTTGGAACTTATGTTGTATTAAGTTTCAATACCATATGACTTGTGTTATACCAAGTCATGATGATATACTATGTGATGTATGGATAGTCATGGTCACTAAGTTCGATAGGTATCCTTTAGGGATCAACTAGCCTTAGAGTGATTTACTTTAGCATATGACTATATGACCCAGGGTAATACATATGATCATAGGTTGGAAACAATTCTTCTGAGTATGATATGATACAGATGATTAATTAATTAAACTCTCATGGACCATGCATAAATTAATTAATGATAAATGATATGAGCACATAGATAGAGTAAGGATTCGAATTTCCCATGTCATACCTATAGTGAACTCGAATTTCATAGAAATCAGATAAGTCTAAGTTGTGGAAAACAAGTTTCAGTTAATTAAGAAATCTAGTCCTTGATTTATGCAAAGTGGTTGTTGTGGATGGCACTGATTGTGAAGCACTAAAGACGTTTAGTTAAAATACTAACTAATGGTCAAGCAATTAGTTATTCAATTCGGATTAAGTTCAATTAAGTTCAACTGAGTTTAGTTGAGTTGAGTTCATTTCAACTAGTTAACATTTAGTTAGAGGTAGTTAACATTAGTGAATTAATGGAGGGTGCATATCTTCAGTGTCAGAGATAATTACGAGGTGACAACTTGGCACCAAGTCAAGGAAGGTGTAGTAGGTATTGTGTGGATAGTGCACACCATGTTCACAATTCCCAAACATCATGCAACCATTCACTACCTCTCATTGTATGACTGAATAAGCTTGTTATTAGAGTGGTATGCACCTGGAAAGGATGAGACAGTATCACGAGTGATCTCTATTCTCTAGTGCTGCTTTGATATCTCTTATTAGGAAATCTGCAAGTGTTGTAAGAGTCATTATATGTAATTATCTACCATACTCAAAGGATTTTTGGGCTTTTCATCCTCTGGATTATGGTTTTCTTAGGGTACATCATGTGTCTTATGGATTGAATGATTTGTGTGTTTAAATTGTTTGCATGAGATCTTCATGCAATGGATTTGTTTATCAACAGTTTTAAAATTCAAGTATCTTCATATTTTCTCAAACATTGAAAAATATTTTACCATCAATGTGCACAAAGGTAAATGCAAGATATTTCTGGTAAGTGTCAACCAAGCTAAGAATATGACCAATTCAAGTAGAAAGTTTGTGTTTCTTTTCTTAAGAAATAATCAACAAGAAGGTGAATCTGTAAAAGTAACGACGTCTTTGGAGGGATGTATTAGAGAGAAAAAATACGAGTTGAAGAAACCTTTACATGCATACACAAAATTTTTCAAGGGTCGTAGAGGGATACCTCCTAAGAGGGAAGTAGGGTATGAAATACAACTATTTCCACAGTCTCCATTCCCAAACATTAGACTGTATATACAATTTGTTCTCGAAGAAGAAGTGAAGAAGAAGTTGCAACAATTGATAGAGTAGGAGTAATATGACTAAGAACCTCATCTTATGGGTCAACTATTGTCATAATACCAATTAAATATGGGACTTGGGGGATATGTATTGACTACATAGACCTGAATAAGATCTCCCTCAATAATCAATACTCTCTTTCCATGATCAATGGTTTACTAGATCAATTGTCACATGCCAAGTAATTCACCAAGTTGGATCTCAAATCGCTATACCACTAGGTATGGGTGAAGGAAGAAGACACTTGAAATTTTTCTTTCAAGACTAGGAAAGGTCTATATGAATGGTTAGTAATGCATTTTTGTTTATGTAATACAACAACTACATGTATGAATTTGGTGAATGATGTACTGTATCATTTTATAGATTCATTTGTTATAGTGTATTTATATGTTATATTGATTTATAATGTCACCTCAGAAGAGCATATATCCCATCTCAAGCATGTGTTAGAGACCTTGAACAAACAACAATTGTTAGAAAAACATTAAGAAATGTGATTTTTCTCAATAATATTTAGTGTATTTTGGGTATGTTATTGGTGGAGGAGAATTTTAGATGATCTTAAAAAGATCGACACCATCACCAAATGACCAACTCCTACAAATGTCACTGAGATTATAAGTTTTTTGGGATCAACATAATAGAACTAGAAGTTTATAGATTTATTTTTTACTAAGATTGAAACTCATTAGAGAGGTGCACACCTCCAAATTTGTAGGGAATTTTGATGTTGGGAAGATAATTTCTAACTCACAAAGGTATGCTTATTGTCCTAAAATAAAAAAATACGTTGTTCGATTTATCATAGGATGCATTCTTTGTTGTACACGAGATCCAAGTAATAGGAAGAAAGGTCTATACCATCTCTTATGTATACCTATGAGGCCATGATAGAGCATCTCCATGGATTATTCCAACCACTAGGAAGATACATGACTATTTATTTGTGGTGGTTGATGGATTGGCAAGATATTCATTCTTATTCCTATCAAAGGACAAGAAGAAACAAACATGTTCTTTGAGAAGTTCTAGGTGAACTTTGGGATACCATGGAGGATCATATTAGATAAGGATACCACATTTCTTAGTGACTTTTGGACTACACTTTGGAAGAAGACAAACACTAAATTGAAGAGATATACAACATTCCATGCATAAACATATGGGAATAAAAAAGCAGTTGACATGAATTTGGTGCAAATTTTGAGGGATTACAACCAAAAGAGTCTAAATTCTTTGGATGAAATTTTCATCTATATCAAACACTATTATATTAGAGTAGTTTACACTTCCATTGGTAAGTCACCTTTTGAAATTTGTTTTAAATATCTGCCACCTTCACCTCTAGATTTGGGGCAGCGGGGTCTATGAAATGTATGCAGTGTGGGTACTTGTTGGATGCAGAGTTAAATTCCGCATCCAACGAGCTCTCCTGCATATAATTTGAGTAAAAACACAGGGAGATATGTCAAAAATACGACCAAAAAAGTAGTTTTCTTTTATGACAAATATTTCAATTCAACCATTATGGTTGACTCATTTTATTGAAATTCTATTGGTTCTTGAATTCCAACTCACAAAATTTATTGTTGGAGCGTTTTTTTATAAGGCCCATTTTAGACCCCAAATTTCCTCTAATGTTTATGAATAACAAGGGGAAGTGAGGGAAGACACCACAATTGAAGCATTAATAGATAGAAAATTCATTGATAAGATCATGCAAATACATTTGCAAGTACACAAGACAATGAAGAAGTCACAAGAAAATTACAAGGCCATACATGACCAATGTAGGGTTGAGAAAACATTCAAGGTGGGAGACAAAGTTTGGTTGCACTTGAATAAAGAAAGACTATAAGGTCCAAGTAAAAAGATCAATGGATTGTAGTATGGTCCTTTGAAGTGTTGGAGGAAGTAGGATATAAATCTCACAAATTCATTCAACCCCCATATATGTGGATTTACTTTATAGTGAATGTGGAAAATATGAAATTGTTTGAACTTTCCAAGTCAGACCAGGAACTTGAACATGTATTACCTTTTGTAGATGACTTAGAAATAGAGGCTTAGGAAGAGTTAGCATAATATACAATTTTGTAGAAGTCATATAGAACAACAATATAATGACAATATGAACTCTGGTAGGTTGGTTTTAAAGGACAACTTCCAAGCGAGGAAAAATGGTTCTCCAAGGAAAAGGTAGAGGAAACATTTTCTCACTTCATTTAGTAGAATATTTTTAGGACCAAAATCCTCCCAAAATGAGGAGGTATGATGTGAAATGGATCAATATATAGTTTTTCATATATTTTGGTGCTTTCTAGGTGGAAATGTTGGATGAATTGGCTTATAGGGTGCCTTTTAGGGGCATCTCTTACTTTGCATATTTGGGGTTGAAAACCATTCGAAACCTTTCAGATCCATTTTTGGGGCTGAAATGACATATTCTGCTCCAAACCATACATAATACCAAGATTTAACATTCAACAGACCAAGAACTTTCCAATAGTGCAAAAATTGCCTCACTCATAGCCCATATGAGGAAGTTATGCCTCCCACAAGTTGACCACCACGATACCAAGTGGATTCCACATCAGTTCTCATCACCCAAACTCATGTGTGTAATTTCAAAAATTTTCTAGAGGGTCCAAAACCCTAACCCTAATTAGGAGTTGAGGCATGCAAAAAACACTAAAACTAACACTATATGAGCATTAGGATATGTTAAATACGAGGCCATTAGGAGAAAAAGGGGTTCCATTCTGATGATATCATTGTATTGTTCCATAAATTAAAAATAGTAAGGGAGTGGATATTAGAGCATAATAGAGGAAGTATGAGATCCTATTGTAGCCATGCAAGCCATACTGTCACAAGTAACTCCATAGAGGATACCACTTTCTTTGTATTAGCATTGGATATTGGAGAAGAAAGGAGCAATGCATAATCCTCAATTTTGGCTTAGAGTTTCCCCATAGTGTTTTTTCCCAGGTATATTGATCTAGGTCGTGCCCTAGTGCACGCTATGGGGAAAACAATCGACTGAATGAGTCGAGCACTGTTATGGAAGAAGCATAGAAAAAGAATAAGTAAAGCAGGAAATACACTATATCGACATAAAGTATGCACACAGACAATATGCGAGAATTCAAACCAATTTATATATTACTTCTTCTCCATGAAGGTTTGTTTATTGTTATAATAATGTACATGTTTATATAGAATGTTGAGATGCTTGGGTGAATACCCATTACATTCAGTTACAAAAGAAGTTATAACGATGCAGAAGTTCAACCATCGCAGATGATTGTAAGACAAAGACATTCAGTCAATGTTCGACAGTCGTTGGTGCCGACAATGCATGTCAAGATGCTATATGTCGAGCGGAAAACATGTTGAGGTTGTCGAAGTCGGTTATGTTGAGGTTCAGACTTGTCGAAGCCGATGTTGAACCTGTTAAAGAAGTCGAAGTATTCGAAGTGCTAGACTTTGTCAAAGTTCGATAACATGCTAACTGCTAGTTGGACCATTCCTCCTTCCTTCATAAAGAATGGTCTCTATTGTGTATTCATTCTTGTGATGAAAGTTGCTGGCTACTTTAGTAGCAGAGTAATATTTTCCTTGTGCTGGGAGCTGCCCAGCCTTAGCCACTTGAAACAAGGGAATGGAGTTCGTCCTTGTATGGTGTATGCGTCATCCCACAATGGTGTCGCAAAGAATAGGTTCCTGAACATCTGGATGGATGTCTCTGGATTCTTCTATCTATAGGTCATTCTGTTCAAATGATGGTGCATGGTATGGTCGAAGTAGATCTGCATTAAAGTCTGGATGCGGTCAAAGGCATGCAGGAATGTTGAGATGAGTAGTGTTTTCTCTAATTTGTTTAAGGATACTGTATGGACCATATCGCAGAGGTTTCAACTTTCTGTATGGGCTAGTGAAGCACTCATTCTTTAGATGTAATAAGACTTGATCCCCAATTTGGAATTATTGAGGAATACGATGCTTATAGTTCCAGGACTTAACTTTTTCATTAGCTCCTTGCAACATTTCCTGTGCTTGCATCTGGATGTTGTGGATTTGATCTCTAAAATTTAATGATTTCTCCACTTCTTGTTCTTCGAAGTTGGTGTCATTCAACTGTGTCGAGGAACTGATCAAGTCGATAGGAACTAAGGGCTGAAATCCATAACAGATCTCAAATGTAATTTTTCCCATAGAACTGTGTTGAGAATGATTGTAGTTGTTTTGTATGTATGGAAGGATGTCATCCCATGTTCGACGATGCTTGTGGTTGTACATGCAAAGCAGTTGTACTACCAAGTGATTTACAACTTGTGTATGTCTGTTTGTCTATGGATGGAAGGTTGTCGACAAATATAGTCTCGTTTCGAGATATTTCCATAGAGTTTTCCAAAAGGTGTTGGAAAATATGGAATCTCTATCGGAAATAATGATCATTGGGAGGCCATAATGCTTCCAAACATGTTCGAAGAAGAGCTGAGCATTATGTTTTGTTGTCGTAGTCTTCTGGCATGGTATAAGTATAGCCATATTGGAAAATCTATCGACTACTACTAAGATCGCATCATGTTGATGTGTGGTAGTAGGATATCCCGTCAAATAGTCCATAGAAATAGATTCACATGGTCGACTAGGAACTGGTAGGGGTGTGTAAAGTCCTTGTCATTAATTCGACAGTTTAGCAATGACACAAAATACATACAGTAAAATGTTCTTGTTGAATTCATATTTAAGTGATGGCCAATCAAACTTTTGGAGGATAGCAAGTGGTTTTGCGACTCCAAAATGTCATGCAGTTTTGTTGCACCGCGGGTCCTAGATGAGCTTCTGTCGATGCTCATCGATCAGTACACAAAGCTATCCAAGATTTTATAGAAAAGTGTCCCTCATGAAGTAGTCAGTAGTAGACAACGTGTCACCATGAAGTTGTCAATAAATTGCGGGGAATTCGCAGTCTATCGATTACAATTGTGTCAAAGTAGTGGTGTCATAACCCTGCATACTCATCACTATGGACAGTAGAGTAATGGGTGTTCGGCTGAGACAATCGGTCATGGAATTGTATTTTCCTTTCTGTTATTTAATTACCAACTGAAACTGTTGCAGGTAATTAATCCACTTGATTTGTCGAGTTGGCTGTAGTTTCAACTGGGACGGAGCGAACTGCAAAAGTTTATGGTCAGTGAGCATGGTCGTTTCCTTGCCAAGAATGTAGTGTCTCCATTTTTTAAGGGATTGAACAATGGCATATAGTTCTTTATAATATTTCAAATACATTCTAACAATGTCGTTGAAAGTTTCAGAATGAAACGTGACTGGGTAACCTGACCAAGTGATCACTGATCTCAATCTGAAATGGCTGATGCAAATCAGGTAACACAAGTACTGGCGCAGTACAAAGTTTTTTTTTATTTTTTCAAAAGCTTGTTGTTGTATCAATGTCCATTTCAAGAAAGTTTTCCCATTTCCTTTAGTCAACTGATTCAAAGGCCATACGATGTGACTGAAGCTAAGTATGAACCATTGATAGAAATTTTCCAAACCAAGAAAAATTCTTGGTTCATGAATGTTTTGATTAATGGGACAATATTTGAGGATATGTACTTTTTGTGGGTCAACATGAATGCCTGCAGAGTCAATTACATACCCCAAATATTTGATCCTGGTCATTGCAAATGAGCATTTGTCCATGTTCAGATATAGTCGATGTTACTGGAGAGTCTCAAATACTTTTTGAAGCTATATGACATGTTCTTCCCATGATCAATTGAAAATCAAAATATCATCGAGATAGACAATGACACACTTACCGATGAAGGGTCATAGAAGGTCATCCATATATCTCATGAAGGTTGCAGGTGCATTGGTTAAGCCGAAAGGCATGACTAACCATTCAAACAATCCTTGCTTGGTCTTGAAAGCCATTTTTCATACATTGATGGACTTGATAGAAATTTGATGATATCATAACTTAAGGTCAAGCTTCGTAAAGAACTTAGCACCTTTCAGAAAATCGATGAGTTCTTCTATCCTTGGAAGAGGGTATTTGTTCTTTATTGAAATTTTGTTGAGAGATCAATAATCAATATGCATGAACCAAGTCCCGTCTTTCTTTGGAACTAGGATGACTAGAATTCCACAAGGAGAGGAGCTGGTTTGGATCAGACCTTTGTTGATCAAATATTGGATTTTCCTGTGAATCTCTTCATTCTTGAGAATGGATCTTCTGTAAACAGATGTGTTAGGTAATGAATAACCAAGAACAATTTCAATGGAGTGTTTTATCTGACAATGCAGAGGTACTTTGTTCGGCTCTTGAAATACGTTTCGGTATTCCTCAAGAATGTGGTCAATATGTTGTTGTTCCCAGGAGCGGTGCAAGTCTATGAGTCTACTTGTTGCTGTAGTCTTCCTAGAATGCTGATTTTTTATCATAATTAATGCAAACTTCTAAGCATGATTAATAAATGTCTTTGTTTGTTTGGCAGTTATCATAGAAACTGTTGATGTGGGTTGTCACTCGGGTATGTCGTACCATTGATTCCAAATTTTTACAATCACATTCTGAGGCCATGACTGATATGTACCGTGTCAATACCATAGGTAAGGTTTTCCAAATAGGGAGCCAACTACAGAAGGCGGTTCCATGTCACAGAGTACTTCATATTTAAAAGGATTAATGAAGTAGGTGAGTTTGCATTGCCATGTGATTATTAGTTCATGTCCATCCTTCATTCAACCGATATTGTAAGGATGAGGATGTGGAGTGCTGACAAGACCTAATTTCTTCACAAGATCTTCAGAAATGAAGTTCTTTTGGCTACCACTATCCACAATCAGATGTAATGGATTTTTCCAAACCCATATCCATGTATGGAACTCATGCTCTCATTCCTCCTAATTGACGATAGTTGAGGCTATCAGAGAGGTTGAATTCGATGCCAAGAGGGTTGATACATCTGGATCAGATTATACCAAGGTTCTATCAAACAAGTCAGATATCGATAATTTTTCCAAAAATGTCTTCCGAGCTGGTTTGCTGCAATCCTTCTTGTCTTTCTGAAAGTTCTTCTTGTGATGATCGGTATTTGATGGAGTCAGCCGAGAAGGGTGCTTAAACTTGTCAGAGGCGGCTAGTGACTTCTTGTCAGATGTTCGACCTATTGGCTTGTTTGAAAAATGTGATTTTTCTTTTTGCTTAGCTTCAAGCTTGTTGGCGTAATGAAATGCATCCATAAGCGTACTGACATTCAAAAAATCCATCTCTTGCTGAATGTATGGATATAATCCGCTGGCGTACTTCAATACAAGAAATTTCTCTTCTTCTTGGATGCCAAGTCTAGTAATGAGTTAATAGAACTCATCGTTGTAACTCGAACTGGTCTTTCCACTTCCTTAGTTGTTTCAACTTCTTATACTTTTTTTTTCAAGATATTTGGGTAGGCAAAACTCATTTCGGATGTACTAGAAAAATTTTACCCATGTGTCTATGGGGTGACCTTCTTTTTCCATTTTTGTCGATAAAATTTCCCACCAGTAGTGTATGAAGGCTGACATCTTTAAGTTTGAAATGGTGATATTTTCTGCTTTGGAGAGTTGATTCATAGAGTAGTAAGATTCTAGTTGTTGAACCCAATTTTTGATGGATTTCATGTCAATCTTGCCTTCAAGATTCAATATGTCTAGATTCATTTGTACTTCGAAGGGGCTGATTTTATCGAAGTGAGGTCACATCGAGTATTCCCCAAAGTTTGAAGTGAATCACATGAGAATCTTGTTGAACTGGGTGAACATTTAGGTCCGCTGGTGAGCCAACAATTTTTCTATGAGTTTCTCTATCTCGTCAATTGCATGTCTGTTGTCTTATTCTTCTTCCATCTTTTTTGAAGTCAAAGGAAGTGTCTTCTTGTGTTGTTGAGTTTGTGAGAGTGTTCGAACAACCATAAGTTAAATACATTCGATGGAAGTGCTGATATAACTTAAGATTTGAACAAGATCAAGCTCTGATACCAATTATCTAGGTCGTGTCCAGGTGCACACCAGGGACAACAATCCACTGAATGATTTGAGCAATGTTACAGAAGAAGCATAGAAAAAGAACAAGTAAAGAAAAAAATACATTATATCGACAAAAAGTATGCACATAGACAATATGCAAGAATTCAAACCAATTTCTATATGAATTCTTCTCCATGAAGGTTCATTGATTGTTACAATAATGTACATGTTTATATATAATGTTGAGACACTTGGGTGACTATCTGTTATGTCCAATTACAAAAGAAGTTATAACAGTTTGGAATTTCAACCGTCGCAGATGACTGGAAGACTGAGACATTCTTTCGATGTTTGACCATCATTAGTGCTGGCAAGGCTTGTCAAGATGTTGTATGTTGAGTGCGAAACCTTTCGAGGTTGTTGAAGTCAGTTTTATCAAGGTTCATACTTGTCGACTCTGATGCTAAACCTGTCAAAGAAGTCAACGTAGTCGAATTGCTAGACTTTGTCAAAGTTCGACAACATGCCAACTGCTGGTTGGATCATATATATAGAGTTATTTGTGTGGATGTGCTATTTTTCACTGGTTATTCTCCTTTTAGTTCCAATTTATTTAGCATTCTGTAGGATTAAGATAACACAAATAATTAAGTTGTAAGATCTATTTTGATGAACTATTCTAGTGGGATATCCATAACAACTATGGATCAAATTTCCTTGTATACAATTATGAGAAGAAAATAATTGCAAGTTACTCAAATATCATTATTAACCATTTAAAACAAAATAGGGATAACATATCATAGAAATTGTTGGATAATTGCATTGTCTTAGGGAAGCATTGAAGAACTTGGACTAAGTCAAGTTCTCTAATGTAAGAATATCAACAAATAAGATGAAAATTTTCCTTTACAACTTCACCATCTAAGTTTGATATCCCACGGGATGAAAATTGATGGAGCCGCTCGAGGGTTTTGACAAGCCGATTAATGGCTTCTTCGTGATCTAGTACTATTCTATGCCTGCCATCCATTTCTTTACTTCATTTGTCTTAATCAATTTTATTCCTTGTACCAACTTATGGTACCTTTACGGGAGGGAAACTTAGTCCCTCCCATCCCCCCCTTGGATTCCTCCTGTCCCATACAATTTTAGGAAGATTCTATACCCTCTAGAAACTCCCCACCCATCGATGCCCTACAACCTGACATCACCAAGATTTATGAGGAACGACCGGTTTTGACTAAGGAAAAGGAAAAACCCAAAAACCATACATGTATATCCATGTCCTCTGAAAAATGTAGGATCAATCTTCCTCCCTCCATAATCAACACCAAGATCAACTACATGAAGACATATGCCCTCATTGGGAAGTTCATAGGCATTTGGACCACGAAAAAACCTCTGCTCAATTGGATTGTTGTCAAATGGAAGCCAAAAGCACACTTCAACCTGTAAATAGGATAAAAATGATTCTTCACCATTATCTTCTCCTTACTGGAGGACAAAGGCCGCATACTTGAAGGAGGACCTTATTTTTTCAACTCTGTAGGCCTCTTTCGTAGAAACTGGATCGAACGTTTCAACCTAGATATTGAAAACTTCTCCTGGGAACCAATCCGGGTCCGACTATACTTGCATTGTCAGGAATATTGGGATGAAGAGACTCTCAAGGACATTGGAAATTCCCTGGGAGATTTTGTCAAGGTCTTAGATCAAACCAAACAACAAAGGTACACATCTTATGCCCGAATCTGCGTTTACATGCACATTTCTAAAACACTACCGGAATCTGTCACACTAGCTCTCGAGGAAACATAATGGGGGAAACCACTAGATTAGGAGCATGTGCATTTTAGATGTATAAAATTTCATGAGCATGGACATCTATATCCATATTGTTCTCATATCAGAATTCCCATTGAGAAAAAAAACCCCAACATAGATGAAGAGAGTTTCATTAAGTCACCGATAGAAGGAAACATGGAAAGACAAATCCCACAATCAACAAACCCTCCAATCCCTCCACCAGTAATATCTCTAAGGTGTTATCTTCTCAACATGAAGAATAGGCCACTAGAGAGTATGGGGCATCTCCTGTAACGAAGCAACCCCATCAAGTTCCCCAGAAAGGAAAAAACGTTGCTGAACCCGACAAGAGTACAACAGATTATTCCGCCAAACAAACTCATCACCTTGAAGAAAGAATTCATGTCCCGGATATCTTCACCTCCACACAAGATATTTATGTCCTTATGGATGAGGATATGGGGGACATATATCTAGGAGATATAGAACTTTTAGGACTAGAAGTTTCCTGCAAAAACAACACACTGCATGCAATAGCCCCCAAGGAAATTCAG
Organism: Pseudotsuga menziesii; assembly: GCA_001517045.1. Classification (NCBI taxonomy): domain Eukaryota; kingdom Viridiplantae; phylum Streptophyta; class Pinopsida; order Pinales; family Pinaceae; genus Pseudotsuga; species Pseudotsuga menziesii. Next base: position 532,387 of record LPNX010122344.1, read on the forward strand.
TTATTAACTGATATATTAAACACTGCCAGAACCTGAGATAAACTTGGGATTATCACCAACAACCCCCAGGGAATAAAGAAGAGTCTCAATTAAGTAAAATGAGTCCCATGAAAACAAGCATATAGAGAATTGTCACCCTTGGAACCAGGCTTGTGGAATCAGGACAATATTCCTAGCTTACGAAATTCTTCCCTTCCAAACCCACTATTAATCAATGAAGGTGATCTCCTAGAACATAAGAGGAATCATTAGCCCTAATAAACATAGAACAATAACATGGAATATTCAGCAAGAAAAACCCACCATCGTCATGTTACAAGAAACCAAATCCAACAGTGAAAATCTTGATAACTTGATGGCTAAAATATGGCAAGGCAGCAAATCCATCTCTATCGATTCTATAGGGGCCTTCGGTGGTCTAACTATATCCTGGAATATAGAAAAAGTAGATCTAGACAATTCCCTGGCCTCTTGTCACTCCATATTGGCTCATTTCCATCCTACCGTTACCAACTTACATGGAAGAATTACCAATGTATATGGTCCTCAACTTTCTGATCATAAACTTTCTTTATTAGATTTTCTTCACTAGCACACTCAGGATTGGACACATCCCATAGATATCCTTGGAGAGGATTTCAATATTATCACCTATTTGAAGGATAAACAAGGAGTATGTCGCTTACTCTCTCAGGAAGATGTGCTCTTCAAGGATTTCATTGACAGTAATAACCTGATCAATATGGACACCAATAATCAGACTCATACCTGGAATAATCGTAGAGGGGGAACTGCTAAGATAACCACCAATATTGATTGCTTCTTCATCACAGAACATCTCATGCTAAGGAATGAGGAGCTCACAGCTTCAATTCTTCCAGTCGCCAAATATGATCATTGGCCCATTTGTTTAAATTGGAAGCTAGATGAGGCAACCTGGAGAAATCCTTTCTGCTTCAAAATTTTTTCGCTCATTGACACTGATTTTTCCGATATGATCAAGGATTGGTGGCTAACCACTCAGGTCACTGGATCCTCTTGCATGTACATAATGAAAAAAAAACTGAAGTTCTTAAAGAACCATCTCAAACACTGGAATATGCACACTTTTGGAAATATATTCACTAGTAAAGCTCAACTATAACATGAAATGACACACCTACAACAACAGATCATCACTATCGGCAGAACAGAGGAAATGAACAAGCAGGAGCATCAACTTCAATCTCAGATAGAGAAGTGATCCAAATAGGAAGAGATACACTGGAAGAAGAAATACATAATCAAATGGCTACACGAGGGGAAGCGCAATACTTCTTTCTTCCATCGCTCCACTATCCAACACCGTTTGCACAATTGCACCACCCATCTAAAAAACAATGAGGGTGACGGAATGGAAACTTACAAGGACATCGAAGCTGAACTTGTTTCTTTTTATGAATATCTTCTTATAGAAAATGTTTAGGATTAGGATGCTACTATACAACATGTAACTTCTCATATACCCTCCCTGGTCACGACTGATCAAATTGCTATGCTCATGATACCAACTACACTCCAAGAGGTGGAGATAGCTATCAAACAAATGGAGGAAGACAAATCTTTAGGACTGGATGGATTCATAGTCAATTTATTTCACTCCTGCTAGGATTTGCTCAAACATGAGGTCTAGGAAATGGTGGAAGAGTCTCACAGCAATCAAAATATTCCACCAGCTATCAATGCCACCTTCCTCATGCTTATTCCCAAAGAGGATAAAGCTACCACTCTTGGTTAGTATCGACCCATATCCCTATGCAATGTTATTTATAAAATATTTACCAAAGTCATAGCTAATCGCCTCAAGCATTTACTTCCTTTTCTCATCTCTTCAGAACAAACATGTTATGTGGAAGGACATCAAATTCTAGATGGAATCATTCTGGCTCATGAAGTTATACACTCTCTCAAAACCTCCAAAAATCCCGATATGATCCTTAAGCTTGATCTATCCAAAGAATTCGACAAACTCAATTGGAATTTCATGGAACAAACCCTCCTAGATTTTGGGTTTGTTCACTCTTGGACACGTTGGGTTCTCCACATTATGGCCATTGCTTTATTCTTAGTTCTCATTAATTGTGTCCCTTCCAGAACCTTCAATTATTCTCGAGGTGTAAGACAGGGAGAGCCGCTCTCTCCCTTCCTTTTATTCTCATGACTAAAGGCTTGGGATGCATGCTCACTCATGCTAATTCTCTTGGTACTCTCAAAGGTCTCTCGCTTCATGATCACACTCCTCTCACCCATCAACAATTTACGGATGAAAAACTTGCTAATGGATCATCATTCTGTTAAGGAATCAAGAACACTTAGTAACATCCTCCCCATATTCTACAAATCCTCATGTATAACCCTCAACCTCTATAAATATAATTTTTTCTTCTTCAACACGCCCATACTCACTCAACGGAACATCTCCATAATTTTAGGATTCAAGGCTGCTAATCTCCCCTCGAAGTACCTTGGCACTCCACTTATATAATTTGCACTCAAACATTCTTCTTGGAGGGATTCTTTCCAATATTGAGCTCCGACTCTCTCAGTAGACCCTACGTACCCTTAACTTAGTCATATGTCTTGTTCTCATTAAATTCGTTTTGCAAGTTATGCCCCTCTATCTTTTCTCTGTGCTAGATTCCCCTAAATGGGTACTTAAATCCATGAGAGCTCTACAATGCACTTTTCTCTATTAAGGGGACAAAGTATTGCATAATTGGTCCTTGGTCAAATTGGACATTGTTTTTTGCACCAATATTGATGGGGGACTTGGTCTTTAGCATCCATCTCGAAACAACGAAATTCTAAGCACCAAAATTTGGTGGAAATGGATCACTAGAAATAGCAGCCCTTGGGCCCTGCTGCAGAACAAAAAATATTCCGCCAATTGGTCTACTCATAATCTTATCATATACTCCTAGGACATAAAAGTTTCCCTGATATGGAATGCATTCAATTCCCAACATTCGCTTGTCCAACAACACGGTTTTTGGGAGATTCGTGATGGCTCCTTAGCCAATTTCTGGATGGACTCCTAGAACCAATTTGCATGCTTGGAATCTGTGCACAATAATCATCCCCATGATAATACCTTTATGCTCCCACAGCATAAAAAAATTCAACACCTTTTGTACTTAGAACACACAACAAGATTTTCTAGAATGGTCGACCCATGATAAATGGCACTCGCTCCAACAACAAGCTTATTTCAACACATTATGGGATGATATTAAGAGAAGACTCATCAAAATTAGGCATGGTCCTGGAATTCTTATATAGGGTTACAAGCCCAAAGGTACGTTATCCATAAAAGAAGCACACCGGCTTTCCAACAATCGTCCCAATGAGCAGCCATAACTTTGTTCGGCCAAAATTTGGGGGACAAAAACTTGACCCAAAGTTAGTATCTTTCTCCGGCTTGTGTTACATAAGCGCTTTCTTACATGGGACAATATTCTCAAGCAATGATTCAATGGAACCTCCCAATGTATTCTCTGTAAAGAACAAGATGAAACTATGGATGACCTTCTAGATCAATGCTCCTTCTCTAGTGAATTATGGAATAGGATTGTCTCTATTTGCATGAGAACTGATCATTGCAAGGGTAACATTTCACAAACGGTTATCTCCCAAAATAAATTTATTTTGATAGTATGAAGAATTCGAGTCATATAATGAAAGGTTTAAAGATGACTAACAAATTGAAGGCCTCTGTTTGTGCTATGGTTGAAGAAATTGTAAGTTTTAGCTTTCGATGGCTTAGGCAGGGTTCTTAATAGCTCATTAGCCACCGAAAGGCTTTGTTTCTTCAGCTAATGGTTTAATGCAGGATAAAGGTAAACCTCCGAAAGCAGGCCCGAGCGAGTAAATGGTAAAAACACTTTCGATGGCTTAGTCGATATTTTAAATGACTCATTAGCCACCGAAAAGTGTTGCTTTCAGAAACTTAGTGAAAAGTCCAAGAAGGGGGTTAACTACCGAAAGTGAACAAAAAGTGACATTGGTAAAGGGATTTTGGTGGGTTAGGCGAGACGCCATACATCTCATTAGCCACCGGAAAGTGATGCTTTCGGCAGCTTAGTAAACAGTTCAAGAGGGGCCATAACCTCCAGAAGTAGGCAAAAGGGCATTGCGAAAAAAGTGCTTTCGGTGGCTTAGGCGAAATCTCTTACGTTTCATTAGGCACCGAAAGGACGAGCTTTCGGGAGTTAAAAGAAATATTCATCGAGGCCACTATCCGCCAAAAGCTGGGTTTCACCGCAACATTGGGAAAATGGTTTCAGTGGCTTAGGAGAAAGGATTATCATTTCATTAGCCACCGAAAGCCATCTTTTCGGCAGTTTGCAGACAAATTCTTGAAGACTGTTAGCCACCAAAAAGGAAAAAAAGAGAAACGGTTAGAAATCGGTCAAGTCAAACCCCATGAGCAAGATAAAGATTAGTAAAGGGCGTGATAAACTACCGAAAGGACATGAGGTTGCATAACTACATGAGGGAATGAGTAATAATGTCGTTATTTGGAATTGATGATGACTGATGTGATGAAACCCTCCTTCTCCCTCCAAATGTCCACAGAGCTATAGAAAATCCCAACAAGTATCCAGATTGATTTTGACATCATTGTTGGGGAAGGGGTCTTGAAAAGATAAACTGAATACATCACCCTTTGACCTTAGCCTCAATCATGAAGGATAAATCCCTCATAATCAGTGTCAAATCTTCAGTACACCCCACTCTCTAATTGAGCATTTCTCTCCACTAGAAAGCCATCTCATAGAAGCAGCCTGCTAAAACACTGTCATACAGAACTTAAACTTATTTTTGTAGGTACCCAAGAGTGGCATTCAACAAGATGAAGAAGGGAGGAGCTACTCTCAGGAAGGAGTTGGGAGATATCAGCTATTTGGAAGCGCATCTAGAGGCCTGTAAACTTTTCGAGGATGTTGGTTGCTATAAATTTTGTGAGAAGATACAAGGTTCACATCAGCCGGTGGCTGAGGAATTTGCTCTCTCATTTGATGGCTCCAAGGCAGTGATAGGTAAAGAGGAATTCCACATAGATGAAACCATAATTACTAAAGTGACTAAACTCCCTGGAACAAGAGAAAAGTGGTTTAAAACCACCATACCAAAGGATGTAGAGTTCAGGTCTTACCTAAATCCTGAGCATAGAGGAGTGGTATGGAAGAAGAGTGTGACGTTCTCATGGTTAGGAGAGAGGTGGCAACAACTGCTGAAGGCCATAGTGGTCTGCATAACATGTGAAGGAAGATATAACAAAGCCATGATCTACCATTTTAAATTAATGAACCACTTCATAGGTAAAATCCCACTAAATTTTCCTTTTTACTTACACAGGAGTTTGGGAAAAATGGCACACCAGGTGAAGGCTCAGCCAACCAAAATTGTTTGTAGGTTGTCTCACCATGGACTTATCCAACTGTTGATCCAAGAGTTGCTGAAAAGGAGGAACACATCATGTCCTTATTTCTTGTTTTGGAATGGATTTGAAACAGGCCTTCAGCCAGAAGAAAAGGGGAAGTCTCCTGCTAAGGAGTCTAGCACACCAAGGAGTGGGAGAAGAAAGAGAAGGGTTATATCCCCAGTTGCAGCAGAACATCCTCCCTCCTCTTCCAAATCCAAGAAGGTCAAAAGAAACTTGGATTTTAGTGAGAAGGCCCAGGAAGTTACAACACAAAGTGAGAACATTTTGAACTTGCCCTCCTCAGATTCAGAAGAGGAACATGAAGAAGGTGCAGACCTAGCTTTGTAGATTGTAGCAGTGACTGAAGAACTACCATCACCTACACCTAAGGAGCAAGATGAAGTAGTAGAGTGTTGGGAAATAGGGCAAACCCGGGTTTAATCCGTATATGTCGCACCAACAAAAGACCCACCGTGTTGGCCCTTTCGGCAACAACCTGCGCGCAGGTTGCAGTCTCACCCGAAACAGCAATGGGGTGCCGCAGAATCAGGTTTCTGCAAGCAGAGAGGGATGTTACTATACCTTAGCCTTTAATAAAATTATTAATCAACAGTTACACAACTTTTCATTCGCTATCGATATATAACTTCGCAGATAGATAAATAACCGTGACTTGTTTAACCCACTACAGGGAATTCATAGTGAAGCTTATGATTAGCAATGCTCTAAGTTATCAGATGTATACAGTTATTAATGCATAAAAATAACAGAAATAGAAGCAACACAATAAACCACAACACCAAATATAACGTGGTTCACCCCCAGTGTAGGGGCTACGTCCACAAACTGTGTTTTATTCAACTTGCTACAAAACCACAGTTTGATTTGCGCACTCAGCTGCAGATCCCTTCGGTCCTTAACAGCCGCGCACACAGCAGCAGGCCTCTGTGCACACAGCTATAGATCTTTCTTTCTCTTCTTACAAAACCCTCTGCGCACACAGCTGCAGAGGTCATCCACGCACACAGCTGGGACTTAACCTTTCCTTACAAAACCAGCCTTAGCTTCACCTTAATCTTTCTTTACATAAAAAAGCCTAACTTTTTCTTATTTACAAAAATACCTATTTATACATTGCGCTATTACAAAACCATGGCTTCAAACCGTGGGCACCCAAAAACCCTAAACCCTGGATTTAAACCACGGGTTTATTACAAAAAGGGGTTTTGACTTACCTCGACACCCCTAAGACTATTTTGACCCGTAACTCCGCTTACAAACAACCGTGAAGTTACCAAAACTAATAATCCTTAGGGTACGTGCCCCAACATAGAGAAAGCTTCCTTTAGCAAGCCCAAGACTTAGAAGATAAATTAGTTGCTGAGACAAGTATATGAGATGGAAGTTTTGGTCAGAGAGGTAAAAAGGAATAATGCTACATTGACCAATAGGAACAAGCTGCTGCATAAATCTTACATAGAGTAGAGAGAAAGGTATATTTTATTAAAGAGACTGAATATAAGGTACCTAAAAGACAACACAATGTTGTATAGGATGACTGGTCTTCAGAAACTGCAGATGAAGGAGGCCAAGCTAAACCTTAGCAGCCACCTCACATTAGAAACCCTAGCTGAAGTTGCAGTTAGCCTTCAGCCTCTAGAATCCAGCTAGGCTACTATTAACCCTCCTAATACAGAGCCTACTGAAGAAGAAAGCTGAGCAGAAAAACTTGATAGAACAGTTTTGGAGATGGCCCAAGAATTTTTGAAGAACAGGTCTTTCGGTGGATTAGGCAGACGCTGAGGAAGTTCATTAGCCACCGAAAGCCCCACTTTCAGTAGCTAATGGTTCCGATATTCTAGCCTCTTAACCACCGAAAATAGACATAGGCATATATTAAATTTTGACATGCAGGACTAGTTTTGGGTGAACATGGATGGCTTAGGGACAAATTCTAAAGATAAAGGATGCTGAACAAAAAATCATGGAAGGTGTGCTTTTTTTTTGCTATGACATAAAGGGAGAAAAGGCCACCAACACTTAGCTGTCAAAATGAAACAGTGACTTAACTAGTAGAGGGCCAGTGGTAGTGATTTCCAGCAGTTACCTTAGTTATCTGAAGGTTCATACAGTGAACTAATTCTATAGTTAGTTATACTGGTACTTAATTATGGTTTTTTAACCTAATTTTGCAAAAACAATTATTTTGTTTATTTTTGTTAAAACAGATCCAAGTTTTCAGGATTTGAGTATTTTTGTAAAGGTTATAAAGCCTAAGACTTATTTTATTGAAAAGGTTCGATTTCAAGGACTTCTAGACAAATACTATTATCAAGCTTCTCATATTGCTCATGACCTAATATAAGCTCTTTTGTTATCATTTGTTCAGCTTCCATTTTTGTCTTTTGTGTGCTTATGTTTGAATGTGTTATTAAGGTTATATTCAAGTTAATTAATGTCTGATAGCTGTCACCCTATTGGCATGTTGATGTTATTTGAATTATAAGTGCTTTCCTTATCATGATTTAGCCATTTATATGTATCTATTTTATGTATGAATCTACCAGCATGATGATTTCTCCATCCCTGCACCATATTGTCAACCTCTAAACAGTGGTAACTAAAATCCTTGTACCTGATTGAGTTTCATGCATGTCTTGAGAGTGGAAGGTCATATAGGTCACCTGACTTGATCCATTTTAGAAAACCCCAAAAACATTGTAAGTTACTAGGCATCCTCGAGCTGCAACCTAGAGGAGTTTCCTGGAGTGATAATAGAAATCATCAAGCATTGGCACATCCATCCCTACCAAAATCCTCTACTCAACATAATTTGGAAACTCATCACAAGATTCATCATCTGGAATATCTGGAAGGAACATAACCTCAGGATCTTCGAAGGAAGATTCAATCCCATGGCAAAAGTTCGGACCTCATTACAAAAACATATCGAGGAAACCACCATGCTAAACACGTGGCATGAATAGGACCTACAGGCCATCCCCACGGAAAAAACCATCATAAAAAATTAGCTAACCCCATCTCTACAGGGTTCCATTAATTCTAAGACACAAGCTCCTCATTCCTCCATTCCACATCTTTGGAAAATCCCACCCCATGGCTTCTCCAAACTCATTTTTGATGCGCCATCCAAAGGAAATCCTGGAAGATTCGACTATGGGGGGGTTTTTAGTTCTAACACTAGTCAGATTCTTCAATTTTTTTTTATGGAAAACTAGGTATTGAAAGAAAAAATGTAGCCAAATGGACAAGTCTCTTCCAAGGAATCTGCATTGCCTACAATCAAATTCTTTTTCCATTCATAGTGGAGGGGGAACTAGAGCTCATCCTGAACATGGCCATCAAGTTACAACATGGTTCTAGATGCACCAAGGTTTATCCTATCTAGAGATTGGATTAGAATCTACAACAATTAGCTCTTCTCCTCTCTCAACCTGCAACCGTTACCTTTCAGCACGTTCAAAGAGAAGCCAACTCTCTCATTGATAAACTTTCCAATTGGGGAGTCTCTTCAACCTCCTATCTACAACATCAATTTCTTGAAGAGATTCCCAACTCCAATATCAAGCACGATTGCATTCAAATTTTTGAGAAGGATATGTCCCCGGATGCGGTTGACTCTATGTCGAAAGGACAACAAGGAGTGACCCTCGGGGCACGCAGTTGTCTTCCCATGTCAAAACCATGACATCATCCCACCTAATATTAATATACATAGTATGGCCTCTACTTCACATGGCACGAGCTCCAATATCTTCATGAGACGCGACCCTCATACTGTCACCCTGTACTTTGCCTATGTCTGCAAAATCATTTCCATCTTAATTGCTCCTAGGGAAATGTGTTGCCTATTTCTTATTAAGGGCTATCTGTTCTTCATTTAATCTGACATATACTCACCTTTGTTCATCCCAGTGGAGTTTGGTCACCCTGAAATTCTAGAGGCGACCGAAAAATGCTACATACCTCAGCCTTCCACTCTCAGTCCTCCTGTCATCTCACAGGTGCTGCACCACTGCACATTGCTTGTATGATGCACCATGTCGCACATACAACGTGCTACACCTAGACGTGGTCATGCAGGCTATGGAAATTCTAACCAGAGAGCCACAAACTTCACTTCTCATACTAACTCTAAGGGATACAACTTGGAAATCCCTGGTTCTCTTCGTCTATTATTTGATGACTAGGAGGCTGAAATTACAGGATCTCACTCAGTGGAAAACAAGACCATGGAGCGCATGCACAACTATTGGGTCAAAAAAACATTATTGTCCATCTTCTCCTTCATTCTACCACCCCCCAGCTTAATCCTTTGGCTCCTTTAGTGACTCCATCAACCTCTTCCCCCCATCTTAATCCTCTGGATCCTTCAGTGACTCCATCAGACACTCCCATGGACATTGAGCAACCCCCACCCCCTCCCTAGAGGAATATGGCCAAAACCAAACATTGTAAAAATGATGCCAACATTACAAAAAAATACATGAAAACATAGCCTCTTCATGTTAAAGGAAATTCCTCCAGCAGTGAGGAAGAGACCAGCAATGACGAAGCGAGCAGCAGTGATGGCGGGACCCTGGGCAATCAAGACAGTCAAGATTCTACAAATCCACCTAACTCCACTGCGCAAAGCCAACCGGGCTCTCAACTAGGATTTGGTTTTTGGGTTCCAATTGAGGAAGATCCTTATTCAAAGATGTATCCCATGTTTCATGGTTTATGCACTCTCTTTTTTTATTGAGCTTCTAGGGATTCAAATAACTGTGTTCATTACAATAGTGTTTTTCCAATTTATACTTGCAAACTTTGTAATTTTCATGCTATTATGATCTGTTTTCCCTCTCATAGGGAGGATCTTTCACTATGTAAAAGTATGAATTCCCCTGAGGGGTAGGCTGTTCTTATTTTTTTTCTATTTTCTGCATGGAGAATTTTCTCTCTAAATTGTATTTTTTTATTGTATTATTACTTTATTTCAATAGAATAGTTTCCGAACTTACAAAAAAAAGGTTTGATAGCCCACCATAATTTTTCCATACTAGAATTTTTCCAAGGAGGAAGATGAATGCGAAAATATTATCCTTATTCATGAAAGGTATCTTCTCTAATCCTTTCCTATTTTTCCATCAACCCTTGCCCCTTAATTATTTTAAACCTTGGGTGAGATTGGATACATGGGGCACACAATCCATTCATTAAGTGGGGTTATTGGTTAAACGATTTGCTTATGTCACGTTGCATGTTGTAGCCAAGCTAGTCATTTTGACCTATCATGGAGATAGTAAACAAGTGTGAATAGTTACTCAACCAAGCATAAGTGAATACTCTGTGAAGGTGTTTGATACAATGTTCATGCTCAACCACTAACATCAGAATAAAACGCTAATGCTACTTAATGGTTTCAAGTGTGAGGAATTCACATGAACAAATCACAATAAGAAGAAAAGAGACAATAAATCCAAATAGATAACCAAATCAACACAATAGATTGATTCAACTTTACATCTATTTCTTTTTACAAAATAATGAGTTTCCAAGGAAGGTAGAGATTGAATTAATGTGGGAAGTCATTGTGGATTAAATTTGCAAAGACCATTCTAACAAGGTCCATTCTTGTTCATGATTAAAAAAATATTGATTTACAATGAGATGCATTTACCTATTTTATTAAATAAACAAATTAGACTGTCATTAATAAGGCAGTTACAAAGTTTCCCTAAGTTATAACAGCTTCACGTGAATCCAAGTCACGGTTGTTTTTAAGTTGATTATTGAACATAGTGTTTACTTTGTCAACTTTGATCACCTTGAATAATTCGGGCTCTGAGGATCTAAATAGTGAGATTTTGTTGACTATGCTGTAGAATCTAAAGTTAACGAGTGTAATTGCGTGCCAAGGAAAACTTTAGTGGCTAATTTTTTCCCTTGGGATAATTTTTCATGTTGTTTTCCAAAAAAAGATTTGCAAATTTCCATTTATCTAAAAATGATTCTTCCAAAATCTATATCATAAGATTAATTTACTCTAAAATCGACAAAATTCCATGTTTTTCCATTTTGTCAATTTCTATACTTTTAAAATGGTTTGCCTAAATTCTATACAGTAAAATTATTATACTCTAAAATTGTCATTGGTATAATTTTACATTTTTTTAAAGATTCACCTATTTCCATTTTTTAACTGATTCTCCCAAATTTATAAGATAAAATTATCTTATTCTAAAAATCACCAAAAATTTCTAGAAGCTATATATATATATATATATATTAGAAATTTGACAAACATTTTATAGTTGGAATTTTAAGAATGCATAGATGATGATTCATTGACATGTTGAATATTAGGTCCAAGAAGTTTTGATAAACAAGACGAGGACTAGGATTTGGTTGCAATTGGGATTACAATAAATCCTATTGTGGATTAAATTTTAGTGGCATTGCAAATGAGTTGGGCCTATGTGGGCCTATTATAAACCTAAATCATGACAGGCACACATCACAAGTCCATATTGGTAGAAATTTTCCCCATTGCATCCAAGGTAGAATTGTTGGGTGACATAGTGGAAATATTTGATGTTGATTCGATAAATATAGTGTTCCATAAGTGGAAGATATGGTTACACTTGCTAAATCATTGAGTGTTTAGATTGTTTTTGTCATGTCCCCGACCCTCCGACCGGCGAAGAGGACGCGACCAACACCAATGCAAACGGGCAAACAACCCCATGAACATGGACAAACATAAATGCTGAAATTAAAATATTAACATAATGCATACTAAGATGCATAATCCATACAAGGATACAAAGTTAATCAATCATTTAGCGGAAGAAAACATATACATTCCAACATTCACATGTTCATCATAATTCATAAAACAATAGATTAATTGCAGAGATAAAATAGTCAGCAGTACTTATCTTTTGGATGAAGAACTTTCCCCACAACCAGCTACGTCGCTGCAATGTTCCACCCAACCATAGGCTAGCGTGCTCATCAATCTCTCAGCAACACTTCCACCCCCGAGCTGGGCATGATTCCTCAAGGAATAAGGGTCAATGCAGGCTTACACATAGCCAAGGTTCACAAAGCAGCAAACCAACACAGTTGGGGTTCACCAGGTCATCAAGGAGCTAGGAAAGGATAATGCTAAGCTGGTGGCCACAACACCAGCCTTCTCAAGCATACCCAACCTCTAATCCCACTCACAACAGTCCGAAGACCACCCACTGCATACCGCAGCAAAACAATCCCTTCACAGCCCTGTGAAGAAAGCAAAGACGACTGGTTGACAATCCCATCCAAACGGTGAACACGGCTCAAGCCACAAGATAACTCAGAGTTGTTCTTGGCCCTAGTGTGGCCAAAAAAACTCAACAGCAACACCCAAATGACGTCTACAGCCTCAGCAACCAAGAAGAAACCCAAAACAAGGGCAAATCGACATCCCAAACTCAAAATGAGTGATGGCAACAATCCACAGTCTCAAAACAAAGGAGAAGCTAAACTCCTAGCATGGAAAGGGGAAAAATTAATTAGCGGGATGCAGCAATCAACATCCAACCAACATCCATGATCCCACAGCATATTTTCACTGATGGAAAGGGTGGTTTAAACACAGGCCCTTAGCATGAACAGGAGGGAACAATACACAGGAAAACCACCATAAAAGGGAAAAACACAACCACAGACCACAGTTAATAACATACATGGCCACAATCGACAAGGAGACATATACATACCACCGAAACCGGTGTGGAACACACAACACATAGCCCTGAGCGTGAATGGCTCCTGCACTCGAAAATCCTGAGTGATAGCCACGAATTCACCCACTCCCTGCATGAGGAAATCCAACACATAAATTCCTGTGTGTGAGAAGAAAGGACACGGCCATACCTGCGTGAAGATGAACAACCACGGCTCTGCGTGAGGATCCCAATTCCCCAGACCACATTCGTAAAGGTGAAGACCAGGCATGAGGAGAACAGACAGCGGCCTCTGCGCGAGGAATGAACAGACATCCACCATCCAAAACGAATGGAGAGACGACCCCCGACTAGTGCATGAGGAAGAACAGACAGCGGCCTCTACGTATGCACGCGGATGAACAGACCATGGAGACAACACGCAGTGGAGAGAATGAATGAAGGGCATCCTCCTTCCTCTGCCCAACGACGTGAAGAGGAAGAATCCATTGGTGGAGTGGGCACGTGGGCAAGGATGGACAGCCCTGCCACACCCACCACCACTCAGCATTAACTACCCCAACTAACAAAACAAGACATTGAAGAGGTTGGATGAGACAAGGGAAGATGGAAAATTAAACAAGGTGGTAACACATGGGTTTCCCCCCACACCCTTATCCTTTGGAATCATGCCCTTTTCATTTTAACATTGCACTGTCGTAGTTGGTTGTGGTTTATTTTAATTGATGTGCGTGTGTACATGATGCCGAATTATAATGTGCCGGATAACACGATATACCTTCGGTAACTATCCCTATTGCCGAAACATACACAACCAAATCGATGGTGGGGATTTTGCCTTTAGCTCCTCACCACGATTAATTACCATATATACATCATGCAAATGGGGTCAAAACCGGGGTGTTACATTCCCCTCCCCCTTGGAATAACACCGTCCTCAGTGTTCCAATACATAGGAATACATATACAATACATATACAATTGCACATCAAAATTTCAAAATTTTGCAGATCTATCCCATGTTCGATTATTCACTTTGAACGTTCAGGACCAAGCCCCTCGGCTTCCACGAACTTCTCCTGCTGTTTCTCAGCTTCCAGCTTATCTCGAAGTCTAGGAACTTTGTGGCTATTGCCCTCATCATGTTCCCTCATTGGGAAGTCCTGGCGTAAATGATGTCCTCCGCATTCCCATCATTTCACTGGCTGCTTCACCTTTACCTGCTCAATTTCCTTTGAGTCTTCATGCATGGACCGTTTCCCAATGGGTCACTTGGATGAATGTCCCGTCATTGATCCACCTTCCTTTCCTTTTCCGATTGCTCCTAGAAGGATTTTCACCTCCATTTGCAAACCAATAGAGTCTTGCAAAATTTGGTGGTTCATTTCATTCTGCCTTCTCCATATCTTGAGCATCTCCCCAAGATTTTCTTGGGTCTTGGAAATCATTTGAAGGAGACTTCTAGCCAAGTCCAAAAACTTTTGATCTGCTGCCATGATCAATGTGCACCACCAGGTTTCACTTTTCTCACCTGTGAAATGCACCATTGAAATTCTGTCAGACCATGCATAATATAGACATTAAAATTAGTTAATTAATTACCCAATCGGCATGACAGTCCAAGCCTCATCAAACACTTTCATATTTTTCATGCCTTCCCAACAGGCACATGAGCTCATTCATGTCCATTATTGGGTAGGGAATTAACTATTCCAGCATTCACAATTACTTTAAGCAAATACACACATTCCTTTTTCAGTCATACATGCATTCAATAATCTTTTGTTTTTCACAATGCATAAATATATATATATATATATATATATAATTAAAAAGGGCAAGTGAGAGCAACAAGAGTTTTTCCCCTCTTTGTTTTGTTCCATCCTGGAACCCACACCACTGCGGTGGCTTTTCATGCTCTCAGCCTCTTTCACTTCACCGTGAATGATGGACCAATCTCTCTTGGTCATGACACTTAGTGTCTTCGGTCTATTCCATACCTCTAAACCATGGAGTCTCTCCACATGGTTTTGTCTCAACTGTTAGGAACCTCACGGTCTCACTAACACCCTTTTCATTACCGCTCATTCCGTTCTTTCTAGGACAGTCACATGTCCACATGCACCCCTAGGATGCTCTCATAGTCCTCGCATCCAACGATACCTATATCCAAACATTGAATAGATTCACATGTTTAGTTTATTCTCATCAGTTTTATCTCTAAAACAAGAGCTTAAAACATCATAACCAAATCATATAGACATGTATATTCATAAGAAAAATAATCCAATACTTATCTGTATTGTGCGTTTCCTCGTTCGTCCACAGGATCCTGCTTCGCTTTGCAAGCCTTGGGATCGCCTATGGACTTGGATGTTAGGTCAACACGCAGGCTACTCCACAACATCCTTTTATATATATATCAGGCACAGTCAAGCCAACCTACAGTTGGGTTTATCAGACCGTCCAACCAAGCCAATATACAATTGGGTTTATCAGGCTGCCGCAAATCAAGCCAATACACTGCTGGGTTTATCAGGCTACTCAGCCAAGCCAGCTAACAGTTGGGTTTATCAGCCTACCAACAAATCACCTGCACTTATATCAACAATCAATCATCAGCCAAGCCAACACCGTTGGGTTTATCAGGCCATCAACAATAACACATACACTTATACCAACAATAACACATATATCAACATACACTTATATCAACAATAACCCTTACTCCGCAACCCCTCACAACAACCATTTACCTTTTACCTTTTACCTTTTTACCTATCCACACAAGCAATATAAGCAAACTCATCAGTGTTATTGCTCTAAAAACCATAATCATATTTCATATCATTCACTATCAAGTATTGAGACACCAGGAGTGCGTCCACTCCCTAGGGTGTAATCAATATTGAAAACCCTTTCACGACTCGACATCGGAAAAGTGTGCATTCTTTTTTGGTGTGTGCCATGTAGGCCCTATTCATACTCAAGCAATCGATCATCATGGAAATAAAATCAAAACATGTTCTGCATATGGAATTTTAATAATTTGACATGCATATTATTAGCAAGGGTCACAGAACACTTATCCATTTGCCGACGTAGTATGCCTTTGTTAAGGAGGAATGGGGGATTCTTCTCTAAGTTAACAATCCCTCGGTTTGCCATCCCAACTCCTTTTTACCTTTCATATCCACACATGTCTTACCGACATAATTTATACCATCTCACTGATGTTACTACCAAACATGCAGTGCAGATGAGACATTTCCAAAATGTCCAATGGCGTTTCACCCGAAACCCATTTCCAAAAATAAGGGAAAACCATCCCATGAAGTTTGGCTCCTGCAGGCCATCACACATGATCTTCCTGCAGTGTGCACCCCTGGCACATTCATCAAATAGCCAAACAGTCAATCATTATCTGATAATACAATCCAAATTGATTGTTACATAACCAAGCAATTACATTAGTAATTAAATTCAATAAAAATTTGCAATTCTGTCTACTACAGAAATTAGTTTTCTTGGCAATGAGGTGATCCTCCTGTCACAATCTTACACAAGCCAACAGTGATTAGTAGTCATCAGTAATTTCTTAAATCTGAAATTCACAATTCAAATTTAACAACCTATTATGCATACCAACTGGCTTCACAACCATGAGACTCTTCTCATAGGTTTGGCTCTTTCACATGGTAGATTCTGGCATTTGTCATGGTCTTACTCTCATTGCCATGCTCTAAATAATCTACCTGAAACCTGAGCTTCAATAATCCAACAAAATCTTATGCAAACCAATAGTGACTAATAGTTGTCAGCAATTTCTTAAATCCGAAATTCACAATTCAAATTTAACAACCTATTATGCATACCAACTATTTTTACAACCATGAGACTCTTCTCATAAGGTTTGGCTCTTTCACATGGTAGATTCTGGCATTGGTCAGGGTCTTACCTCTCACTGCCATGCTATAAATAATCTACCTGAAACCTGAGCTTCAATCAACCAAACACTTGGTAAGTCTGGATGCATATAAACTTCTCATTGCTACAACCATCACTGAAGCATTTTCAGAATTTATAAAATTCAAATACTTCCAGCTGTTAATCACATCAATATTACCAAAACGCATCTACTTCATGCAATCATTATCATACTAACATTTGAATGGCATAGTCACATCATTCATGCAATTAAATGAGATGTTTAGATACTCCTTACTTCACAAGCATATCATTTGTACCACCTTGCTCTTCCATAGAGCATTTCTGGAAGCCAATTGATCATGACTATCCTGCATTCATAACAACCTTTGAAATGGTTCCTGAATTGTCATCAATTCATCATTTCAACCATTAGTTGTTCATAATATCACATGCACTTATCTCAACGCATTCATGCAATGCATCAGAACATTTGCACCTATAATTATGCAATCAGTCACTCACACCCTTCATGGGCATCCATTCAATGCATAACTACAAGATTCATAAAATCTTCTTAATGCATATCCATTCAATGCTACCTTGCGTTGATTCAGGAATACTATGCATTCAACATACCATGCATGGACTAACCATGACTAGTTCATATAGGATGCATTACTATAATCAAGATCATCAACATATACAGGAATGACACCTTTCTATATTCAAATATCCACATGGTACAAGGTCTCTTACCTTTAACACTCCTTGGAGTTTTTCATAATAAAACCCTTACCTGCATGGGTCTTACTTACACCCTTGGCATTACCAGTTTAGTCGGTATCTCGCAGAGGATTGCAGACTTTGCTCACCAACTTTTGATTATGGACTGGTTGCCTTATCCCTTTCTTCATAGGGTTGCTGGTCACATTCATCAACATCAGCAACATACTCAACCATGTCTAGGTTGTCGTTGGTTTTTCCACTAATGCCAACACCAATGCAATAACTATCATTAGTGGCTCATTATAAATATATAATTTTCAATATTCTTACCAACATGTAATATCCTATGCATGCAATACATATCCTTATACATTTCAAGTATAAAAATTAGGGATGTAGTTATAATCAGCAAGATAGGGTTTAAGGAAACTTCCCTTTTCAAGTCCCTCATCTTTGCATGGAACTCCTCTTCCACACAACAGCTGGTTAGCCTTCATAGTCCTTGCTACCTCTGGGCATGCAATTTTTCCAGATTTTTCCATTTGATAGCAGCGGCAGTCATTAGCACTTTGCTGCTCCATGCTCAGATTCTGGTGATTTTCCCTTGTTCCCTACTGGATAAGCTTTCCAACACCTATCCACATGCTTCATTCCGACCTCGGGTGTGAAAACTACACCACTTCTAAGAATGAATATTTTCACCAAATATTTGCATTTTACACACAAGTGCATTTTGGACTGGGTGCCAACTTCAGCCCTGTAGACCCATTGAAAAACAACTGAAAATCCCACTCGAAAGTAGTCGAAATCTGCTAGAAAATCCCCTTTGAAAAACTCAAATTTTCCTCTACAGAATCGTCTCTCTTTTCGACTATCAGTCCGACGTTTCGGCAGTCCAAACCACTAGCTTCTCCGCTGTTCATCGAAAATCGGATCTTCTAACCTGTCGGATGGCTAGTTCTCTAAGCTTCCGACACTCCGGCAGTCCGATCTTCATCTTTCATCCGACACCCATCAAATGTCCAATAAACTAAATTTTTCCGACGTTTCAGGCCGATCCTTCTTTCCGTCGCCACATCAGATGCTCGATCAACTATCCTTCTCCGACGTTTCGACGATCTTTGGAAGATCTCTACCGAAACTGCGGCTCCGACTTCCACTATTTTCCACCGAAACTTTCTCTTTTCTTCTTCCGTTGCATCGGCAACTTCATCTTCTATTTTCTTCCGATTCCTGCTGCCGCATCGGCTACTCAGATGGCTAACTTTTTCCGACGGCTTCGATACTTAGACAAATTTTCAACTTTTTCACATCTTTCTACTTTCTTCCACTAACGGCATCCGAAGTCCTTTCGGCTAACTGAGCCAACGTATCGGCTGCTCAAACAGCTAATGCCTTCCAATGACCTCAGCACTTAGAAAATTTTTGAATTTTCCTCTTCTTCATTCCGCGAAGCCTAACATCTATCGGCGGTCGGAACCATTAAGCACTTTGTGTTGGTGAAATAGTTCCTTCCGCAGCGGCAACGACGGAACACGATCCTCGATCTCCTCCTGATCGGCGGCCCAATCTGCTATGGCATGACCCGATCGGTATCGACAGTCTCTTCACATCGAAAGTCTAGTGCCTTTGGCTTCCACAATGGCAGAACATCAAACCTCTATTTTCTTCCGATGGCCGACGGATTCTATACTTAGAAAATTTTCAAACTTAACTTTCTTGCGGCATCGGCGGTCGGAGGACTTAACCTTCGGACGTGTAGTTGTTTTGCCATCTGCAACATCGGGCGCTCAAACAACTTTCTGCTTCCGATGGACATCGAACACTTAGAAGATTTTTTGAAATTTTCCTCCAACTGTTCCCGTCGGGTGCGCTTTCGCCTAACTCTTCCACTACAGCGGAAGTCCATTCCACTAACTCTTCAGCTACATCGGAAGTCTAGTCCACTAAGTGTTCCGACTGAACTGACTGTTCAACTCTTAGACAATTTTTGAATTTTTTTCTGCCATCCATTTCCGATCTCTATTGGGAAGAAAGCAATCCATCTTCTGTCACTGTATCTTGGTGGTCCATTTAGGCCCATGCTGCAACATGAGCTCTGATACCATGCTGTCACGTCCCCGACCCTCCGACCGATGAAGAGGACGCAACCAACACCAATGCAAACGGGCAAACAACCCCATGAACATGGACAAACATAAATGCTGACATTAAAATATTAACATAATGCATACTAAGATACATAATCCATACAAGGATGCAAATTTAATCAATCATTCAGTGGAAGCAAACATATACATTCCAACATTCACATGTTCATCATAATTCATAAAACAATAGATTAATTGCAGAGATAAAATAGTCAGCAGTACTTATCTTTTGGATGAAGAACTTGACCCGCAACCAGCTATGTCGCTGCAATGTTCCACCCAACCATAGGCCAGCGTGCTCATCAATCTCTCAGCAACACTGCCACCCCCGAGCTGGGCATGATTCCTCAAGGGATAAGGGTCAATGCAGGCTTACACATAGCCAAGGTTCACAAAGCAACAAACCAACATAGTTGGGATTCACCAGGTCATCAAGGAGCTAGGAAAGGATAATGCTAAGCTGGTGGCCACAACACCAGCCTTCTCAAGCATACCCAGCCTCTAATCCCACTCACAACAGTCCGAAGAGCACCCACTGCATACCATAGAAAAACAATCCCTTCATAGCCCTGTGAAGAAAGAAAAGACGACCAGTTGACAATCCCATCCAAACGGTGAACACGACTCAAGCGACAAGACAACTCAGAGTTGTTCTTGGCCCTAACATGGCCAAAACAACTCAACAGCAACACCCAAATGATGTATGCAGCCTTAGCAACCAAGAATAAACCCAAAACCAGGGCAAATCGACAGCCCAAACTCAAAATGAGTGATGGCAACAATCCATAGTCTCAAAACAAAGGAGAAGCCAAACTCCTAGCGTGGACAGGGGAAAACTTAACTAGAGGGATGTGGCAATCAACAGCCAACCAACATACATGAGCCCACAACATATTTTCACTGACGGCAAGGGTGGTTTAAACACAGGCCCTCAGCGTGAACAGGAGGGAACAATACACAGGAAAACCACGATAAAAGGGAAAAACACAACCGTAGACCACAGTCAATAACATACACGGCCACAATCGACAAAGAGACATATACATACCACCGAAACCGGTGTGGAACACACAGCACACAGCCTTGAGCGTGAATGGCTCCTGCACTCGAAAATCCTGAGTGATAGCCACGAATTCACCTGCTCCCTGCGTGAGGAAATCCAACACAGAAATTCCTGTGCGTGAGAAGAAAGGATGCGGCCATCCCTGCGTGAAGATGAACAACCACGGCTCTGCGTGAGGATCCCAATTCCCCAGACCACATTCATGAAGGTGAAGACTAGGCGTGAGGAGAACAGACAACGGCCTGTGCGTGAGGAATGAACAGACAACCACCATCGAAAATGAATGGAGAGACGACCCCTGAATGGTGCATGAGGAAGAACAGACAGCGGCCTCTATGTATGCGTGTAGATGAAAAGACCATGGAGAAAACACGTAGTGGAGAGAAAGAATGAAGGGAGTCCTCCTTCCTCTTCCCAACAACGTGAAGAGGAATAATCCGCTAGTGGAGTGGGCACGTGGGCAAGGATGGACAACCCTGCCACACCCACCACCACTCAGTATTAACTGCCCCAACTAACAAATTAAGACATTGAAGAGGTTGGATGAGACAAGGGAAGATGGAAAATTAAACAAGGTGGTAACACATGGGTTCCCCCCCCCCATAGACCAAGGTTGACATCCCCCCACACCCTTATCCTTTGGAATGATTCCCTTTTCATTTTAATGTTGCACTGTCGTAGCTGGTTGTGGTTTATTTTAATTGATGTGCGTGTTTACATGATGCCGAATTATAATGTGCCGGATAGCACGATATACCTTCGGCAACTATCCCTATTGCCGAAACATACACAACCAAATCGATGGTGGGGCCTTTGCCTTTAGCTCCTCACCACGATTAATTACCATATATACATCATGCAAATGGGGTCAAAACCGGGGTGTTACAGTTTTGGAAATTGACTTACTTTCATAATATTGTGGTAGATCTCAAGAACCTTTCTATGGGTAATTTGAATCTTTCAAATGATAATTTAGTAATATGAAGACAATATGTTGTACTCATGGTCAATATCCACTACAAGATCTTGTTATTTTATACTCTACTCAAGCAATGGAGGACTACAAGGTTATAGAAGCTCAACATTGAAAATGAGATCCATACTAAGGTAAAGTGATAATTATAACTTGATAGCATTATCACTAAACCTATTGACAATGGTAAAATGATCATATCAAAGTGGGTTGAGCTTTTGACATGAAATTTTAACCATATTTTTGTACATGAATCCAAAATCTATGCCCAACTAAAACTTATGTGGGACATGATGCTTGTTATGTAAAATTTTTTCCTGACCAAAGTGTGTTGTAGGATCTCCTCAACTAGGCATAAAAAAATCTAAACATGTACAATGAAAGACACCACTTCGTCAACTTCTTTATTTATGGTTACAAACAATTTCAAAACTAGTTAATATTTATATTTTATGCATAAGATGTCTAGGATGTAACACTCAAATTTGACATTATGACATATAGATGGAAATTTTTAAGATATTTCTGTTACACTTTATTATTGTCATTTAATCAACTACAAAGAGGAATTGTCAATAGAACTATGGACCATGAGATTTGTTCATCATCACCATACTCAACTTGTATACACTAGTCACCATACTCTACCCTTCTACCCTTGTTTAAAGTTAGTCACCATACTCTACTCTACCCTCTTGATATATTTGAATGGACCAAACTGTTGATGTATTTGTAACTTCAGAATGTATTCACTTGTATATCTAATGTATTGTACCCCGATGTTTATTTTGGGAAGTATCTATAATGTAATTGAGTCATGTCATGCCCTGATGTTCCAATCGGGAGGTTCAATAATGTAAACAAGTCATGTAAAGTCATTGAGGCTAACCCTCAATTGTAAGTCGGGGCAATAGTCCCCATAATTGTGTCAAGGTTAACCCTCCTTGTTGATCGAAGGGCAAAGTCCCCATAGTTGTGGGGAACTAGGGTTATTAGACTCTCCTAGAGATGTTGTCTCTAGTAAGAAATTGTTAAGTGGGGCCAACATGTTAAAGTGGAAATTAAGTGAACGAAAGAATATAAATAGAGAATGAGCCTCTCTATTTATCACACACACACTCACTCATTGGGGCACATGAGTGAGAGAGAAGTAGCTCTCTTAAGTGAGAGAGAGAGAGAGAAGCTGTGGAGGTCATCTTTATATTTTTGGGTTTTACTACTGCCATTGTTGCTCATTATATCTCTGAGGAAGTTGTAGGGTTTTCTCCTTTATGGTTTTCTCGAGGAAAATTCTATGTGTCTCTTGTCTCTTGTGATTATTGCTGTGCATGTTATTCTCTCAGATAAGATCCTAAAATAATGCTAGCTTGAATGATAAAATTCTAACCTGGTATCAGAGCTAACCTGAGAAGAAGACACTATAAAACTACAAAATCTAGGGATTCTTAATTTTTGGGTCTCTCTCCACAATCCATCATCAAAATATTCTAGGCTGAATCTCCATTGAAGGGCGCATCTTTCTGTCGAAGCGAAATTTGATTCCGAGCATTTTCAGTTTTTGGTGCAGGAAATTAGGGCTTCTTACAGAAGAGGAATTTTTGAGTGAGCCCATAATAGGATTTATCTCCTCATCAAAATCTAATTTTAGAGACCTGGGTCGAGATTTTTGGTTGGGTACAACTTCGGGAAAGTCAAACCCTAGTTTGACCCCGTGTCAGAAAAACCCTAAAATACTAAAACTGATAAGTTTTGGTACATTCGCTATATCCTGGGATTGGAGAAGGATTAGGATCTAAAAATTTAATAGTTCAAGGATAAAATCCTTATTTACTTTGTGTCCGAGCCTCAGATTCGCTATATCCTAGGAGATATGATCCCTCCAAGTTAGGGTTCCATCCTCTCCCAGGATTCATCCCTAAATAGGACACCTGGGGAGAATTGCTATATCTCGAGCTACAAAGGTCCAAATAAAATTTCTGAAGATGTTATACAAAAGGGAACATACTGTAATTTATGTGGTCAAATTTCCAAACCCAGAGGATGAAACAGTGACACGTGGAAGTCCATACAACTTCACTATATTGAACAGTCCTGAAATAGGTCACCTTGGGAAAACGCTCATAAGTCCCAATAGGTGAGACCAATTCTGATGAAAACTATGGTGTTGAAATAGGAACAGGTGAGGCTACCTCAGTGCGATGTTTCAGATATATAGGGGTGGTAATTTTGGAGGTACCATAGAAATAGTATTAGGAATTTATGTAGAAGAAATTGGAAAACTAGGGCTTCCTATTTCGAGAGTTTCCCTCCACTGTTTTTAGAAAAGGAGTACATTGGACAGCTCACCTTGAAGAGGTATATCTTTCTATCCAATCAGATTTGAAATATTCCAAGTTTTGAAAATTAGGGTTTCTGTGACAAATCCTAGATCAGCCAGCTTCGGAACTAGGATGGACACCTCAAATCGGTAAGATCTAATCTTTTGCTATTTTCATTTGAGGTTCTCATTTCAAAGTGATCTATCACATCAGCTTGATGATAAGCTAGGTGAAGTTGACAACTTCCAAGCATGAAAGTATATGATCTCTCTGAAGAAAATGAATTGGATACCTACATAAGTAGAGAGGTTCCAGTTCCAGAGGGAGATGAGGCTCAAAGCCTTACACAAGAAGAACTTGGTCAAGGCCAAGAAGATCATTGTTGATTCAATCACGGATCACCTTATACCACAAGTGTCTTCCCTAAAGACACCTAAAGATATTTTTGATTCATTGACCAAGATATTTTAAGGGAAGAACATAAATCAGAATATGACCTTTGAGGAAACAATTGAAGAATGTGAATATCCAGAATGTAGAGACCATACAATGATACTTTACAAGGGTCTCTCAAATCAAAGAACAACTTGAAGCGGTAGAAGAAGAAGTGGAGAATGCAGAAGTTGTGATAACCAGCTTGAATGACCTCCCAGGATCTTGTGATTCATTCATTCAAGGAATGTGTGCCAGAAGGAAGTGATTACTTTCAGAAAGACTCCGAGAAGAGCACACATAAGAAGATGCTCAACTCATAATAAGAGAAAAGAAGATGGGAGCAACTGAAGATAAAGCTTTCACAATTCAAAGAAGATACCTCAAGTGATGAGGAATATGAAGAACTCAACTCTTGAAGAACCTATTATCCATCTTAGCATTTGGATAAGAAACGATGCTATTATGAATGAAGAAGATGATGAAGCTGAAGGCTCAAGAAGGATTCTACCCACGAAACAAATAAAGATAAGTATTCAATTTTCATTTCATGATATTGTTTTGCTATGCATTTGTTTATATTCAGTTAATGTATTATGCATGACAGAATGTTTGCATTAATGACAGTATAATACTAATATGCATGTGATGGGTAAGTAGCTCATGGTGCTATACAAATCTCCATTGCCGCTTATATAGAATGAAACCTCTTTGTTGACATATTGGATTAGTGCATGATCTCAATGTTGTCCTAGTAGAGATGGAAGGCATCTAGAAAGTTTCCGTGAGATATGGATGAATGTTGTATTGGCTAAAATAGTTGCATAATCATATATCTTGATGTAAAATAATTTTTCATTATGAATATACCTTATGAAATGTTTCTAACCATACAACTAATGTATTTGACTTGTAGGAAGGATCGTGTAAAATCGCCTACAAGCAAAGAAGGATGAGACTTGTTCCAAAGAACAAGTAACGACAGTTCAAGATGAAGAATAATATGATGAATGTAGCGACATCATTGATGCAGAACCTTCCAGCCATGAGGAAGTAACCACGAAGAAAGGGAAGAACAGTTCAAGAAGAATGATGTCTAGGATGCAGTATCGATACATGAAGGGAATTTCATAGTTCCATCATGTAGTAGATGGAAACATCGTGGGATACAAGGAAAGATTTGTAGCACAAGGCTTCTCACGAAAATAAGGCATAGAATACGAAGAGACATTTGCAGCCAGTGGGAGTTGAGACACATGACAGGTAGAATCATGTGTGAAAATGAAAGAAGGCCTTGTATGAGCTTAGAAGACACCCATGGGATAACAAATACATGAGGAGCTTGATGAAGACCTGAAATTTTTCTACAAGGTTGAAGATCAAAATATATAGAGGATGACAAGCTCACAGATGGGTGCAAGAAGAACTTTTGAAAAAGTTCAAGATAGATGATATTGGTATCCAATGATCCTAGATGGATACATAGAATATTAGTAGCAGAGGCAGCTACTTGTTACTCTGGTACAGAATGTTTTAGTGCATAGAGTACGAAAGACAGAGGGAGAATGATGCTACGCTTCAGAGGGAGTGACTGTAGAAGATCCTAAGGTTCGACATGGTACAAGAGGATGGACATATTACTGATGACTGTAGGATTTACTGAGAGTAAAGAGGATTCCAACCTTTGCTTCAAGGTTGAAGGCGGAAGACCAGTGATGCTCCTGTTATATGTCGATGACTTGTTCCTGATAGAGAAGAGGAACTCATTAAATTTGCAAGAAGAAGACTTGCTGTCGAGTTATAGATGAAGGAATTGGGGATGATGCACTACACTCTAGGCATGGAGGTATGGACAAGGGAAGTATACAGTAGAGATCCTGAAGAGGTTCAGGATGATGGAATGCAAATCCATGACCACACCTATGGCACCAAACCTGAAGCTATTGAGTGTTGCTTCATTAGAGTCGGTTTATGCCATGATGTATCGTCAAATGATTTACCTAAAAAATACGAGACCAGATATTTGATTTGCTGTGAACACATTGAGACATGTTCACCTGATGGTTGCAAAGCATGCAGTGAGGTAACTAAAGGGTACAGTTGATTATGGGCTCAATAATGAGGCAAATTAGAATATTAACCTGGAGGGTTATGAGGATTCGTATTGGGAAGGTAGTGCCATTGATAGGAAGAGCACTTCTAGGTGCTACTTCAGTATGGGATCAATTGTGATCTCTTGGTTTGGTAGGATGGAGTCTTGCATGGCGCTGAGTACAGCTGAGGCAAAATATGTTGCCACTTGCTATTTGGGAGAGAGGAGTCATTGAAAGCTTTAGTATGTGATCCAGATCGAGATCTCTCGAAAGAGGGAGTTCTATTATAGTCGATGATAGAGGTTGTCTGAGCATAAATCCTGGTGAAGCTCGTAGGTTGCTCAGATGTAAATAGACTTGTAGGTTGTCCTCAAATGTAATCGGTCCTAGCAAAGATCGCAGGTTATCCTTGAATGTAATCAGCCCTGATGTGATTCTATGCTAGAAATGGCCAAAGTGAAGTTTGAGTACTTCAGGGAGAAGCTTGGTGTTCTCCAGATCGAGGGGAAATAATGAGTCCTAGAGCCATTATGACATGGTGAGAGGATTAGGTTCCTTCCATGGTCAGATGTAAGGGATGATCCATTCTATCATGGTGAGAGCATTTGGTTCCTTCCATGTCAAATGTGAGTGCTGAGACATTCTGATGTGACTGTAGGGTTGGTTCCTACATGATCATATATAAGTGCTAAATTCCATTCTTTGAATGGAGGCACCTGGTCAGTTACCAGGAATACTCAGCTTGGTACTGAGTTGCCATTCTCTAGGAGAATGGAGGCACCTGGTCAGTTACCAGGAATACTCAGTTTGGGACTGAGGGCCATTCTGATATGACTGAGGGATGTAGTCTCACATGATCAGATATAAGTGCATAGCCATTCTGATGTGATAGAGGGATGTGTTCCCACTTGATCAGATATAAGGGATGATGCCATTCTCTGGGAGAATGGAGGCACCTGGTTACTTACCAGGAATCCTCATGCTGTTACTGAGAGCCATTATGATGCGGTGTGTTTGCACATGGTTAGATGTAAGTGCAGTGCCCTTCTGATGCGGTGTGTTCGCACATGGTTGGATGTAAGTGCAGAGCCCTTCCGATGTGGTGTGTTCACACATGGTCGGGTATAAGTGTTACGAAGAGAAATTCCTATGGCTTGGGGTACCACAACAGACAGCTTGACTCCAGAAATCAATCCTTTCCAATATGCAATAGAAATTAAATGTCTAACATGAAAGGACCATACCTCATACCTTAGTCCGGACGATTGAAGTAGATCCCCGTTAAGCTTTCCAACTTCAGCTTGAATTGATAGATTACTTCCTCAACAACAATTAAACAATACAAGCATTCTATATATCATGGTGTTATAGTGTTAGATCTATTCTAGCATATATAATCAATAATGTATAAGCATTTGACATAATCCCATGGATAAAATATACATCCAAACACACATCATTGGACATGAAAATATATTTCTATTAATATAAATCAGAGATTACAAGATACAACCTCTGACGGCACATCTGCGAACCAGAGAAACTGAATCCCCCACTTGGGCCTCCAGCACTTCAATCCTCCATCTCTCGATAGCAAGCTCACAAGCAAAAGGCAAGCTTGGGAAGAACACAAAAGTGCTCCAAGGGACAAAGGGATGCAGACTCAAGCATAAGTTCCGACAACAATGGACTATAGTTTCTTTGCTCTGAATTCTCTCTTATGCCTTCAATGTACCAAGGGGTTCCTTATATAGCTTTTCAAAGGGGTAATGAAAGGTCGAATCTGAGCGATCTCAAGGCATAGGGAAGGCCAGGAGTCAAACGAGTCGGATCCATGTCAAGGAAAACTCCAAAAGGATTTGGATTATGCACACATCCCGATGTACGCGGTTTTAGTGGTCAAACCCACGTATATATGCACTTATAGGTTTAAAAGTCGCATGTATCATTTTTCACATGTTTTTAGGGATGCTCAAGGAAACATCAAAGGACAAAAAATGGTCCATGGGGTCTAAGGAGTCTGTAGCGGGAAAGGGGAAGGCCATACAAAGTGTGATTCACCTGGAGTGGTGAAATCCACTATAACAGATGCCCCCTAATGTGTGAGGTCATAGGGGTCATACGATGGCTGAAATACATTATAATCCCATCCCAGAAGTGGAGTGATGAAGGATCCCAAATGGAAGACCAACCACCCAATCAGCATAGTACAATAATACAACTCTGCATATAACTGCAAACACATATAGCAGTCCTAGATACATAAGAGTACAATGGCCATGAATAGGTATGAAACATGATATCTGTTGGAGTAGGGTCCCGCAGCTACAGGAAAAGCTGCTACATCGAGACAGGGAAGTCAAAGAAGAACAGTACCTGAGCGGCCGAGAAGAGAGAGCTCAACCACTGCACTTAAGGCAACGATGAAGACAGGAGGGCTCAGCTACCCTCATAAAGGAAAAGGAGCAATGGGCTGAGGCATTGAAGACGAAGGACATAAGCGGAGCGACTGAGGAAGCGACGCCCATACCCATGATCAGCACCGGGAAGCGTGGAAGACTGCAGAAAGCTGTGGTGTGACAGAAAGCGGCAGCTCAAGTATAGATAGGCCGACTTTCGCAGTTAGGGTTTTTGGGGTTACTGTTGGGACAGGCCCACAGTGTTGTAATGGCAAGACCTTCGGTCCACCTATATAAGGATGTATTTTGTATTGTAAAAGGTTAGACAATTGGGTAGCTGTTTAGATAGTTAGACAGTTAGACTTCTGAATCATTTAGCTAGCTAAGTGTCTCTAGTGTCTCAGTATTGTAAGAATCGAGCTCTGGTTCTGTTATTTCATCTGTATTATCTTACTGTAACCAGTAGCCGACTCCTTGAGCATGTATGTAACAATCCACAGGGATTGAACAATCCGCAGGGATTGAGAGAGAGAGAGAGAGAGAGAAGAAGAGTATATTGTAAGAGAAGGCAATATAAGAGAAGAGATCTAAGAGAGAAGGGCTCCCGGTGGTGTGCACGGAGTTTCCTAGAAGATCTCAAGCTGCATATCAGGTTGCAGCGGAACTGTGTTTACTCTCTCAAGATATAATATAAAAACCAGTTCCCGTGGACGTAGCTTCCCCCCTGAAGGTGAACCATGTAAAATCAGTGTGTTGTGCGACTGTTCATATGACTGTGCTTTATTTATCTGTTATCTGTTATTCATTACATGAACTTTACTACCAGTTAATGAATGAGTGAATGCATGTTATCTTTAGTTACAGTAGCATGGAAGATTAACTATGAGTTGAATTTGTTAAGTCTTGTGTATACGAGTTATCAATACTTGATGCGCGATAGTTGCAGTTACAGTGTTAAGTGATTTCTACAGATTAATTCAGCAAGCTGAGCATAGTTGATGTTAAGTATATTAGACTGTAGGAGTCTAAGTGAGGCTGTTTAGCTTAAATATTATACCAAGAGAGGAAGTATTTGGACCGTGAGATTCATATTGAAGCCTTACTGTAAAGGACATCACAGTATAGAAAGGTGATATCGCACTGAAGGAGGAACCGCGGTGTGAGATATCACAGGTTAAGAGAGAGCAGAGGAGATAGTTTGCGCATCGCGCCAGAATCAGCGATGCGATAGGAGATTTCTCCCTCCCAGGACCAGCGCATAAGAAAGGTCACCATCACAGAGAGATCTCGCTGACTGAGAAGAGTCGCGTGAACCACCAGGATGCTACAGAACCTGGTTGAAGACACCTGAGTTTTTAGCCAACCCATCCAAGATCACTTCGGGTGAGACTTCAGACCATTCTGCGGTCTGTCACCGAAAGGGCCAGTGAGCTAGGGGTTTTGTTGGTACATTAAAGGAAACCTGAGTCTACCCAGAGAGACCAACAAATGGTTTCGTTGCCAGTTTTGAACAAACTGACGAGATAATGTTCTGTTGGCATCCTACTAAAGAAGAAATTAACCACTAGGTTGAGTCTAAGGAGAAAGAATTTGCTGAAAAAGAAAACAAGAGTCCTAGACTGGTACAGAGGACTGGTTACAAAAACATATCTTCATTGACATACATACGATATTTTTTGCGACCTATGGAAATGATTTGTACGACTGGTTATCAAAGTCGACGGATAAGAGTATATTCAAGAAGAAAAGAAACATTGTCTGGACACCGGAGCTGATTCAGACCGTGAAAAGCGTTGATAATCCCACTTCGCGGGTAGTAGACTTTTGTCTTGTGAGTTTGCTGGAAGGATTCGTTACAGAGTTTGCAGTCGATCAAAGAAAGAGCTTCAGCGAAGCAGAGAGGTACTTCTTCAAGGGATATCGTGGTAAGTACCTAAGATCTTTAAACTTGTCCATTAAGATGTTATTATATGAAAAATGAGTAATGGATATAGTCTCAGATGAATAAGTAAATAAGTGTAATGTCACAAGAGTTTGAGAGTGACTTTGATGAAATTGGATGTACATGTAGTGGTAAGAAATATAAAGTAGATTTCAGATCTCCTCTCTTTGAAAATAGTTCAGACACTACTAGAGACTAGAGTCCAAGTAATATAGAGAGAACAGTAGAGGGTATTCCTTACCACCCTTATACCCCACAGAAAGCAACCGGGACTCAAAATAATCCCATAGGAACTACATCTAGTAGTTCACAGATAGTACATACTACCGCTACATCACCTACATCTACATCGCCGAGTGGTAGTAATACAGCAAACCAGAATCCACCACGTAGAAACAGAATGGGGGATGCCATGAAACTACCTACCTTCAAGGGTACAGAGGCAGAAGACGCAGAACAACATTGGTTCTTATGTGAAGCAGCATGGACCATTAAAGGGATTCAGGATGATAATATTAAACTTGTCTAGTTGGGCACTACACTTAGAGACAGAGCCTTCACATGGTATATGAAGTATACAATAGCACCGGCCAAAACACTTGTACAAGTCAAGACCGCAATGATTAAAGAATTTAAGAAACCTAAGTCTGAGCCACAATGCATTATAGAGCTTAAAGACATCAAACAACTACCTACAGAGTCAGTATGGGACTTTGATCAGAAATTCAAAGCCCTTATAGACCAAGTCAGCTTTGAGTTTGCGCCGGAGCAGCATAAGGAATGGTTCATCACAGCACTGCTCCCGCACATCAAACTTCCATTAATGCAACATAGACTCTATATGCAGGATGAAGCGTTGGAGATGGCAATGAAACTAGAGGCCTCACCTCTAGCTGAGACTAGTACAGGTATGACAAACCTGCAAAAACAGTTAGCTAATCTCACGTTACAGATGCATGAGATTAAGAAAGGGAAAGAGATTGCACAAGAGCTATGGTGTACCAAGTGTAAAGGACATGGCCATACTAAGGATAACTGTCCAGTATTTGTAGAGTATTTAGCAAGTGGGGATCCTAACCCCTTATTACAGACTCAAGGGCCATGGTGTGAACTCTACAGAACAAGAGGACATCGACCACCGGAATGCCCTTTACTTTAGAAGTATGTACAGACCCCTAAGAACTTATATTGTAACTTCTGCAAGTCAGTAGGTCATGATGAACATAATTTCCAAGCTTATGATCTCATGGTTGATAGAAAGCATGATTTGTACAGAGTCCAGTCAGAAACACCTGGTCCAGCAGCGGGACCACAGCATGAACCGGCTCGCGATGGCCGTGGAGGAGGATTCAGAGGATGAGGCCATGGAGAAGGCTTTGGCCGTCGAGGAGGCTTTGGCCATGGTGAAGGATTTGGTCATGGCCATGGACCTATTACTTGTTACAATTGTGGAATTGTAGGACATTATGCTAGGGATTGTCAGAACCCTACTACAACATGTAACTATTACAAGTCCTATGATCACACTATAGAAGAGTGTCCGACCTTGATAGCCAAGATTAGAGACCCTAAGCCAACAGTACACCAGAACATCCAGCTTATCGCTACTGAGCAGAAAGAGCCATAACCAAGAGTCAACATTGTGACTCGCAGTGGTGCTTCTACTAGTTCGACATCGAAGGATGCAGAAAAGAACACAGGTCCGGAGTGGGTGCACAAAGCCACTACCAAATTAACACCACTCGACCTGCAGAAGAACAAAGAAACATTCCAGGAAGGTCAACCTTTCTTTGATGACCCTACATCATCAGGATCATAGGTACTGCTGTGTAGGGGCGCACCGCAGCAGCAAACACCTTGTGGCGTTAGTCCTGTGCAGATATCGCAGGCTACCACATCGGGAAGGTGCGAAGAGGATGAGTCGACAGGAAGTGTACAATCCTTCCTGTGGAGTTGCTTGAAACTCGTTAGAAATGAGAAAGCTATCGGAGAGCTTCAGCGCATCATAGACCAGTGTCAGCCATCTTCTTCCGTGAGCAGTGCATAGCGTGCTGTTCATAATATTATGGGCCATACGAGAATAGGAAGAGAGATGAGACTCACAGTACAAGTTGGAGAATTTGAAATGGATGAGGTAATCCTAGACTTAGGATTAGAGGTAAATGTTTTGACTATGCAGACATGGGAACAGATGGGTAGCCCTAAGTTAGCCAGATCGCCTATCCATCTGTGACTAGCCAATCAACAGCGGGTATCACCACTGGGTCGATTACCGCAAGTACCAGTTGATATTGACGGAGTCCGCAGCTTTGGAGAATTTGAAGTTATAGAGATCATTGGCGATAGTAGACCATATCCAACTGTACTAGGTATTGATTGGGCAATTGATAACATGGATGTTATCGATTTAAAGAAAAGACAAATGACCTTTGAGGATAGTCAGATCCGAGTCATCACACCGTTGGATCCTTTTCAGGGTCCCAGGTATATTGAACCTATCCGAGCAGAGGAAGAGGTGCGTAATATGGAGAGCCTCTATCAGATGACAGCTAATCAGAGTGATTACATCAATCCGACCACAGAAGGAAACATCAGTTGGCGATGCGACAACTCATGCGCATCAGATTCAGAGGTTGGTCTAGAGAACTTGTAGGACAGACTTTATGAAGTCTCAGCGCGCAGATGTGCGTTTATGACCAAGTGACTACGATGGATTGGCGTAGACATTATTGATATTCCGTCATTTCATGGCTTAGCGGATGTCAATGAATTCTTACAACAGTTTGCGCAGGAAATTCCTCAGGAGCAGAGGATGACAGCTATTGACCTTGCAGTAAAAGCCACACCTGCAAGATGGCGGCATGAACATAAAGAACATATCGTATCATGGGATGACTTTAAGAAATTGATGGCGATCAGGTTCTCTAAAGACAAGGAACCCTTACAGCAGAAATATACAGAAGAAAGTGACTCCAGGTCACATATTCAGATTTGTGAACAGAATTGGTCAAAAATTCCAGAGGATGAATGGGTTGACCTATTCATTCACACTTTAGACACAGTTCCAAGGAACTGGTACACTGAGACCGAGTTACGAAGAGGAACCATGACATGTCCAACACTGATAGACAGTTTAAGTAGTGCAGATGTCCAGTGTAGTTGAAAGGAGGCATCACACCGGGAATGAGTCTACACAACCAAAAAAAAAAAAACCCAAGTATGAGGAATCGCATCAGAAAATCTATGTTGCGCAAGTCATAGGACGCTTGTGGAGTTCATGCCGACACTTTGGTTCAAGTCGATGCGGTGTGAAATCGCAGCAATGTGATGTTCCCCGTGCCACGTAAACCATTTTGAAAAGAGACAGGGCCAGTTAGTTCACCTTCTCACAAGCAGTTAATGTAAAGATGACCGGTATACGATTTGGCAACAGTATAATGATTTTTCCAGATTTGGTAAATCTTTGACGAGACTGGCGCCTACACACAAGTTTCAAGGGAAATTTGATCGGATTTTAGCAATTAATGAGGATCAAAACGACGGGTATTGTCTTGTCCATGCAATTAATACCACCGACGGTTCCAGCCTAGATGCCCGTTGCTTCAGATATTATCACCTTCGTTATAAATTCCAAGATCATTCAGATAGAAGGGTTATTTTTGTGATTTTTGGTAGTTATAGAGGAATTTAAAGAGTTTTCCCTGTGAAGAGATAACCCAGTTATAGATTGCTAGTTTACCCCAAGTTCGCAACCATTGCCAGTCCAGAGTATTGCACCGAGTGGTCTCTGTCCGAGATGGAGCCTTTAGAGGACATTGTGCAAAGATTCCAGCGTGGTGGCCTCGGGTCTGCTATGACGACGCTGCCCAGGGTTGTGAAATTAGGTACATCACAGGTCAGACAGCCGCCAAGGATGAGGAGTCAAGCCCATATTGTAGAAGAGTCTAGCACGGAGCAGGAGGAAGAAGTTCATATGGCAACAGAATACATTGTGCCACGAGTTGAATACGCACCATAGGTAAACATTCCCAAGGGTGCTAAGTTTCCTGTTCCCATACCACCGATTGATTCTCATGTAAAGGAAGATGGAGATCTGTTAGGATATGCCCCTAATCTTAAATTTATAGACTATAACCTTGGAGACAGTAAGACATATCCTCAGTCTCGCCTGGATCAGTATCTTACGGTTCAGAGGAACTCGAGGACCGGTGCAGATGAATTTGTTCCTATGGAACATGTGCATATTCTTGAGCGCTCAGGCTTGCTCAATTTGTTGAGAATACCACATTTTGGACGAGGTGCAGAGGTTAATGCCATGGTGCACGTGCTACTTTCTTGTGTACATGGAGGTTACCTCTGGCTAGGTAACAAGGTTGATCTGAATGTCGACCTGATACACCGCATCACCGGGCTGTCCATGACTGGTAAGGACCCTAAGACACATATATCAGGAAAAACCAAAGATGCCAAGCTACCAGCAGCCCTAGTTACCAAGTATAAGCTATAGAGAGGAGGCCGGGCATATGACCTCTCAGCAATAGTAGACGATACACTCAGATTCACAGCCGGTCTGCTCGCAGGTAGACTGTTAATGAAAGTTCGGCCAAAGGAAGTCACACGATCAGTAATTCACCTTGCCATACAAGTTGCAGAAGGTGAACAATTTAATTGGTGTTTATTTGTACTAAATATTTTTCTTCAAGATTGTTTGACAGCATAGGATGAAGCAAACCACCCCTTCCATTTCTTGTGGCTGCTCATATTATGTGCATTCGTCGGATGGAAAGAACCGCCCCATACCCAGTTTATACAGCTATGAAGCGGTGACTGTAGAGGCGCGCGCTATGAAAAGTTATGGGAGAGCAAAAACCCAGCCAAGAAAAAGGTCAATATGATAGTATTCTATGAATACTATGAACTGTTGAAGAGAGACATCCAGGAGACACCACGGATCACTACAGAGACTATTGACATATATGATAATCGGCTTGATTTTATGGCGGACAGCCATAGAATCTACCTAAGGCCAAAAAGGTCTAAAATGGATGACTGGGAAAATGGATTGTTCAAGATGACGGCACAGGATGTCGAAGACGTCATCAAAGACTTTGATGACGAGTGGAAGAAAGAATTAGAAGATGCCACAGCACTACCAACAGGTACTGCACAGACAGGCCTGGTGGACAAAGGAAAAGATAAGGAGGGATCCCAGATGGAAGATACAGTAGAAGCGCCATCATCGACACAAAAGAGGAATGATGCAAAAGAGGTGCCACTCGATGCACCAAAGAGAAAAAAATCAAAATCCTCAAAACCATCTTTAGTGACCGCACTAACAGACGATGAGTATGAGCAAATCGCAACAAGATTGAAGGATGAAATGAAGGACTCATTTCAGGCGATGCAGACATCGCAAGACAAGCTACAGAGCACAGTAGAAAAGCAGCTTCTGGAGATGAGAGTATTCACTGAGAAGACTACCCTAGAGCAGACTCAGCCAGTCAAGGCGACAGTAAGAGAAATCTCAAAACAATCGGTTTCCCACGAGGAAATCCTTGTAAAGGATCGCATCAATACAGTGTTGATACCGCTAGGGAGCATCCGATTCCCTGATTCAATGATTGATGTACAGATATAGATTAGACAACCTATCGAGGTTAATCTCGCAGAGTTCCCCATTGATCAATTACAAATGATCCAGCAGCAGCTAGCCACAGAGCTCATGGATAGAGAGCTTGCGACTTATAAACAGAACACCCAGCTGAAACAGAAGAATGCAGAACTCACCGCAGGCCTTCAGACAAAGGCGGATGAGATAAGAACATATGAATAAAGAGAACAGGATCTAAGCCAGACCCTGCAGAGCATTGCATTGGAGTTACCCCAGTGTAACATTGAGTTTTCCTTACCTATAACGCAGAAGGTAAGAAGAGTTGCAAATAGAGCAAAGGCTCTGGAAGAGACAGTGATTAAGATGGAGGAAGACCACAAAGCGCAGATTGCTGAGCTTGAGGCTCGAGCACCAGGCACACCGCAGGCAGACAAGGAAGCAAGGGCAAAGGCCTTTAGACTTTCTTCAACACAGATGAAGAGTCGCATAGATGATGCAGAGTCATTACTAGCCGATGCGATGAAGACATGGTCGGAGCTAGATGAGCTCCCAGATAGAATGGAATTGCAGCAGAGCATCCAGAACATAGAGAAGGCCACGACAGCAATGAGGGAAGAATTCAAGAGCTTAGGAGTTCTTGCAAAGATGAAGAAGACAACAGAGATGAACCGCTTGCGACAGGAAGTGCAGCGGTTAAGAGCAAAAGAGATACAATTCAATAACCTACTTCAACCATATCAGGAACAGATTGCAGAGCTAATCGATGCGGTTGAATAGAAGGTCAAGGAGTTCACTACAAGCAAGAGTGAAATTGATGATATAGAAGACTCCAGCATTAGTCAAGCTATGCTTGAAACGGAACAAGAGTGTGTCGAAGCTATGAATAATGAAGTCGCAGGACTTCGAGTGAGATTCACAAGGAATTTGCAGGAAGCCAAGGAGAAGCTACAGCAGGAGAAGCCAGCTGTTAGTGGCTCAGGGATGAGCCAC
Source organism: Pseudotsuga menziesii (assembly GCA_001517045.1). NCBI lineage: Eukaryota > Viridiplantae > Streptophyta > Pinopsida > Pinales > Pinaceae > Pseudotsuga > Pseudotsuga menziesii. The sequence goes on from LPNX010122344.1 coordinate 570,211, forward strand.
AAGTAAGTGTTAGGGGACTGTTGGAGCAGGGTCCCGTCGCTACAGGAAAAGCTGCTACATCGGGACAGGGAAGTCAAAGAAGAACAGTACCTGAGCGGCCGAGAAGAGAGAGCTCAACCACTGCACTTAAGGCAGTGACGAAGACAGGAGGGCTCAACTACCCTCATAAGGAAACGGGCCGAGGCATTGAAGATGAAGGACAGAAGCAGAGCGACCGAGGAAGCGGCGCACATACCCACGATCAATGCCAGGAAGCGTGGAAGACTACAAAAAGCTGTGGTGTGACGGAAAGCAGCAGCTCAAGTACAGATAGGTCGACTTTCGTAGTTAGGGTTTTTGGGGTTACTGTTGGGATAGGCCCACAGTGTTGTAATGGTGAGACCTTCGGGACACCTATATAAGGATGTATTTTATATTGTAAAAGGTTAGACAATTGGACAACTGTTTAGACATTTAGACAGTTAGCCTTCTGAGTCATTTAGCTAGCTAAGTGTCTCTAGTGTCTCAGTATTGTAAGAATCGAGCTCTGGTTCTGTTATTCCATCTGTATTATCTTACTGTAACCAGTAGCCGACTCCTTGAGCATGTATGTAACAATCCACAGGGATTGAGAGAGAGAGAGAGAGAAGAAGAAGAGTATATTGTAAGAGAAGGAAATATAAGAGAAGAGATCTAAGAGAGAAGGGCTCCCGGTAGTGTGCGCGGAGTTTCCCAGAAGATCTCAAGCTGCATATCAGGTTGCAGCAGAACTGTGTTTACTCTCTCAAGATATAATATAAAAACCAGTTCCCGTGGACGTAGCTTCCCCCCTAGAGGTGAACCACGTAAAATCAGTGTGTTGTGCGATTGTTCATATGACTGTGCTTTATTTATCTGTTATCTGTTATTCATTACATGAACTTTACTACCAGTTAATGAATGAGTGAATGTATGTTATCTTTAGTTATAGTAGCATGGAAGATTAACTATGAGTTGAATTTGTTAAGTTTTCTGCATACGAGTTATCAGTACTTGATGCGCGATAGTTGCAGTTACAGTGTTAAGTGATTTCTACAGATTAATTCAGCAAGCTGAGCATAGTTGATGTTAAGTATATTAGACTGTAGGAGTCTAAGTGAGGCTGTTTAGCTTAACTATTATACCAAGAGAGGAATTATTTGGACCGTGAGAGTCATATTGAAGCCATACTGTAAAGGACATCACAGTATAGAAAGGTGATATCGCACTGAAGGAGGAACCACGGTGTGAGATATCCCAGTTTAAGAGTGAGCAGAGGAGATAGTTTGTGCATCGGCGATGCGATAAGAGATCGCTCCCTCCCAGGACCAGCGAGTAAGAAAGGTCACCATCGCAGAGAGATCCCGCTGACTGAGAAGAGTCGCGTGAACCACCAGGATGCTACAGAACCTGGTTGAAGACACCTGAGTTTTTAGCCAACCCATCCAAGATCACTTTGGGTGAGACTTCAAACCGTTCTGCGGTCTGTCTCCGAAAGGGCCAGTGAGCTAGGGGTTTTGTTGGTACATTAAAGGAAACCCGGGTCTACCCAGAGAGACCAACAATATCACATATGTGGTCATCGCCATGTACAATATACATAGATCATAATCTCCATGATGAATATATACAAAGGACCATGATCTCCAAAATGGCTGAAGATATATAATAGATCAAGATCTCCATAGTGGCTGGAAATGTCTGACATATACTGGAATCAAGTCACAACAGCTGAAATCTCATGAACACTGGCACGATCAAGGAGGTAGCATATAAGAGATGCCACCAATCTGGAAAGTCTTCTACACAAACCGCTACAAGTACATGTCCTACTATGCGAATAGAGGTGTCGAGGTTTAACATAGTAGTCCATCGTCTGATTACCGGTCATTAATGTATACCATTAACATATGCGAGATCACCCACCGATAATGAAAATGGGAATCAAGGTACTAGAGTGCAAACTAACAAGTGTGAATAAATGTGTTGAGGTTGAACACTTGAGAGGATCCATCGATCAGGGGACATTGATGTATTCCCAAGAAACTGTTGATGGCGAGAGAACCTGCCACTAATGACTGCAAGTCTCAAGGCACTCAAAATAACTCTAGAATCCAATCCCAGAATAAATGATCTGAATTCAATGGGATGAAATCCGCTGGAAGGAGGGCATTAAGGAATCCCCCATCATCCAACATGAGGTACTCAGAAAAGCTGTATAATGTGGAGGGACTTGATCATAAGGTGCATGAACCAGTAACTGTACCGGGAATGGCTGACATGCAAAGTCAAGATAACTGAGGAATGGCTGACTCAGGTTTCAACTTCTTTCGAACAAGAGCATAATGGCATATGGTGACTGAATGAAGGTAGCATAGACTTAATATACAAACTGGGACATCTCTGCGACACAGGAGGCATCGACAGAGGCTCCATAGGGACTGGAAGCTTAACCAGTCGGTGGAGATAAACTCAGATAAATGAGTACAGCTCCTAAAGTCAAACTATAACCCAACCAATGGATGTGATATACAGTGCTCTGTTCGAAGGCGACACGACTTGACAGCTACCACATATAACATCTTTCCTTGTCTGGATTTTTGGTTTTTTGATTTTTTTTGGACTTTTTTAGTTATTTAAAAAGCTTGAAAAAAGAATAAAATAGATTTATAGTTACAAACTAGGAGGAGACGTGTCATAAGGAAAATCAAACTAGTTCCAAGCAGTGGAACATACCTATGCTCAATGCAAGGATACATGTGTAGGATATTGACACTCGGGGGAAAATCCCCTCCCGGTAAAAAGGAAATCAAGCTGCGAAGGATATAAAAAATGGCTCTGCATGGCTAGACATGAGACAAGCTCGGGCGATATTCCTAAAAATCAATGTCAGGGAAGCTGGCATAAAGCTCAAGAAGGCAGGAAAAGCTCATGATAATGCAATCACAACTTGACATAAGGGAGTCCCGGGGAAATGGCCAGCATAAAGTTCAAGAGGAGTATGAAGCTCTTGCTCAAGGACATGGCAGGACTAAAAGGGACTCTTGGACCTAAGAGAGGACTCACAACATGGGTACCAAATGCAAAGGGGAGCTAACTAGGACACCCATGTATAGGAAAGCTCTGCCATTCACATAATATCACTTCTAACAATAGTATGAAGGTTCTGTGATACCATGGAATGGGTTCGTACCTAAGGTTAAGATGGAATGGTCATAAGGAGATGCATAATTCAAATGGTGGTGAAACCTAACCTATATGCTAGTTCAGACATAATATCTGTGATAGGAACGAATGGGTCGAAACCTCGAAGAGAGTGTACAAAAATTGGACCCTACATGACAACCATATTAGTCCAAAACAACCCAAAATAGTCAATAAAGAATCCAAACTATAGGATATAGGGAGGAATGATCATGACAACTGCACCCAAAGGAAACAATGCAGTGAATGATGGGACATCAAAAGGAAAGTAAGTTGTATACCCAACGTTCATGCATCCACTAACACCCCCATGAGGGTGACCACCGGTGTGAAGACCGAGAGAAGGGAGTCAACATCCTCCACAAATGGAGTAGAGGGCAGAATGTGACCATTCCCAAATCTATGAGCAGGGTAAGGGGCTGTGATGCCCCCAAGTCTGACACCAGGGTCTGTACTATGACCAAGATGGGTGATAGGATACTAGGCATGCCGAAAATAAAAGGACCCGAACTCAAGAGAGCATAAATATACTCAAGTAACCATGATCCCAAAGGCCAACTAGCGCACGAAGAGCACACTCCTAAGAAAATCTACAGCCAAAATACAAGCAAACCAAGGGGAGGATATGTGAGCTCCTGAATGCAGCAGGTATGTCTCGCCTAGGAGAGGCTCGAAACTCCCATACACTACAAGCGGAGGTACATAACCAATTATAGTGGCCCACAGCTTCAACGCATAAAGCGACTGTGCTATCCGACCTCTACCTGGTCGGGACACCTGTAGAATAACCTCTGCAAATACCCCCTTGATAACCTAGGTAAGGCAACTAAGGTCACCTGAATATAATCAATGCTCAGGCGGATAGTCGCAGGTGGGATTGACCGTATGGGCAGGGTAGCAAAGCCCGAAACTCTTGAAAGAGTCCCCAAATACGAATACAATCCTGGAAATATCTCCAGTGCTACTCAGTTATGACTAGGGGTCATCCCAATCAATAACCGCTCACACTGCCTCGTGCTTAACTCCCTTTTGAGAGGAGGATTCTGAGAAACACTGGTTATACCAAGGATTTTCACACTCACCAGGATAGACATATACATGTTGTTGTTTAGTGGTCTTGGATAATTTACTCACAATGAACTATTCCAAGACCCTAAAACCTAATCTTGTTGGTGCACCCTATAAAAGAAAAGAGTGTAATTCATTTTATTTAAGCATTGATTTTAGTTGGCTGTAATTACTCAAAGGGAAATGGCCGTGCAACTAATGACATTATGACTCAGCAGTGAAATAAATATGCACACCATAACAAACAATGCTAAGTGCAATCTTTGTCAAATGAAAAATAGGGTATGCCACTACATGAGATGCATAAACGTATATTCCTTTCTGAATGCCAATGCAATCCTTCCTATATGAAACCCTAAACACAACTCTCATCCAAGCAATCCAATGCAAGTACCTCCTCAAATCCATATCTAAGATGGAACTAAAAATGCAACTACTTTGTATTTTTCAATATAAAAGAATGAAAAATGCAATAAAAGTCATCTAAAACTCTCAGTCTCTGCAGCAAGTATAAAATACAAGCCCAGCAAGACATCGAGGCAAAAAGAGTAATGCACTAATGGCAAAACAAAAAGGATAAATGACTAAAACTACTTTCAAAGAAAAATCAATGAAAAAGCGGTCTCTGGTCACAAAAGAAGCATCCATTAGACAACATCAGACCCAAGGAAGACCCAACCACACTCACAACCCACCCAACAACTTCCCACAACATCAAACTCACCAAAAGGGAGGATGTACGTGACTGTTTAAAGAACAACTGCGTATGTACGCGACTTTTGGCCAAAAATCCGCGTATGTACATGACTTTTGGCCAAAAACTCGTGTATACAAAGAAGGCAGTGGTAAAAAGCAGGCCAAGGCCAAACCAATAAAGGGGAGTGTCAATGGACAAACATACTATAAAATGCGACACAGAAATAGGGAGAAACAAAGAGAAAATCAATAATATCAATCCCATTTTGCCCGCAAACCCCAAATAAAAACAAGGAACATCCCCAGCGGAGTCGCCAATTCTGTTACGGAGAGAAATTCCTATGGCTTGGGGTACCACAATAGACAGCTTGACTCCAGAAATCAATCCTTTCCAATATGCAATAGAAATTAAATGTCTAACACTAAAGGACCAGACGTCGTACCTTATTCCAGACGGTTGTAGTAGGTCCCCATTGAGCTTTCCAACTTCACCTTGAATTGATATATTACTTCCTCAACAACAATTAAACAATACAAGCATTCTATATATCATGGTGTTAGATCTATTCTAGCATATATAATCAATAATGTATAAGCATTTGACATAATCCCATGGATAAAATATACATTCAAACACACATCATTGGACATGAAAAGATATTTCTATTAATATAAATCAGAGATTACAAGATACAACCTCTGACGGCACGTCTGCGAACCGGAGAAACTGAATCCCCCACTTGGGCCTCCACCACTTCAATCCTCCATCTCTCAATAGCAAGGTCACAAGCAAAAGGCAAGCTTGGGAAGAACACAAAAGTGCTCCAAGGGACAAAGGGATGCAGACTCAAGGATAAGTTCCGACAACAATGGACTATAGTTTCTTTGCTCTCAATTCTCTCTTATGCCTTCAATGTACCAAGGGGTTCCTTATATAGCTTTTCAAAGGGGTAATGAAAGGTCGAATCCGAGCGATCTCAAGGCATAGGGAAGGCCAGGAGTCAAATGAGTCGGATCCATGTCAAGGAAAACTCCAAAAGGATTTGGATTATGCACACATCAAGATGTACGCGGTTTTAGTGGTCAAACCCACATATATACGTGCTTACAGGTTTAAAAGTCACATGTATCATTTTTCATATGTTTTAAGGGATGATCAAGGAAACATTAAAGGACAAAAAATGGTCCATGGGGTCTAAGGAGTCTGCAGCGGGACAGGGGAAGGCCATACAAAGTGTGATTCACCTGGAGTGGTGAAATCCGCTATAACAATAAGTGCTGAGCCATTTTGGCGCGATGTGTTTACACATGGTCAGATGTGAGTGCTGGGCCTTTTTGACAAGATGAGGTTAGATGTGAGTGCTGGGCATGCCTTTCTGACAAGATGAGGTCAGATGTAAGAGCCGGGCGAGCCATTCTGACTTAGGGTCAGATATAAGCATTGAAGAAGACCTACGTGAAGGCTAGGCCTACAACCAACATGAAAAAGGGTTGGCTCTATAGAACTTCCTGTGACGAGAAGAATGAAGAGATAACACAATTTGATTGAGATAACATAAGCAGTAATGATGATGATGATTCAGTGATGATCCATCTTTGATGATGATCCAGATCAAGTGATGATCCAGACTTGATGATGATCTAGCAATGATGATCTAGATCAAGTGATGATCCAGACTTGATGATGATCCAGCAATGACGATCCATATCAAGTGATGATCTAGACTCGATGATCCATATCTAGTGATGATCCAGACTTGATGAAGATGACTTGAAGACGAAGATGACTTGATGATGATCCAAATGATACAGAGAAGAAGACTTGTGCTGATAAATTGTGTCGAGAGAATACCTTCCTAGTTAAGAGGGAGTGTTGATGTATTTGTAACTTTGGAATGTATTCACTTGTATATCTTATGTATTGTACCCCAATGTTTATTCCGGGAAGTATCTATAATGTAATTGAGTCACGTCATGCCCCGATGTTTCGATCAGAATATTCAATAATGTAAACAAGTCATGTAAATTCATTGAGGTTAACCTTCCATTGTAAGTCGGGGCAATAGTCCCCACAATTGTGTCAAGGTTAACCCTCCTTGTTGATCAAAGGGAAAAGTCCCCACAGTTGTGGGGCATTAGGGTTATTAGACTCTCCTAGAGATGTCGGCTCTAGTAAGTAATTGTTAAGTGGGGCCGACATGTTAAAGTGGACATTAAGTGAACGGAAGAATATAAATAGAGAGTGAGCCTCTCTATTTATCACACACACACTCACTCATTGGGGTGCATGAGTGAGAGAGAAGTAGCTCTCTCAAGTGAGAGAGAGAGAGAGAGAGAGAGAGAAGCTGTGGAGATCATCTTTATGTTTTCAGGTTTTACTGCTGCCATTGGTGCTCATTCTATCTATGTGGAAGTTGCGGGGTTTTCTCCTTTATGGTTTCCCCGAGGAAAATTCTTTGTGTCTGTTGTCTCTTGTGATTGTTGCTGTGCATGTTATTCTCTTAGATAATATCCTAAAATAATGCTAGCTTGAATGATAAAAATCTAACAAAAACATACCATACCCCTTAAAGAATATTTGAAAGGGACCAAACAAATCATACCCTACTTGACTAATCAATCAAAGCCATTCATCAACATTAAACCTTTATAAAAAAGTTGTAAATTTTTTATAATAACATCCCAATTTTATAAAATTGAAACCTTGACCTCATAACATATGTTCCAAAGTTTGGAGTAATTTTGATAACATGTTGCAATGATATTTTTGGAGAGGAAAGTCCATGAGTGAAAAACAAATATTCATTTGTAATCATTTAGTCTCTACGAAAAAATTGTTAGATAATTGGCAAGGTTCAAATTTGACGTCTTACTTTGTACATCAAGAAATTTTATGTGAGGTTTAATTGATTTTAATATTACCTTTCATTTGACATTTAAATTTAAATTTTACATGTTATAACAATATTTTTTTAAATAACATTTATAATAACTATATGAAAAAAGACTAAATTCTCATATATGGCAAGTGATGGCTATTTACCTGTCAAATTTCAACACTGATAATTTTGTTGTTTATGTTAAACATGTAAGAACACACACACACACACACATGCACACACACACATTAAATTAGGTACAAGATTTCCTTTCCAACTTGACCATCAAAACTTGCTCAACCTTTATATTTTTACCGTATTGGGAAAGATGAACATGAATGTCAAGGGATTATATTCATACATTATATTCGTACATTGAAAGGTGTATTGTTGAAGGATATGGTAATTAGGTTTGATAATTTGGAATTGATGAATTGAGTTGTTTACATGTTATTTTGTTGAACGTGTTATTGATAATGATGATTTAGTAATATGTCAGAGCATGATATATGGGTTGTAGTTTTATGAAATAAGATGAGGAATAAGAGTTGGTATTAGTCGAAGTAACAATGCATTTTGTTTTGGGCTCAATTTTGATTATATAATTACAAGTTTAAATGGACTTATCATGTTACAACATAATTTTAAAGCCTCCATTAGGTATCAATGATCCCCATTATGTTAGAGGTAGAATTGTTGGGAAACATAATAACAAGATTTGACGTTGATACAAAACAATTCAAAGCAATATCTACCAACCTATGAGTCTATTGACACACGTAACCAAGTGTGTGAAGTGTTTGGCTTCTACAAAAAATTGACATTGCTTTCACAATTTAATATAGCTTAATAGCTTTGTTGTGGGTAAGTTAAGTGTGTGAATTAATGTGTTGAATAAAGGGTCAATATGCACTAGAGGTTATAGCTATGTTCTACTCTACTCAAAAAATTGATTATAAAGTAGCAGAAGATCAACATTGAAAACAAGATGTATACCAAGGTAGGATGGCAAATCAAGTTTGAATAATCATCATAAAATAGGTTAGAGATTGTATAAGGATTTTATCAAAGTAACTAAAGTCTTCAAACTTTAAATCTATTATTTTGTATCTAAAGCTAGCATTTATTCTCAACTAATAAATTGTATATGATATAATGCTTGCCATGCAACATTTTGCTATGATATTTTTTGAACTTAAATACTAAATATTTTAAATATACCCAATTAAAAGGGTAGCTTTATAAATTGATCTAGTAAGTGTCGAGATTCTCTACTAATCCGAGATTGGTTGAAACATGCCCCTCTTAGTAATATGTGGAGCTATTAAATTATTACCTACATTTTGTCATCCTCTACTAATTATGCAAAGTAAGTACAACCACTAGCAAACTTGATATGGCTCTAAATGACTAATACTTTTTTAATAAAAAGAAAACGATTATAAAAAAAAGGCGTCTTAATACATTTCATTCTCCTTCATTAAAAAATCTTTCTCAACCTTTCTCTTTTAAACATAATCAAACTTCAAGCTAATTATTATTTAAAATATAATACTGAAATTTAACTTTATAACATATGATGCAACATTGCCACTCACTTTTTCTTTTTGTCATGTCAATAATTTTGTAATCTCACTTTATTTTTTGGTCGGGGAAAGTGAAACTAGACATCATAACAATTGTGATATCACTTTTTCTTTTGGTATGCCATGAATTTTGTGATCTCACCTTTTTTTAAGGTTTGGTAAATTGAAACCTAGACATCATAACAAATATTATAAAGTTGGAATAATTCTATGATAACATCCTAAATTTCTAAACATAATACTCAAATGCGAATGGTCCTATTATGGGTTACTTCCCATTATCCTTTGCATTTTTTTCTCAATTTAGTGGGCTTATGATTATAAATAGAAGGATACGTTGATTTGATTGGTTGAACACAGGAGAGAGAATATGTGAAATGACAAGTTGCATTTGGATGTTAAGAAAGTAATTGGAGAGAGAAAAGTACTACTCAAAAGTTTATTTCCAATTATTAAGCCCTTGCTTTCCATGTATAATTCCATTTTGAGATGAGAGAGGGATCTCACGTTAAATATAGTTTATTTGTAATCATTAAGTCCTTGCAAATCTTACTTTCCATGTATAATTTCCATTTTGAGATGAGAGAGGGATGGCAAGTTAGCATTAGATGTCACAACTTGGGCATTATATGTAAAGGGTTTTGTAATAAATGGTTAAACACATTGGTTGCATTCAATGATATGTTATGCATTATTGTATTTCATTTGCATTTGGTTGATTTAGTTAGCTGTTATTCTTATTTTTAAAGAGCTGTTAACATGGGATTGTTGTAAGAAGTTTAGGGTAAATTTTTAAAATTTATTGAAGAAGTTAATAAAGAAATTTTGTTTTAGTAAGTAGGATATATATATAGTAACCAGGGGAATCGACAATTGGGGCCGATTTCATACTCGCATGACACATGGTTAACTCATGACCTCTACCACTATATTCCTATGCACACGACACTCCGACTAATCGAGGTTTGAACCTGCAATGTTACAAGGACTGCCTTAACAATGCACTCTATCACCAACTGGTCTACACCTCAGGGGCATAAAAATAAAGTATTTAATGTTAAGCTTATAAAGGTTAAAAGATTAACTAAAATGTTTATTGTGATGATTAGGTCCTTTATCATTATTCTAGTAAAGATGTAAGTTCGAATAAATGACATACTATATATAACATGTCAAAGAATTCCCTAACTAGAATGTCAACTTTCTAAAGAAAACTGAATCAAATTCAACTTCAATGGGGAAGTTAAAGGAGATTTAGGAAATATAGGGTAAGGGATGTAGTTATTATTCAAGGAGACATAGGCATAGTTTTTGTTTTTCAATATAACAAACATATCCTTATATTGAACAAAAGATGAGAGGTCACGACTATACTTATATAATCAAATACAAAAGGAGTGATAAAAGAGGCTATAATGTTATTTTGGGGTCTATGATCACAATGCAATTGATGAAATTTGATTCCAAGTCACATAAGTACAAAAATAGAGGTTAATAATATTTCTTACGAAACATGTTATTTTGACTTTTCGATTTTTGAAAGGCATCGTGTTGAAGGCGGATTGGGGCATTTGACCATAGGTTGGAAATATTTCCATCTATTATACACCCCATGTTATATAGTTTGATAATATACAGTCAAGTGAATGAGTTGTGAATTAATGAAGTTGAAACACTAGGGGTTCCAATGGTGTTCATTTTACTCAATATTAAATCCTTAATTAAGCAATTTATTTGTTTGTTTTTAAAATTGCACTCGGGATTGAGGTTGTGTGTTGAATTTAGAGCTTTAGTTGCAATGGTTGTCACCTTGGTTTGTCACATAGAGGACTATGAAGGAAATGACATTTTGGTTATGTATCGTGGTTGCTAGAAAGAGCCATAAAACAACCCAACAAACCTTTGGACTCAACAATTTGTACACATAAGATGTAATTTCTAGTTCATGTGTTGAGGTTAAGTGGTTTGAGTTCCCAACAATTCTTTTTACAGTTGCCAACATTTGAGAATATAAAGGGGAAAATGTTGACTTTGAAACATACTAGTTTCCTAACCTAATGATTTAAGCAAGGAAGGCTAAATCATTGAGTTGATAGGTCAACAAACTTATGAACCTTAGGTGTTGAACTAGGAAAAAATTCACAGTCTCGGTGTTGAGAAAGAGACAAAAATTGTTCTTTTCCACCATATAAAAGTTAATTCATCAATTTAAGAGGCCAACAAGCCTCTAAATAGAGTGATTTTCTTTCTTGGCCCTCCAACACAACAAAATTTTGTTCTTAAGGAAAATTGTTAGGTTCAATGTGCAAATTACCTCTCCAACTAAGCAATTTTCCTCTCTAGGTCTCCAAATCAATGATTACTAGTTTCTAAGTCAAGAAACTACTTTTTCCTTATGTAATGCTCAATTATTTCCATGGTATTATGAGTTACAACCTCATAAAGGTACCGGGAAACCTTCTCCTTTATCCTTTTCTCTCATTTTCTTCAACATCTCCCTTCATATCTAAGTTGTATGATTGCATCCCTTCATTATTTTCTATATTTTCTTACAAATGCATGGTTGTTTCTATCTGTTCAACGAAAAATAAACACCATTGTGTTTCAATACTAATGCATAGTGATCCCACTATCTTGATAATGTGCCTTCCCTTGAAATTCATGTTGAAACTCTCTCATATTTTTGGAATCTTGAAGAAGCCATTACCATGTGTTTTTGTGGCTACTAATATTTGGTATTTATTTGAATATCTAATGAGAAATTAGGCAAGGAATTCGCACTCCTAAAGAAGGGGTTTAGTGGCCCCTGCTACTTGGAGAGTCTGTTAGGGTCCTACCCTAACACCCACACTTTATTTATGTACAAGGCCATAAGGCCCATTAGTTAGTTAGTGGGTAATTTTTTAATGTAAATGGGCCTTCCTTATTGATTAAAGGACCTTAGGTGGTTGGCTCTCATTAATAGTTGGACCAAAAATAACAACAATTGGGCTATTTAAGTAATACATATAGAGTAGTAAGATATGTAGTGTGAAGTCAAGAATTTCCATTGTATTTGGAGCTAGCGCTCTTGTAGGTTGAAGCCTTGAAGAGGAAAGTGAACATTATTTTCTATTCCATCTATTTTTTTTGTATTTTCTATTTCTTCTATGATTTTTTGGGTTTAAGCATATTACAAGTGTTACCCGAGTTGTTTCTTCAGCCAAAAGGGAAGAATTTTCTAAGGTTTGGCTCTTCAAAGAAGTCATCTTGGAATTTTCGCTCCAACATTTTTTTTCCTGCATCTTTTAAGGTTTTGAAACTCACAAGATACATCAAATACATAGGGAGGTAACTTGTGTCCAATTTTTGTATTCTAGATCACTATAAATTTGGAGATATACTTGGTCAAAGTTAACGAAATTTTCCCTAGGGTTTGGCTCTTTCAAATGAGTCATTTTGGAATTTTGGCTCCCATTTTTGTTTTCTATGACACCACAAGGTTAAAAACTCACAAGGTATATAAAGGACATAGGGAGGTAACTTGTGTCCAATTTTCAACTTCCGGGTCACTACGATTTTGGAGATACACTAGCTTCAATTTGGGCAATTTGCATGGCCCAAAAACTAGCCTTAAGAAGTTTTTTTTAGTAAAACTACTATATATGAAGTTTTGGAAACCAAAATTAAGTGCCACTAGTTTCATTAGAAATAAGACAGACTATAGTATTTATATTATCAATTGTAGAACTAGATCCTATAAATTGGACATGTGAAATTCCGTACACTCTTGCTCTCATGGAAAGGGAAAAAAATAACAAGTTTTGGGAAACTTACCATAAATTTTTATTGGCACATCAGAATTATGTCAGAGCTATGGAATTGCAGAGTAGACACATTAGGTTACTATATCACAAAATTTTATACTTAGAGGGGCCAAATTTTAGAGATAACTTAGTTTGAAGGTCGACCAAAAAAATTTCTCCAAATTAGGGTTTTAAAAGGTATGTTATACTAATTTTGCATAACTTTTAACTGGAAGTTCTGATTTAGATTATTCAAAATCCATTGAAATTATGAAACATGGGAGAATGGGTTGGAAAAATCATATTGTCAGTTTTTGTTAATACAATTAATATATTGAGGTTGGAAACACACACCATAAATGCATAAAACTTAGAGTTTCACAAGGCTCATCCTCATTACAGGACAGATTCCACCCATGGTGGAACCCTATAAACCACCTCACACCAACACCCTAAAAGATAAGGCCACCCATTCTACTTTCAATTGGTTGGAAAACTTGGAATCTCGATACATATTATTCTTAATGAACATATTCAACGTATTCAACAAACCATCAACAAGTGGGATTAAACATGGGAATAAAAGTTGGATACAAAATTAGAAAGTTGAGAGAAGAAGTTAGATGATAATTTGACAAATTTTATATTTAGTTGCACACGTGCATAAGAACATGGAAATGCACAACACAATGAGCCACACCATGAAGAAACTTCTCTGTCGAGACTATTTATCCAACATCAACCTTTGTATGGTCCTCATAGAGATAAACCACACTCTATGGATAATAACACCTCGAATCATTTTCCTAAAGTAGGCATAAAAAACATTGATGGTTCCAACCAATTAAGATGGGTTACTCAAATTGGACATTACTTTTATCTTTATGATATTACAAATGATACGATGAAACTTAAGGTGGGCTTCTTGTTTTTGGATCTAGAAAGATGGAAATGGCGGGAGTGACTTAAAAATTCCTATGGGGACTACATTGCTTGGAGTTTATTTATTAAACCTCTCCATGAGTGTTATTAGCGAGATCCTCACTATTTGGGGTGACTTACCAAGTTACACCAAACATGTAGTCTTGGTTGATAGTGGTTTACATTAAGAATTGCAAAGTGGCCATTTTGGTTGATAGTGGTAGAACCCACAACTTTATTAACCAAATATTAGTTTAGGAACTCCATTGTTATGTCCACTCGATTCCCAACTTTCATATTATTATAGCTATTGGAAGGATGATTAAATTTAGAGGTAATTGTGAAAATACAAAACTCCAACTGGGTAATTATCATCTCATAATGCATATGTTGGCAATGGATATGGGTGGTTGTGATATAGTTTTGGGGGAATAATAACTATGTACATTAGGGATAGTTACCATGGAATTCAAGGAATTATACTAGATATTTACTCAAGACCCTTATACTCACACCCTTAAATGGATCCCAAGCAAAATCCCTTGAAATCATAAGTTCTCATTGGATGGAAAAGTTATTGAAAAAGGTCACTCTAGAATTATCGCTCACTTCCAAGACACCTAGGCTTTGTATAATACCACACCCAAAATACATATTGGATTGAAAAGGTTTTTGAACAAAAATCAATAGGTCTTTGAGACACCAAAGGGTTTATCCCCATATATAGAAGAGAATGGTCATGGTATTCCCTTGATTCTGGGTAGTCAACCACAAAATGTATAGACATATAGGCATCCATTCTCACAAAAGAATGAAATTTAAAAGATAATTTATGAGCTACTAGAGGAAGGATTCATACGTCCAAACACTAGCCCATATTCATCCCCTTTGGTCATAGTTTTAAAGAAAGAAGGAGATTGGTGCATGGGTCCTGATTTTTGTACCCTTAGTAAGTTGACCATCAAAAATAAATCTCCCATCCTAGTAATTGATGATCTTTTGGATGATCTCCACGGCGCTAAATTTTTTACCAAACTTGACCTTCACTTACGATACCACCAAATCAAGATGAAAGAGGTTGACATTCCAAAGACAACTTTCTGGACACATGATGGCCATTATGAATTCTTGGTAATTCCCTTTGGATTTTCTAATGCCCCCTTTAATTTTCAAATCCTCTTGAATAAAATTTTGAGGTCATATCTTCATTTTTGTGTTGATTTTCTTTGATGAAATTTTGATTTACATAAAACTTGGGATGCTCATGTACAACATGTTGAAAAATACTTACAACTCCTATGGGGCCATCAATTATTCATAAAACACTCAAAATGTGCTTTTGTGGTCTCAGAGTTTGAATAATTTGATCACATTGTTGGACAAGTTAAGGTTAAAGTGGACCCCAAGAACATTGCAACAATGCAAGAATGGAATCTCCATAAAACCTTAAAGAGATTACATTGGTTTTTAGGCCTTACATGGTACTATAGAAAGTTTTTGAAGAACTATGGTAAAATTGCAGCCCCATTGAAAAACCTGCTCAAGAAAAATGCCTTTGTATGGAATGAAGTGGTAGAACAAGCATTCTCAGTTCTAAAGCAAGCCATGTACACCACACTAGTCTTATTTATGATTGATTTTTCTAAGACATTTGTATTGAAATGCAATGCCTTTGGAAAAGGATTGGACTCAATTTTAATGCAAGAAGGAAGACCCTTAACATTTACAAGTAAGTAGTTGTGTGGCAAGAACTTGGGGAATTCTACCTATGAGAAAGAAATGATGGCCATCCTACATGCAATTGAAACATGATGATCGTATATAATAAGGATATGATTCTAGATCAAGACAAATCACCATAGCTTAAAATGTTTTTTGGAGCAAAGGTTTTCATCCCCAAAACAACAAAAATGGGTCACCAAAATTCTTGGTTATTATTATGAGATCATCTAGAAAAAGGGAAAAGAGAATGTTGTGGCAGATGACTTGTCAAGTAAACATGAAGAAGAGGGATCACTCTTTTCCTTATCCTCTCTATTACTTGAATGGCTGGAGGAAGCACGAAAAGAATGGCTAAGAAATGCAACTGCATCTCATCTCATTAAGTGCCTCCAGGAATATCCCAACCCTCTTCATGGTTACACTTAGCAGCAAGATACATTGCGACATAAAGGTCGACTTTTTATGGCACCTAAGTTCACCTTAAAATAGGTGATATTAACATAGTTTCATTCATCTCCTCTAGTAGGTCACTTGGGATTTTAGAAAAATATGTGCATGTTAGGTGCTCATTCTTTTGGCAAGGCATGAGAACATATATCCTTAATTTTTGTAGCATATGTGACACTTTCCAAAGGAATAAGGGTGATATAGTAAAGAATCATGGGGAATTACAACCATTACCAATCCCAACCAGTATTTGGACCGACATTTCCATGGGTTTTATTGTTGGCATTTCAAAAGCATGTAGCAAATCAATCATCATGGCGGTAGTTCATGGAATTTCCAAGTATGCCCACTTTTTTTTCTCTTCAATACCCATTTATCTTGGAAACGGTGGACTGGATGTATATAGACCAGGTTTTCAAACTTCATGGCATGCTTACCTCATTTGTGTTAGATTGTGATCCCATATTCATGAGAAAATTTGGAAACAAATATTTAAACTATAGGGCATCTAGTTGTATATGAGCACATCTTATAATCCACAAATAGATGGTCAGACATAAGTGTTGGAGTAGGGTCCAGCAGCTACAGAAGAAGCTACTAGTTTTGGCGGAAAGAAGTTAAGACAGAGATACGACGCCGTAGCATGTTCCTAGCTGGAGAGCAGAGCCGAAAACCATGACTTTTAAGATAGAAAATTCAAGAAGGCAACGGTACCTGAGCGGCCGAGAAGAGAGAGCTCAACCACTGCATTGAAGGCAGCGGCGGAAGACAAGAGGGCTCATCGACCCTCATAAAGGAGAAGGAGCAACGAGGCTGAAGCATTGAAGGCAAAGGACAGAAAAGTGAAGCGGTGCATAGTACCCATGATCAGTGCCGGGAAGCATGGAAGACTGCAGAGAGCTGTGGTTTGATGGAAAGCGGCTACCTCAAGTACAGATATGGCCGACTGTCACTAGTTAGGTTTTGGGTTACTTTTGGGACAGGCCCACAGTGTTGTAATGGCAAGGCCTTCGGGCTGCCTATATAAGAACATATTTTGTATTGTAAAAGGGTTGGCGGGTTGAAGAGCTAGCTAGTCATTTTGTTAGCTAAGTAGTTGGTTCATTCAGTCGATAGTGGTGTTTTTGCAGACTATTAGACTGTTGTAAAGCCTAGCTCTGGTTATGTTATCAGTGGTAGCAATCTTACGGTAACTAGTAGCTGGCTTATAGAATATGTATGTAAAGATCCGCAGGGATCAACAAAGAGGGAAGAGTATATTGTAGGAGAGCAATATAGAAGAGAAAAGAGATCTAAGAGAGAAGATCTTAAGCTACATATGCGGTGCAGCAGAACTGTGTTTTACCTTCCCCTGAGCTATAATAAAAACATAGTTCTGTGGATGTAACTTCCATCCTGGAGGTGAGCCACGTTAAAATCAGTGTTATGTGATTGGTTTATGTGTTATGTTTACTTATGCATTTCTCAATCAATTTATGGACTTGTTTACAGTTTAATGAATGAATGTGTTAATCAGTTCACAACAATATAGAAGGGTAAATATAGGTTAACATCTTTGGCACGCTGTTATGGTTCATTTATGCTTTGCGTAAAACAGTCCCTATTGCTGTATTGAATAGCCTTGTATGTTAAGTCTTGCACGTCGACACGAGCAACGCTAAGTGCGCTAAACCGCGGAGGTAGGATATCACAGAGAGGTGATACCGCACAGGCAGAGGAGCTACGGTGCGCAATACCGCAGGTGAAGGACTTAGCGTTGGGCAGGAACTGCGTGTCGCACCGTGCGCAGTGATGCGATAAGGTTGGAGATATCGCGGGTCTGAGAAAGTGCGCGCCGCAGGAAAGGATCGCGTGGTGGTATAAAGGAATATCCTGTGGCTAGAAGGGCTGCGAGACGAGGAAATCGCGTGATGCGAGCAGGAGATCGCGCGACGCGCAGAGGAGAGGCTGCAGCTAGGAGACCTGCGAGCTACCAGTGGGATTGCCACAGAACCCGGTGCAAGACACTTGAGTCCTTGGCCAACCCATTAGAGTCACTTCGGGTGAGACTTCAGGCCGCTTTGTGGCCTGTCGCCGAAAGGGCTAGTGATCTAGGGGTGTTGTTGGTTAATTATAGTAAACCTGGGTCTACCCATAGCAGCCAACAATAAGCTGTCAACAAATTCCTTGAAACCTATTTGCAATGTTTTTCATATGAAAAGCAACACCAATGGGCATAATGGTTACCATTAGAAAAATGGTGGTGCAATAACACTTATCACAAGGCTACAAAAATGACACCATATGAAGCATTCTATGGCTAAAATCCACCCTTAGTGGTTTCTTATCTTCCATGTACTTCCAAAGTACATGCAATTAATAATTTGCTTCATAAATATGATGTCACTCTTTGAACACTCAAGGAAAATTTGGCAATGGCCTAAATTCACATGAAGCAACAAGTAGATTGGAATCACTCAATTCATTCATTTGTAGAAGGTGACCAGGTGTTCCTTCGCCTTCAACATTATAAACAAAACTCTCTCAGAGTTTAATCCCATCAAAATGTGGCACCAAATTTGTACGACCCATATCATATTATTCAATGTATTGGTAAGGTCACCTACAAATTATCATCCCCAACCCTACAAGATTCACCCAGTATTTCATGTCTCTTATTTGAAGAAGGCAATGGGTCATATTTGTCAAGTTCAAACTACCTTACCTGAACTAGATGAAGAAGGATCTATTTGGCTCCAATCAAAAGTAGTTTTGGACACTAGGGAGCATCAACTATGCCAATGAACTATCTATGAAGTTTTGATTCAGTGGAAGGATACCTCACCAGAAGATCCTACTTGGGAACCATCATCAATTTTGCAACAATTTTCCCATCTCCAACATTGAGGACAATGATTCTTTTGAAGGGGGAGAACATGTTAGGGTACTATCCTAAGCCCCATACTTTATCTATGTACAAGTCCTTAAGGCCCATTAGTTATTTAGTGTGTAGTTTTTTAATGTAAAAGGCATTCCTTTTGGATTAAATCCCCTTAGGTGGTCGACCCTCATTAATAGTAGGACCACAAATTGTTAGAATGTCTATTGAGTTACTATATACATAATAATAACATATGTAATGCTAAGTCAAGAATTGTCATTGTATTTGGAGCTAGTTATCTTGGAGGCTTCTCCCTTGAAGAGGCAAGTGAACATTGTTTTCTATTCCATCTATTTTTCTTGTATTTTATATATTTTCTACAAATTTTTGGGTTTAAGCATATTACAAATCCGCATTTGATTGAAAAATATCTCTTTTCCATGAATGTTAGTAGCATACAATACATCAAGGAAATTGATTTGGAGCTGCAATGAGATTTATTCAATAGAAACTAGTGTCAAAGAAGAAGCAAATACCAATTTTATCCATTTTGTTGGCTCTTTATTCTTTTGGTTTTCATGAGAAGATAATTTCCTTTTTCATTTATTGCAAGATTAAATTTTCCATTGGTAGTTTTTTGATGCAAGTGGTTTCTACTAGAGGTTGTATGATGAAACAACTATTTTTATATGTATGTGCAACAACTTGATCGTTTGGTGTTGTAGATTGTACTGAATATTTCTTGATGGAAAAAAATAACTTGAAAATCCATCTATAATTGGATGCTTCCTTCTTCTTGATTTCATTGGTGGATGCTTTGTAAATGCCTAACTGTAATCCTTCGAGTGGATAATGAAGTTCAAATTTGACTACAAAAAATAATTTAGATGATATAAGTTGCTTTATATACTAGTTAGTGTGAAAGATTCAAATGAAGGAGAAGATTATGATCATGAAGCTATTAACCAATCTTGTTACTTATCAAATGATTTATCAAATCTTTTGTTAAACCCATATTGTTCTGTGATTTTTTGATGATGAGAGGTGGCAAGGTGAATGGTTATTAATGATTCACAAGAGGCTTTATGCATATTCTCTAAATAACTGTTAATAGCCTAATTTTTCTCAACCACTTTGTCATAAGCATCTTCACCTTTGTACATCACTTTTAGTAGTATTAGCCCCATTTCCATCATATGACCATAATATTGTGACCACATTCCAAACCGAACATGAGATTTGACCATGAAAAGGCATTGCATAGAATTCACCTAAAAGTATATATACAATCATTACATTAAAATCCTTAGAAACTGTGAAGTGGTCGGTCCCCAAAACAAATTTCTTTAACTCCAATTCTATTCACCTTCCAAAAAGGTGCAGTGGATGAAAATGGACATCACCAATCCATTATTACTAAAAATAGTCTTTGATATGGTTTCCAATACATATCACTATCCCACTACTTCATCAATGAAATTAAATTATTCACATTGGATCTAAGTCTAAGAGATATCTACATCCTTTCCTATAAATAAATCCCTAATGATCATTCATATCATCGCTCACCACAAGTAAGCTTATGCTATTGGACCTCATACATATAGAAAGTTCCCATTTTTTCCTTTTCATTATATCATTAGAGTCTATACTACACCCTCCATCTTGGAGTGGATCACTAGTGGAGAAGAAGAACCCTTCCTTTGGTTGGTTGTAGAGACCTCATATTCTACAACTAACACTAAGGTGATCATAGTTTAATCTCCATTATTTCTCATTAATACAAAAACTCATTCTTTCTTCTATGCTTTGTATGCTTTTATCCTAGTTTTTGTTATTTATATATTACATAGAGTAGAAAAGAATATTGTTGAATATTTTTTCTTTTCTTCCAATCATTTCATCTAGTTCTCAATCAACACAATCCTCGAGTGTGTGCCTTTTGGTATAGGTTGGGGAGAAAACACCAACACCAAATTTGGTGACTCCAGTGGGGATGAAACCTATAGTTCATTCTTGGTTGTGTGTGCCCTAATTTTTGAGTCCCTTTAGATGACATTTTCATTTCCTTGCTTGTATTTTCTTTTCTATTTTTTGTATAGCCCCATGTAGATAGGTGACTTGGGTGAAAACCCCTATTTTTTGCCTAAATCATAGACAAATTTTAAATTTTTTTAAATTTTTTGTTCACTACACACTTTTTCTTAGAAAAAATGTGTCCCAATGTCATTTTTTTTTTAGGAAAATCAAGAATTCATGGAAAAAGCCTTTTTTTTGCAAATTAAGTTAAATCTTAGCTATGCCCTTGTTTCCCACTTCTAGAATTTGGTTTCTTATATATACTAGACTCAATTGTTTTTTTGTTGTTCATTTCTATATGTATTGATTGATTTTCTTCCTGATTTGAACATTGTAGGTAATTAAAGGTTTGAAAACTTTAGTACTTGCTTCCAATAGGGTTCATGTAAATATTTTTTTAGCCTCTTTCTATTTCAATTGCATAATTCTAGAATATAGTTGAGTTAGTTCTTGCATTTTCTTAAAATCTATTTTTGATTAGTTAATGGTTTCAAAACATTTCTTGCAAATCTTACGAACTAACATGCATCCTCTCATTCGCTAGAAATAACTTGATTAATAAGAGAAACCATTTTATTCTTAGTCTTAATCATTAGTATTTCTTGCATCTCATTTTTCAGATTGCACTAGTTTATTTCTAATTTCTTTTTGAATTTTTCCTAGATTAATTCTAAAAGTGCATATCTTCATGTTTAGGAAAGTGCTCATTTTTGTTTAAGAAAAAAAATTCCTATTTTTATTTATTTATTTCCAAGCATTGTAATTCTTTTATTTCATTGCACTATGTATTTTTAGCATTTACTTTAAGAAACGTTATTATTGTACACATATACCTTGAATCAAACAAACTTAGTTCATGTTATGAAGTTGAGCCTTAATATAAACACTTAAGATAACCAACTAAAATCATTACTTCATTACTCAAAATTTATTATTATTATTTAGGTTAGCATTATTGGTAAAGGTATCCAAATAAATCACCACAATCTATCACATCTAAAACATAGTTGTTGCCTTTTAGGAAACCTTTAAACCCTTTCTATTAGTATACAATAGAGCATCATCTCAAACAGGGATACCGCATTTCTTAGTGACTTTTGGACTACATTTTGGAAGAAGATAGACATTGAATTGAAGAGATATACAACATTCCAAGCATAGACATATGGGGAGACAAAAGTAGTCCACATGACTTTGGTGCAAATTTTGAGGATTACAATCAGAGGCATCCAAAGACTTTGGATGAAAATTTCATCTATATCCAACACTCTTATATTAGAGTATTCTACACTTCCATTGGTAAGTCACCTTTTGAAAATTGTTTTGAATATCTGCCACCTTCACCTTTAGATGTTGTTTATGGACAACAAGGGGGAGTGAGGGAAGACACCACAAGTGAAACATTAAGATATGACAAATTAATTGATAAGATCATGCAAATCCATTTGCAATTACATGAGATAATGAATCATCCACAAGAAAATTTCAAGGCCAGACATGACCAATATAGGGTTGAGAAAACATTCAAGGTGGGAGACAAAGTATGTTTGCAATTGAATATAGAAAGACTAAAAGGTCACTATAAGAGGATAAATGCATTGTAGTATGGTCCTTTTAAAGTGTTGGAGGAGGTAGTATACAAATCCAACAGACTCATTCAACCCCCATATATGTGCATTTACTCTGTAGTGAATGTAGAAAATATGAAACTCTTTGAACCTTCCAAGCTAGACCAGGAGATTGAGCATGTCTTACCTTCTATGGATGACTTAGAAATATAGGCTCAGGAAGAGTTAACATAAGGTATAATTTTGTATAAGAATTCTAGAAAAACTAGACAATGACAATATGAACTCTAGTAGGTTGGTTTGAAAGGATAACTTCCAAGCAAGGCAAAACGATACTCCAAGGAAATGGTAGAGGACAAATTTTCTCACCTCATTTAGTAGAAGCTTTTGAGGACCAAAATCCTACCAAAATGGGGAGGTATGATTTGAAATGTATCAATATATATTTTGGTGCTTTATAGGTGCAAATATTGGAAGAATTGGCTTGTAGGGTACCTTTTAGGGGCATGTCTTACTTTGCCTATTTGGGGTTGGAAACCATCCGAAACATTTCAAAGTAATTTTTATGGATAAAATGACATATTTTTATCCAAATCATACTTAATACCAATATTTTATATTCAGCACACCAAGACCTTTTTAATGGTACAAGGATCGCCTCAATCAGATCCCGTATGAGGAAGTTATTCCTCCTACAAGTTGACCTATCTAGTTTACCACCATGGTACCAAGCATATTTTTTATTAGTTCTCATTACCCATACTCATGTGTGGAATTTAAAGAATGTTCTAGAGGGACCAAAACACTAACTCTAATCTAAAGTTAAGGCATGCAAAAAACACAAAAACAAATTTTATATGATTAATGGGCTATGTTAAATATCGAGCCATTAGGAGGAAAATGGGTTCCATTCTTATGATGTTATTTTATTGTTCCATAAATGAAAAATAGTAAGTGAGTAGATATTAGAGCATAACAAAGGAAGTATGAGATCCTGTTATATCCATGCAGGCCATAGTGTCACAGGTAACTTCATAGAGGATACCACTTTCTTTGTATTTGCATTACATATTGGAGAAGAAAAGAGCAATGCATAGTCCTTACTTTTGGATTGGTGTTTTCCCTGTGTGTACGTGTGTGCGCGTGCACGTCCGTGTGTGTGTGTGCACGTGCATCCATGCATGTGGGTGTGCGTGTGTGTGTGCATGCACGCACGCGCATGTGTGTGTATGTGTGTGTGTGTGTGTGTGTGTGCGTGCATGCATGTATTATTTTTCTCTAGTTATTTTCCTTTTAGTTCCAGTTTATTTAGGATTATGTGGAATTAAGCTAACCCAATGAATTATTTTATAAGATCCATTGGGATAAACTATTCTAGTGGATTATCCACGACAATTTATGGATCGAATTGCCTTATAAGTGGTCACACGAAGCAAATAATTGTAAGTGACTAAAATATTGTTATTAACCATTTAAAATAGAATGGGGATAACAAATCATAGAAATTATTGGATAATTGCATTGGCTTAGGGAAGCGTGTAAGAACTTGGACCAAGTAGACTTCTCTAATGTAATAATGCCAACATATAAGATGTAAAATTTCCTTTCCAACTTGACCATCCAAGTTGGATAGCCCCACCATACTTTTTTCATACTAGACTCTGTCCAAGGAGGAAGATGAATGCCAAGGGATTATCTTCATTCATGAAAGGTATCTTCTCTAATCCTTTCCTATTGTTCAACCAACATTTTCCCCTTAATTATTTTAAACCTTGGGTGGGATTGGATACATGGGGCATACAACCCCTTCATTACATGGGGTGATTGGTCAAATGAGTTGCTTATCTCACATTGAACATTCTATCCAAGCTAGTCATTGTGAGCTATCATGATAGGTAAGTGAACTAATGTGAATAGTAACTCAACCAAGCATAAGTGAATACTTTGTGAAGGTTTTTGATACTATTCTTGTTACGAAGAAAACTTCCTATGGATTGGGGTGGACCAAAACATACAGTATGACACCAGAAATCGATCCATTTCCAACATGCTAAAGATATAAACAAGTCTAACACTAAGGGATGATAAGTGTACCTTATTTCAGACATTAGTAGAATATCCTTGTGGAGATTTTAATCACACTTGTACCTACATTCCATCCCCAACAACAATGGAATACACAAGCATGATATATATTAATTTTTAGAACCTAATCTAGCATATATAAATCCAATATATAATAAAAGCAACTACATCCATGGATACAAATATTCACAGTTACACATATAATGGATGAGAAATGGATATTTCTATTAAATGTAAACAAAGATATAAATGGAAACCTTCGTCGACACCTCGTCGAAATCAAGAAACCGAGTCTGTAACGAACATAAAATATATAAATATTAAAAATAATATTAATAGATAATTAATAATTAATAATTAATAATTATCAAAGAGTCATGACTGTAGGTTGGAAAGTCATGAATGGACATATATAAGTCCGACCAATTGTAAATGTATCAATTATATCAATTCATATCATCAATTTAATATATTATTATGGCTTATCTCATTTACCAAGTTTTCTGGTAATATTATTTCTACAAGCGAATAAATATTCGGTTCAGTGGTATCAGAGCCTCGTTGGCTAGATCCAGGCCTTTGGCCATATTTTTTGGGTTTTAGCCATCACCCAGGTTTCCCGGAATTTTTGGGTTTCCCAAAAAATAGGACTTTGTCCTTAAAAAAAATAAAAAAAAGGGTGAAAGTAACTCCCCCCAAAAAAGGAGAGTTAAAAAAAAAAAGTGAAGAAAAAAGTAAAAACAAAAACCGAGGGTTTCCCAAAAAAATAGGACTTTGTCCTTAAAAAAATTAAAAAAGGGTAAAAGTAACTCCCCCCCAAAAAATAGAGTTGAAAAAAAAATTGAAGAAAAAAGTAAAAACAAAGGGTTTCCCAAAAAAATAGGACTTGT